>JAEQBH010006227.1:0-251039 GCA_016808115.1 Tetrastigma voinierianum | reverse complement strand
AAGACCCTGATTTTCCATCATTTTTCCTGGTCATCCTCCCTAAAGTCTCTAGTTTGTCAGCTGTTTTCTATGAAGCACATTCACCATATCTTTGACATAACTGGAAAAGAAGATAGCAAATTTAAAACATCTTCAAGAATAAAAAATCAGCCAAACCTCTTCCCCATCATTCTAATTAATACAATTTACTTTGCTCATTTTGATGGTTTATGAACATGGTAAATGTAAAGTCCCCAAGAAGAAGTGACTGGTGCAAGGATGGTAAGGCCTGAATGAGGACATTGCTGCATGTCACTCTCCTTTCCCAGCTAGAGTTCAGAAAAAGCAAAGAGGTGGGGCGTTTAGAAAGTAGAGTAGTAAGCAAGAAGGGCTAAGGTTGGGAAGATTGAGCTGAAACCCGCGATCACTACATCAAGAGGTTGATCCTAAATAGTCAGATGTACTCCCTCCTCGAGTATCCTCTACCATAGATGGCAGACTCATTTACAGCCATCTGTTTTCATCCTAAGATGATTATTCCATGTTAACGGTTAGTTGAATACAAAATAACGAAATAGAAATAGAATCGCTAGGCTTATTGAACACAAAATACTATTGTTGCATATTCCATCTTTCTTGTTTATCTCAAAAGAGATTGAATTTATGATGTTATTAGGAGAATGCCGCCGGCGGATACATTAATTGTTTATGTTGGTGCACTTTATTTACTCAAATCGCTTTGGTTTGACATTATGCATTCGTAAGAAAAAGATGTGGCATTTAGTGGATGCGTACTGTGTTTCACTGCAAATATTCAAGGCTGTGATGCATTCGTGATCCTCTTCTTGTTGGCACTATTTGTTTATTTGAATGCAACATCATAATGGCTACCTCAAGCTTAGTGTGTAGCTCTTGAGCTAAAAAACAATATTACACCGCCAAGAGCTTGAATACTTTGTTTTCAATGCTATTCATTTTGTTACGTAGTTTTTGGATATTTTGTAAATCTGATTATTTTGCTGAATACTTTGTTTTCAATGCTATCTCACTATTTCTTTGTGTCATCATGGGTCTATCCAAATTTAAATTAATTTTAAAATAAAACAACTTTCGATAAACCCAAATTGCTTTTTCATCACCAAATATTCTCTTATAGTCATGCCAAGGAAACGATGTCATCCTGTAGATAACTTTGCTGCGGCCAAAAAGTCCCCATCCATAGTCACCATTTTAGTTGCAACAAAGAATCTCATCTATAGCTATCCTTAGCTGCGCCTAAAATTGCCCCATCCATAGCCACCTTGAAGCCTTGCTCCATCTTTAGTTGTTGCAGCAAAAAAATATCTCATCCATAGCCACTTTAGTTGCGGCTAGAAAATAACCTCATCCAAAGTCGCCTCTTTTAGCTGGGCGCCAAAATGCCCCCATCCATAGCCACTTAGTTATACTTACATCAATAGCCATCCTTAGTTACATAAAAGAGCTCCATCCATTGTCACCCTTATAGTTGTGGCCAAACAAAAGTATTTACTATCTCCATAGTTGATAAACCATTTTTTAGTTGCACTACATAAATGTCCCCACTCCATAGTAATCCTTTAGTCACATAGGAAATAGCCCCATTCATGTATACATCCTTTAGTTGTGGCTAGCAAATAACCCCATCCATATCAGGTCTTTTTTAGTTGAGGCTTAAAATGCCTCCATCCATAGGCCAAACTATCTTTAGTAGGAGCCAAGACCAAAATTGTAACTATAACTTGAAGTTATGCTCCCTGAGAACACGCCTAGTTGCAAACCCTCATTTTTCTGATCTATATCATATGGTTGTACTCCTGCCTTGTTTGACGTCGAATTCCACTGGGCCCACTTCCTCAGAAATGGTGAAAGTTTTTGTTTTTTCTATTTAAACTTATCTGCGGTATGGCTTTATGTTAAACATCACAGATAAAGCAAGACAACTTGCATTGGAGGTAAGTTATGGGCCTTGAATTTTCTTATTCCAAGCCTCTACAACACTAAAGGGGCGTGATGAAAGTAAAAGAAACCTCGACTGCGCCTTGATTCGACACCATAGTCAGCAGCCACAAACAAATTTCATTTGCGTAACAAGCTTGGATTAAGGCGGCCACAGTTTATTTTTTCGCGAAGATGTCTCAAATATAAGTGACTTATTAGGCTATCCACATTACGATCATCGTGGTCAACCACTCACAAGAACAAGAAACAATCGTAAAAGATTATCAAGTAATTCAAGGCAGTGGAAATGTAAGAGTTTAAGAATGTAGTTTTAATTGCAAAACTACAAAGATAGGAATCTTGTGAGGCTTTTAGGTTGTTGTATTGAAGGAGGTGAGAAGATACACCTATGAGTACCGCCAACAAAAGCCTGACTTCTTTATCTTTGGTATGTCTCATGACTCTTATCTTGACATATGAGTTTAGTTATCTCCATCTCGTATTTCAGCCTCTCGGCATATACAGATCGACCTAACTTCATCCTTTGTTTGTCCAGATGAAACAAAAAGTTCATTGTTAGATTGGAAATAGGATTTGAAATTATTCTCGCATTGCTCGGGAACCAATACCTTCATCAAGACTCGAGATTAAATCATCCATAGAGATCTAAAAGGCAGTCATCTTGCCAGAATGTTAATAATCCCAAAAACCCAGATTCTATATTGAATATTTATAGATCAAATCATTTAAACATAAACAAGAGTTAATGATAGAAGAAAATATGTTCAAAAAGAGGTACATACATGAAATAGCAATCCTCTCTCTTAATATAAATAGTTAGAGTGGGTATAAATCACCTGAATATATATATGCTATGGAAGGATTTATCTTCATGTGTTAAGGACAAAACTAAATGGTCCTTTTTTTCCTTTTCATGTGTTCATGCATGCAGTGGGTATATGTCACCTGAGTATGCAATGGAAGGACTATTTTCCATAAAATCCGATGTCTACAGCTTCGACATTTTGCTGTTGGAAATCAGTAGTGGTAGAAAAACAGAATTTACTATGATAATCTCAGAAAATTTGGTTGGGCATGTGAGTAAATTAATTGGACATATGATCTTTTCAACCCAGATGGATTTCCTAATTGATTAGTACGCACCTGCTTTTCCTTATCATTAGTTACTTACTCTATTTCAGATTTGGAAACTGTGGAAGGAAGAGAGAGCATTGGATATAATTGATCCATCAATCGAGAAGACATACCTTGCAGATGAATTGTTGAGGTGCATCCAAATATGGCAGTTATGTGAGCAAGAATGTAAAAACATCGGCCTTCCATGTTACAACTATCAATTTTGTGTTGCAACAACTCCAATACTCTTCTTCGTTTCACCAACCTGCTTTTGTTATAAACAGTTAGAAACAAATATCGGTAATTATAGATATATCGTACTGATCAAGTGAATATATCGGAAGTATCAGTAAATATCGGTGGATACTTTAACAAAAATATCGGTGGATATTTTGACAAAAATATTGATAAAGCTAAAATTAACAAAAATACTTTGAAATTCATGGAAATACTTTGTTGAACTATAAAAAGACATAAATAAACAAATATACACTTGTTGAAGACGATATTCATTATAATTTATCGAGAAATTATATTACAATAGTCATTTAAAACCAAAATGAAGATCGATGTGACTCCATTACATTATTTGATGAAGCTTATCTCATTCGATGAAGACAATATTCATACAAATATTTCAAATATTGAGATAAATCACAAAGAAAAATAATTTGAGAGTCAAAATGGAGCTTGGATGTGTATGGATGAGTTTAAAGAAATTGTATGATTTTAGGTATTTATAAGAATTTTTTGAAATCAAAATAGACATTGACACGGTCAAACCATTGTGGGATTAATTCCAACCGCTGGATTTGATTTTGCCCAAATCTCACCGCTGATCATCGCATATCCGTGAGATCAATAAACCGTTAGATCAAGTTTAATTTATAATCAATCGCTGGATACTCATATATATCCGTTGGAAATCAATTCAAATCGCTAGATCTAGCTTCAAATTTAAAATCAACCGTTGGATTGTATCATATAGCCTTTGGATGCTTTTAAAAAACCGATGAAATTTGTACCTTTGGATCAAAGTATGAATGAATCTAGGCCGTTGGATTTATGGTCAAGAAGTCAAAGGCAGGCATGGTTGATATTTTGAAAATATCGTCGATTTATCTTCGATATTTTACCGATATATCTCTGATATTTACTTATATATCTCAATATTTATTGATATTTTACCTATTTTTCCGTAAATTCCAATGATGTGCACGGTAGATATACCCTATATTTCGTCAAATATCGATTTTACCTATTTTTTAGCCAATTTGACTCGTTGTCAAAACTGTGGTCATACCGATCAATATCCGATATTTGAGCGATATATCGGCCGATATATCCGATTTTTTGTTTCTTGGTTATATCGATACCAGTCGATATCTGATATTTCGACGATATATCGATCGATATATCTGATTTTTTGTTCCTTGGTTATAAAAGCAACTTCTAGTCAAGGAGTTAGCTCCGTGAAGAGGTGACGGTATCTATGGTTGAAGCACGGTAAGTGCTTCGCTTTGTGAATGAGGTGACGGTATCTATGGTAGAAGCACGCTAAGTGCTTCGCTTTGCCTGTGTGTAAACATTTGTATTATTATGGCTATGTGGAGACAGCATATATATATATATATATATATACACACAAATAAAGCAAAATATATGTGAAACTCATTGTAAAAGATAATTTTTAAGAAATTAAGATAATAAAAAGTTTAAAATGAAATCCTAAAGTCAAGGTATATATATAATGACATTTTGTTAAATAGTATAATCTATAGAAAGCGGCTATATAATAGATAATAAAGACTAAATTAAAATTTAACTTTAAAGCACAACAACCTGTACCAACTGGCCACAATCTTGAGAACTGGTAGGACTGTTCGTATTTATTACCTACACCCCAGGTTAAACCAGCACACATTCAACATATATTGACCTTTGATTTTAGGTCTTTTATCCTAATTTTTCAAATACGTATGATCTAAGTTTCATGATCAGTAGAATCCTGCAAGCAATGGAATAAGTGGGTCCTTGTTTCCGGTGAGATTGTCAAGATTGTTCTTCTTATCCCACATTTTTTTTTTATCACGGTTTTTCTTGTATAGGAAAAAAATTTCAAGTTTTGTTTTCTGTCCAAAAATTTTTTTTTTCCAAAAAAATTACAAAGATTTTGTTCTTCATGAAAAAATTTAAATTTTCCAAGTTGAAGGCCAACAAGCCTAAAGTTTGCTTTGGTTTTAGCTAAAACTTTTGTCAGGTTTTTTTTATACCAAAAAACAGGTTTTTTTTTCCTTTTTTTTTTTTTTTTTTTTTTTTGTTTTCCGGATTTTCTCTTTCTTAAAAAGACTTTCAAAAGCTTATTTTCCTTTTCTCAAAGTTTATTCTAAAAAAACAAGCCAAAAAAGCAAGTTTTTTTTTTTATCCCTTTTCCCAAAAAATTTTTTCCTCTCTTTTTCATCGTCTTTTTTTTCAATCGACTTCTTCTATTCCAACCACCGACCTTACTGGTTGTTTTTCCTTTTTTTCGTCTCCCCTTGCAGTCTACTTTAAGCTCTTATGCCATAGCAGAATTGAAATGAAAAACAAGAGAAGAAGAGGAGGAAAATTACAAAGACATAGAAGAAAATAATAATAAAGTGACAATGTCAAATGAGTCTTCAGGTAACATAATCTCTTTAAAGATATTGCTCTCTCCTCCTGTGCATTTTGAGACTTTGATAGACGTCTACTTCTTAAGATGTGCGAATCTTCGAATGACGGCAACAACACCTTCAACTCACCTGGCGAACTGGACACAATATTTGTAATTCCCAGGCAACTCAATGAACCAAAGAAAGAATTTGACGGAGAAATGTTTTTTATTTTCGTTCCTGATCTTTCAAAGTGAGTTTAAAACGCCAAATAAATAGAGTTCAGGCAATAAATGGTGATCAGATTAAAGACTCGGATGTTCCAAAAAACCAAAAAAAAGATATTCAATATCCTTAATGGTATTTATGATTTTAATGGCATAACCGTTTAGGACTAGACTTAGTACTAGAGTTAATCTTCCTTGCAAAATCAATGCAGCAAATATCGAAGAACTTTGATCAACGTGAGCAATTGCCCATTGCCAAACACTCCGTCTCACCCTTCGATTCGGTTTTAGGTAGATATCATACTTTCGACCATTACTGTTAATCATTAGGTCGGTCGAAATATAATGACAGTTGGGTAGGTGGATGCAATTTTGAAGGATTAATGCTAAGACATGCTTAATACATGTAAAAGTGTGAGATAGAACAAATGCAAGTGTAAAGTTTTTTTTCTCATTCATTTCAATTACGTTCTCTCATCTCGTTATTTTTGATCTAGAATCATGTCCTGCCTACCAGCGGTCAGTTACATATGCTTTCAGAAGATGTTTCTTCAGCACTTGCTTCTATTTGTTTCCACTTAGCAGTCTAATCGACACCATCACTCCCAACAAAACCCTTAAGAGATGGTGAGCTTCTACTCTCTAAACAGTCCAAGTTCGCTCTTGGCTTCTTCTGAATAGAATTTTACACTACGCTACATTGGAGTTTGGTACAACACAATTCCTGAACAAACAGTTGTTTGGGTTCTCAACACAGAGACCATCCTGTAAAACGATACTTCCGGAGTCCTCTCCCATCGGCTCTTCTGAAACCCCTTCACACCGGGGAAGTATACTTACTACTCATAAGGTCCACAACGTTCCTATCTCATCAGCATGCTGCCAGGCTCTGTTTGTTAGATACCGGAAACCTAGTGTTAATCCAAAATGATGATACAAATATCGTGTGGCAAGGCTTTGATTATCCCACAGATAATATAATTCCTCACATGAAAATTGGGCTGAATCGAGAACCGGTTTCTACATCGTTCTAACTTCTTCGAAGTCCCAAACTGACCCTGGAACGGACATACTCGTTCGGTTTAACGTCAGTGGCTCTCAATGTTTCTAAACCAGGGTTCTAAGCGGTATGGAGAACTGGTCACTGGAACGGGATACGGTTTAGTGGTGTGCCGGCGAGGAAATATAGATTCATATACACTTCATGTTTCTTGGAGCAATCAAGACGAAATATGTTATATGTTTACTATGATCAACGTATCTGCCTTCTGAGGATAACGCTCGACCCCGGATGGCTATATCCAGTGGATGTGCGCATGAATCGAAATGGTTGAGCTTCATCCCTGTTCCAAGGGACCGATGCGACAGGTACGGCCGGTGCGGACCTACAGCAATTGGTGACACAGGAGGTTTGAGTTTGATACGTGCCTGGCAGGGTTCGAGCCCGAGTCCCCACGTGACTGGTTCTTGAAAGACGGCTCAGCTGGATGTCTCAGGAAGGAAGGAGCCAATGTGTGCGGGGGCGGGGAAGGGTTTGTGTATGTGAGACTCATAGTGCCGCCAGATAAGCATCATGGTGCACGTGTGAACATGAACATGAGCTTGGAAGCGTGTAGTGAGGCATGCCTGAAGGGACTGTTCTTGCAGTATACGCAACAGCAAATGTGAGCGAAGTGGGAGTGGGTGCCGTTTGGTATGGGGATTTGATGGATATTAGAGTGCTTCCTGAAGGGGGCCAGGATTTATATGTGCGTGTGGATGCCAAAACTCTAGGTATGCATGCTAACATTTAATTTTTGATGTTTGATGGATGATTTCTCTCTCAAATTTATTATGGTTTTTTTCCGTGAATTTTTTAGCTGAAATTCAAAAGCGGTCAGCATGTTTCAAGGTATGATGATGACAGTTTTAGTGGTGGGGCTGCTGTGATGGTGGTTCTGGTCATCATTTTTGTTTCTAAGAAAAAGACAAAGTGGAATTCATTTTTTATGGCACATTTAAAGCTTTTGATCCAATGTTTGCGCCTTGGGCATAGATTGATATGAAGATTTTTTATTTTATTTTATTTTTTTGAGGATGTACTTGCTAGGAAAAGCAACCATTCCAAGCTTAGCTACCCGGTAAATCAATTTGGGGATGAGTGTTTTTTCAATGCTTTTGTGGTACTAAGGAATTATAATCTTTCATCCATGTTTTCCCCACAATGAAAGTAGCATTATTTATTGTAGAATTAACTTCCATGACAGGGAAAGGAATACAAAACAAAATGTTGTATAATTTGAGACCTGGCGCTACATGGCTTCAAGACTTCTTACAAAGGCAATTTGCATGATGAAAGTATGTCCACTCTGAATTACAATTTTTGATCTGAACACCATAGTTGAAGCCACAAATAATTTCTCTTTTGAGAACGAACTTGGACGTGGTGGTTTTGGCTCAGTTTTTAAGGTAGGGACTAGAGAGTCATTCTCAAATGTTTGATGACTACTGAAATTGTTGGACTTTCTTTCTTTGCACTAACTTTAACTAATTAGCTGAAGTTGAATTTTTCTAATTCTGAATAATCTAATTCTATTTGAGATTATCAGGGTCAATTATCTAATGGACAAGAAATAGCTGTGAAAAGATTATCAAAGTATTCGGGACAAGGGAAAATGGAATTTAGGAATGAAGTGACACTTATTGCAAAACTCCAGCACAGGAATCTCGTGAGGCTTTTGGGTTGTTGCATTCAAGAAGAAGAGAAGATGTTAGTCTATGAGTACTTGCCAAACAAAAGTTTAGACTCTTTCATTTTCAGTATGTATCATTTCTTTTCTATCATTTCCATTTCTTCAATCATCTAAGGTTCTTTCATAATCAGTGGATAGATTACTTGCGTAGCCAATAAATTAGAAGCTGCTTGATAGTATATTTCAACATTTTTTACTAATTAATTATTTATATATCTTTGGGCTATAGATGAAACAAAGAAGTCATTGTTAGATTGGAAAACGCTTGAAATTATCGTTGAATTGCTCTGAGGAATCTTGAGATTCTCACTGTGACTCAAGATTGGGTGAAGTCATACATAGAGATCTAAAGGCAATGTTCTACTAGATGTCGAAATGCTTCCAAAAATTTCAGATTTTGGCATGGCTAAAATATTTGAGAAAATCAAATGGAAGGAAACACAAATCGAGCGGGTCTAACTTAGTAAGTATCATATGTTTGAGATGCCAATAAAACATATAATATCTCAGTATGTTCTAATAGCTTATTTTATTTGCTATTATAGTGCTGGCATGTCACCCGAGTATGCAATGGAAGGATTGTTTTCCACAAAATCCGATGTCTATAGCTTCGGGGTTTTGCTATTAGAGATCATTATTGGAAGGAGAAATAATGCTTATTATCAAGAATGTCCATATATTAACTTAGTTGGACATGTGAGTAAACTGAATCTCTACGCTCTCTATTTCTTTATTTTCTATTTTTAAAAAGTTAATAGTGGTAAATTTCTCAGTTTGAACCTATGGGAAGATAGAGTCTTGATATAATCGATTTATCACTAGAAAAGTCATACCTAAGATGAAGTGTTGAGATGCATCCAAATCGGGCTCTTATGTGTGGAAGAATCCGTGTAAGAGATCGGCCTCTCTATGTTGGGACTGACCATTATTTTCTATGTTGTGTACCAAATCAGCTTCTCTACCTCTTCCCAAACGCCCAAAAGAGATTTACTTCAAAAACAACTTTACGAGGGTAGCGACATGTCATCCTCCTCGGTTGAAGATTTCTATCTATAAATGATATGATTGTAACTATGTTTCTACCTCTAAATGGTTACACATTCATATGTCGTAAATTTATACTCATGATAAGGACTTGTATACTCGCCATAATTAAGAGAACACCCTTTGGTTTAATGATCATATTTAGATAATTGGAACGAATTTCTATATGTAATTGTATGCTCAAGATGTGGCAAGAATGGATTCTCGCAGTAGGGTCAAATCCATCGGTCAACGTGATTAAATTTATGAGCTCATCATTTTCAACATTAAGGCCTTAAAATCATACAAATTCAAAATGATTTAACATTGAAAGTACGATCATGCTTCTTAATATTAATAAAAAAAATCAATGTATCTTTAAATTAGTTAATCTTCAGTTCAAAAAGAAAGTCTATATTTTCATAAGAGGAAAACAAAAGACAATTTAGATTTAGAAAATAATAATTAATTTAAATCAATTTTTATTTTTATCTTTATTTTATCTTGATGTCCTCATTCCCTTTTATTTTTGGGAGTCTTATGTTTTGGGTTGCCTATTTAAGTTTATTTAGAAAGGAATAAACAAGAGTTTTTGTACCAAATAAGGGTGGACCCATTTAAAAAATATTCAAAAAAAGCTGCATCACATGTGATTTGATTTCATCCCTAAACCCTGCTGACATAAAAAAATCCTAATATCTATCCCTAATGTGTTAAATAAAAGACCAAACTACCCTTGTTCTTTGGGGATGCAAAAAAAAAAAAAAAAGGAGGATGAGGGAGACAAAAAATGAAAAGAGCTATAGAGGGGAAGATTAGGAGGTGGTACATCAAGGAAAATGCTCATCTTATGTGGTATTGTATTATCTATGTTGGATACATATTTATTTTCATACAGAGTTTGTAGTATATTTATTTAAAAGAACCTTTTAATGATGTAATTCATATGTAATAATTATTGAATTGAAGCAATATAGCGTTGATCGGTTGAGTGGTGCTTACTAAACCGGTTGATTGAGGGAAATAATCATAGTGAGCATGCTAAATCGGTTGAGTTAAGCTTCCTCAACCAGTTGACTGAAGAAAATAATGATAGAGAGCACACTCAACCAGTTTAGTTAAGCTTCCTCAACCGATTGATTGAGGGAAAGCTTGAGTGAGAGAGATGTGATAAATGACTAAAAGAAGGGTTTTAGGGTATTTTTAGATTTCTTTTGGATTTAATGTAATGTAAGCTTGAGGGTATTTTAAGGACTAAAAAACAAATCACATGTGATGTAGTTATTTTTTAAAAATGAATCCACCATTTTTTGGTATCAAATCTCTTGTTTATTATTTTTTAAATAAACTCAAATGGGCAACCCATAACATCGCATTCCCTGTTTTCATCAAATTCATGCATGAAATCAATATAGAATTATATATTCATCATTACCTAACTATACATAGGAATATAAAGATAAGCAATTAATATCCTACTATATACTGAAATGATTCCAATTTGAGCACGCTGCAAAATCAAATCAAAATCAATCAATCAAACAATCAGATCAAAAAGCTTTATAATTATCACAATCAATCGAAATACTGCAATTGTTAATAACAACCGTAATATGCATATCATGATAAATATGTCTAAGCCTTTCATATTATGCTTTCAATAAAATCACTATTTATTCGTAAAATGTACATAATTATGGGTCCACTACGCCTATTATTATTCCTCATTTACTGCTTTTGACCTAATAACATTCGGGAAGACA
Organism: Tetrastigma voinierianum; assembly: GCA_016808115.1. NCBI lineage: Eukaryota > Viridiplantae > Streptophyta > Magnoliopsida > Vitales > Vitaceae > Tetrastigma > Tetrastigma voinierianum. Next base: position 239,586 of record JAEQBH010006227.1, on the reverse strand, counting down.
AAAGTCCGACACATCTCGTTAATCCCACTTCAGACCGACTGCTAGACTTTCTTTACCTTCACCGGGGACACCTTCACACACGCTGACACTCTAATTCGCTTCCTACCCGAGGGCGAGGGTCAGAATAAAGAATCCTAATGAATTTAATGGACCAACAATGACAAATATTTTCTGAATAAAATACGATTTTATTTATTCATAATACTAAGGCTTAGATTAAATCTAGCCTGACATTACAAACTTAAAATTTACAAATAAAAGAAAAAGAAATCAAACTTACAATCTTATCTTTGTAGTACAGCTTTATCCCGCACACTTTCTTACATAGGAAAACTCAATGAAAGAAGGATGGATCTAGAATTGAACCAAGTGAGTCCCCCTCCTACAACATATTTACATATTTATAGCTGAACCGGATGTGAAGCCGGATTTCAATCTTCCATAGGAATCTTTAACAGGTCCTGGTTTTCAATACCATGGGCAGAAACTAGGGGCGAGAAATCTATGGGCTTTTTGCTTTTGTCAAATCGCTAGCTTTATGTTATAATCTGCTTTTTGCTTTTAATCTTGTTGGGAGAATTGTTGACCCACACATATTAACATACACAAATTTATGACACTATTACCAAAGGACTATTGTCTAATCCCCGGCAACGATGCCAAAAACTTGTTGAGTGTGAGTGATGGATCAAAACATCAACACAAATCTATAGCATTATTACCATAGGACTATTATCTAATCCCAAGCAATAATGCCATGAAACTTGTTTGTTATATTTCTTCAGAATTATACTAATGAAAACTAAGCTCCTTAAGAACAGATAAATTTCCTTTGTAATTTCGATCCATGAGTCTACAAGTGCAATGTGTCGAACAAGTAATAAAGTGGATTTTAGTTCGATATCGATCCTGGCAGATCTCAAGAATTCTTAATCAACTACCCCACTAATCAAGTTCTAAGTACTATTCGACATGATAGGCAAATTGATATATTCCTAGCAACCTTGAAAAAAAATAATAAAAGAATAAAGATATGTAAACTAAGAACAAAATGAAATAATGCTGAAATTAAAATAATAGAAAGAATTAGAAAAATTAGACTGGTCAGTTAGCTTTTAAAGGGAGCATTGAAAATAGAGCTATTGTGAAACATCAATTCCTGCAGACAACACTGTAACTTTGCTTCATTAACTTCAGATTTAGAATCCGTCCAAGGAAAATGGTAATGCCATGTGGATCTCTCCTTAACGACATTTTCATCATCCACCTCGTTTCTCTCAAGACAGGATTAGATAACTACTTTAAACCGAAGGCCTTGCTCGGGGTATTTTTTCTTCACTTCATACTCGTAACATGGACGCAAACCTTAGCTCCTAAGACATAGGCTAAGCATGGGTTTACACTATACTGGTTTCTCATCCTCAAAATTGGAACAATTCATCTTTTTCTTGATTAGATCTTTGCTAACACCTGGATTTGAACTTACTGCTCGACCGAGGCGAATCCTCTCGCCCATTTTAATCGATAAGTCATTCAACCTATTCCTTGGTTTCAAGTGAGAAGAAGATTTATCGACAAAATTCATTAAAGCTCATTAGATCCCCAATATTAGTTCAGATACTCCTGAGAAATTGTTCAATACTCTCAGTATGCCTTCTCCGTGTCACCTCGCAGGGCCTCCCCGGAAATCGAGTACGAAACAATCCTAGACATGGTGTATAGACACTTATATTTGGATCATATACAAAAATAAACAAAACCAAAGAAGCAAATTCCAATCTAAAGTTCGGTCTCGATAAATTATGAAAGATTGGTTCTAATGTGTGCCAGCCAGAATTTCAACTAAGTCGGGTCTCTAAATTACTTCATTACATCAATGCAGTTCCTCGATCAAAAGAACCACCGGTAAAATAGAAACCGGACGCTCGATCAAAATTTGTTTGACCAAACGAATCCAGCAAGAATTTGAAGAAAATAACATCTCCGCATCTCGCCAACTTCAAATAAACTAACATCCAGATCTAGAAATTCAAACGAAATAAAAATCTACTCTAATCTAATCTAAAATAAAATGCAAAACAAAGAAAAAGAAAAAGAAAATTAAAAATACATGAGCCTTAGGCTACCTGCATTTCTCGCCTTGAGTTTTCGCCAAGAGCCGCTTCAGAAAGTGTACCGCCATTTATGTATTCGAAGTCGTCCTAACTCGATGTACCTATTTGTGGATTTCAAAATAACTGGCCCATTTGTTTGTTCATGTCGCGACTTCATTTGTGTGTTGCGACCTTGACTTGATGTCGCGACTTGAGACGCCACTCGGGCCGCTCGCTATGAGTCGCTTGATGTCGCGCGACTAGTTCTGACGCCGCGACTTCACCTCGTCTGCATTAGAATCGCTTTGATGTCGCATCAACTGGACGTCAATGATTTCACCCGCTCCGCATTGTGAACTCTTTTGATGTCGCAACTTCAATCTGACTTCGCGACTTCACCTGTCTGCATTGTGAACTTTTTTGATGTCGCGGAAGCTTTTATTTGGTCGCGACTTGTCTTCAAAGATTCTTTGATCCTCGATGTCGCTGACAAAATTTCGAATGATGTCACGATCTCTCCATTCCTTACAATTACCGTCAGCGTAATTAATCGTGATGATGTTGCACCTCATGACTTATGCAACCGATGTCGCACTCACCTAAGGACGCTATACCTTTCTTTCCTTTGTAATCGATGTCGCGACATCCTAAGGACGCCGCGACTTCGTTCCGACATTCGTTGATGTCTCTATCTTCTAACTGCCGCGACTCGGCGATGTTGCGACATCATGTCCGCTTCTTCACAATTCTGGTCGCTTGATTTGGAGTTTCGCTGCGACCTTGGTGTTATTCCCTTCATTACCGCTAAGGTCACGACATCAAGCTCCTTTCTTCGTAATTAGCTGCGTAATTTCACTGGTGAAGGCCGCTCTGCGGGCTTTGTGACGTACCCTCGTCTCTCGACCTCATGGTGGATCGACATCATTTATCTCTGATGTCGCAGATGATCGCGAATGATGTCGCGACATGAACTTTTCATCTGACCGCTTCTTTAATCTCGACTCAAGTCATTTTTTGTCTCAACTCCTTCCTTCGCATCACGACTTTGCTTGTTCACTCTTCAGTTTCTTCTTCACAGCCAAATTTGTTGATGTCTTGACTTGGAATTGTTGGAAACTGCACTTCTTGTCGCAACTTAACTTCCAGTTTTTACTTCAATTCTGCTGCAGGCTGATTTCTTATGATTTTTGCTAAAATTTGATTTTCGTCAGATTTTCCTATAAATCGAATTTGAGTCAATTATCGCTTTCTCACACCATCATTATTCTCATTAAAAACTCGAAAAATGGATTAAAATCTAATGAGTTTTTGACTCATCAAATTCCCCCAACTTAAAATTTTGCTTCATTCCTCAAGCAAAGAAAAAGAAGAAATTGTTTGTCCTCAAACAAATGAGCTTAGAAAATTTTATGACATTTTTCCGATTTATTCTACGCTTTTTCTTATTCCACTCCTTTCGATCCGAATTAAGAGATATCACTATTATTTCAAATTTCAGCTTTAGATGCAAGAACAAGGCATAGTGTGTAATTCTATTACAAAGCTTTTGATAAACTAATGTATTTAAACAACTTATTTAACAAGTCTTGTTCTGTGTGCGCAAGTCAACTCTTTTCATCTTTATGCTGAATTAAGTTAATCTTCCGGGGAGTTTTCTTAGATTGTTTATCAAAGTCCCATATGCTTGTTTTCATATTGATCTCCACTAATGTAGGTAAATCTCAACCTTCGTAATCACGAGGTCCTTCGTGCTTGTAATGTTGGGCTTAGGTAATCGGGTAGGTAATGGAAAATTTAGGTTGTAAATAACCCGCTTCCATCTTGTCTCTACATTGTTGCCTCCAACTTTCTTCCCTCCTCTCCTTTTTCTTCTTTGTTCCTTTTCCCACTCTCCTCAATCTAAATTTCGATTCCTCTTTTTGAATTCTTTGAATTTCAACTTCCATATGTACTTTATTCCAGCAGCATTCCTTGTTCTTTAACTTTTGCTTTTTATTTTTCAAGATTTGGAACAGGTGCAAATGTTTGTCTTCTTTAGGCTTTCTATTACTCTTAAAGAACTTTGGGCTAGCAACCCCATACCGCTGGCATTAGGGTGCTAGGTGTTAAAACACCCCTACGAGCTTAATTGTTCAAGGGAAATAGGCCACAAGACAAAACTTATTCCTTATTTCAGTAACTTCTGCCTTTTTACTTCTTCATCCTCTTTTTGTCAAAATTTTGAAATATTATTCCCCCAAACTTGTCTCTTCCTTTATTCTAAACTTTTCTGAACTAGAAACTGGATAATTTGGGTTCTTTATCAAGAGTTTATATTTCAAGCATGGAATCTCAGCTTTTCAATTGCTGTTTCTGAAGAAATAAGGCTCATTTGGTCAAATCGAACTAGAGAATATGCTAAGCATATTTTGAGAAATAAAAAGGCTCAAGCCGCCAAGGATGGCCTCTGGCCATTTTCTCTCGTTGGTTGTGTTTTCACCCCAGGATTACCAATCAATAATCAAACAAGTTCTAGACTTTTGGACTCTAAATCTCGAATTCAAAGAAGATATTCCTAATTCCTGTCAAAAGTTTCATAAGTTTTGTTGACCTATGTGTATTATTTCTTCAAGACTCAGACTTATTCACTGCCTACTTACATTATTTTAACTAAGCATTTTGTTCCATCAAGAATAAATCAATTTTCCACTTTTGCAACTAAATCGAATTTAAAATGTAACAAGAAATAATTCCCAATTCTAGTTTCTTTATTCATGCCTTGATATTCTTTCCCCCAAATTCCGTCTTGAGAAAGACTCAGACTATTTTACTGATCTAAACGTAAAATAAAATAACACGTAAAACACAATTCGATATAATGAAATAACCAATTTGTGTCAGCATCATAAATTTTATTCAAAGATCAAAATATTTCGATATTAGGCCAACTGGGTTTCCTTACAAATAAACTCAGAATTCAAGTTCGGTGAAAAACCCTCTATTTCTTGATCTAAAATCCTATATTTTCTTTTTGAAGGCCATGCCCTACTTCAAAGTTTTGTCACTCAGATCTTGAGCTCCTCCAAGAAGTGATTCTGCCTACTACACTTGCAACAAATTGGAGCCTCTTCTCCTCTTTTTCTTTGAGCTTCTCTCGGTTGATGGGTTCTAATTAACCCTTCTTCCAACTCCCTTCCCATCAACCACTTGATTTTACATCGCTTTATGGAATAAGGAATGGAATAGGTTTGCTTTCCGACTCCATTCATTCCAAACTCCGTGTTCATAACCTTGAAGCTCTTCTTTTCTTCTTCTCCATCTTCCTCATTTTCTTTGTTTATTCTTTTCCTCGTCTCCCATCCTTTTATAAGGATTTAGCCTCTCGAAGAACAAGGCTATTTATTCTTCTTTTAAATTTATATATGGAACTGGAATGAGACTTCTCGACTCTTGCTCTTTTGATGTTTCCGATGGAAATTTTTAGACTGAGGTGGTGAATATTGAAAAATTTTCCTAAGTCTCCTCTGATTATTCTCTTCGAAAATGAGCATTATAAACTGATCGGTTCAATCAAGGAATTGAATTCTGTTTTTGCATTAATAACTATCTAATTCCCAGATTTTTGAATGAATGTTACAAAAATGTAGTGCGCTTTGGGTGGTAAGGAAGTTTATTAGATTCGGAATTGAAATAGATGCTGTTTTTAATATCATATCAGTGCTTTGGGAGTCAAGACATTAATTATTAGGCCACGAAATCAATGATTTTAAATGACTTTTATTCACTGTTGTCCATCCAAAAGTAAAGATTTTACTCTTTTAAAGCTCTTCTGGTCACAACTTCAAATTTTCATGTCGTGACCTAAAAATCTAGGTCACTATAGGGAGAATTGTGTGCAACATAAAAATTAACACTCAAATTCACAGCAGTGTCTATTTATCCGAATCCAATAAAAACAACCATGACTCAATTCATATTTATCATGCAAAAATTCAACAATTTCCATTATGCATCACCTCAACAATAAGCATAAAAACAATATAAAAAATTTCCAAACTTTCAATCATGTTTATCCAAGACAATTTTAAAGATTAAAATTAAAACGTAAGAAGAAATCGCCTTTTTCTTTTTCGCCTCTTTATGCTGACGTAAGTTTGATTGTCGATGCTCTCCCGCTTCTCAATCTTCATTTCGCCATACATGAACTTCAGCCGCGCTTCTATGCCGCCATTAAACTTAGGCAAAAACAGAACCGCGTTAAGTCAGCATATTTTTCTCTGATGTCGCGACTTATCATTGTTTGTCGTGACATAAGTAAACTGTGGGAGGACAAGTTATCATCAGGCTGCTACATCAGGTATTTGATGAAATAATTGAGTTGTCGCGACCCTCACCACTCTTTTGAGGAATGGTTCTTGTCGGACCTCGCAGTTCAGTCACGACCTCAATTTATGTCGCGACCTCAATTGATGTCGCGACATAACTTTTGGTCGTGACTCCGTCCCCTCGTTTCTTCCTTCGCATCGACTAGGCTATGAATTTCTGAATCCTCTATTGCGACATAAAATCTTGTCGCAACTTAGTTTGCACTTGCCCTAAATTTAATGATCAGATAGCTTTTCACTTCTTATTAATTTGCACACCTAGCATCAATTTAATCATTCCCACAATAAAGAATTCATTAAAAATGTATTCTATTCAATTTTCACACTTATGTGTGGGAGAAAAGTACTCTTTTTGAGTCGTTTTTCCCGTGAAGTGCCGGGAGTAGTCCTGAAGTTTGTTCCTTCTCGCCTGAGCCATTTGATTCTTCATCTGCATAATGTGACAATTCCAAAAAGGATTAAATTCATCTAGTACTAACCTAGCAATTTCTAACAAATCATGACTAGAACTAAAAAAAAAATTTCAAAAACGCGTAATAATAATAAAATTTGAAGTCTATTTGAAGTAAACTAAAAAATCCATATGGGTTGCCCCATGAGTCGTCCGTTTGGAGTCTTTAGTCGACTAACTATCTAAGCTTTCTCTTCTCAATTCACCACCGGAGTTCTTTCTTTTCTTTCTCCCCGCTTAAGATAGTGTTTCGCTTCTTGCCCATTAACTTGAATTCTTCCTCAAAGACGCCTGTTATCGCCTCCAAAGATAGTACTCGACACACCACCGTATATGGTCCACTCCACTTTGATTTCAGCCCCGAAATAATCTTAATCTCTATGTCGCCAGCTATAAGACCCGATCTCCGTCTCCTCAACTCTTCCTCAAAACTTTCGATCATGCCATTTCTTTGTCTTATCCTTGTATATTCTAGCATTGTCATATAGGCTTCATTTCGCCAAGCCATTCATGGAGAAGTCTCTTCCTTTGCAATTTTGAAATCGGTTCAGCGTTGATGGCCCACATGGCTTTGTATTCCAGTTCAAGTGAGTGGTGATGACATGGTTTTCCAAAGACAAGTCCGTATGGGACATTCCAATGGAGTTTTAAAAAGCAAATTCCCGTATGCCCATAATGCATCATCAAGCTTCAAAGACCACCTTTCGCTAGAACTCGCGCCTTTCCTGCACTTTCTTTATTTCTCTGCTGGAAATTCCCCAGCTTCTTCCATTTGTTTGAGGATGATGCTGCTCATAATGTGCTTTGATACCATATCTCAAGCCATGAGTTTGTCAAACACCTTATTTGCAAAATGGCTTCTCCATCACTAATTATAGTTTTGGGTGTCCCCAAATCTTTAAGAATATTTCTTGTAAAACCCCAGAATCGTATTGGCATCATTCTTAGGACAAGCCGCTGCTTCTACTGATTTTGACACATAATCCACGCCTAGGAGTATGTATATATTTCCAAATGAAACTAGAAAAGGCCCATAAAATCCATTCCCATACATCAAACAATTGCACCACCAGACATCTTAGGCATCTCAAGTGCCTTGCCAATATTTCTATCTTCCGGCATTGATCACACAACTTTACCCATTCAAAATAGTCCTTAAAATCGAGGCAAGAAACCTCAATCGAGACTCTCAGGGCTGTTTTATCTCCTGCAAAGTGTCCTCCATAAGGTGATGCATGACATTCTTGTAAAATCTTGCCTTGCTCACTTTCTGGTACACATCTCCTTATAATCAGATTAGCTCCTTTTTTAAACAAATATGGATCATCCCAGATGTAGTATCCGCCGTCGGGCCTAACTTTTTCTCACTAAATCTCGTGGCATATTCCACAAGCTTAAGAAATTCACAATATCAAAGATACCACATGGTGATTGAGTGGATGCACCGAAATAACCGCTCATCCCAGAGGAATTTTTTCTATCATTTTCCTTTTCAGACAAAGGGGTTCCTCTCTACTCTTGACAAGTGATCAAATCTAATACGCTTGTCACCCGCCTCTTCTTGTCTTTAATTTCTAAATCAAATTCCCGCAACAATAATACCCACCGATCAATCTGGGCTTTACTTCCTTCTTTTCCATTAAATACTTAATTGCCGCATGATCGTTGTGTATAACAACATGGGACCCCAAAAATATATGGCTTGAATTTTCACATGGAACACTATTGCCAAAGATCTCCTTTCAGCAAAGAGAGTAATTTTCTTGTGTTTCATTAAAGGTTTTGCTAGCATAGTAGACACCTTGAACACTTTTTTCATCTTTTCTCATGTCCCAACATGCTCCCATTGCAAAATCACTGCATCACACATGATCTCAAATTCTCTGTCTAACTGGGTTTTGCCATTATGGAGCTCTACTAGTCCTGGATTTGATTTCTTCAAATGCTTCCGGGCAGATTCACCAAAATAAAACTTACTATCTTCAAAGAATCGCGCATAGTGGTCCGGCAATTATTTGAGAATCTCCTCGATAAATCTTCTATAAAATCCAAAGATGTCCTGCTGAAACTTCGATTCCCTTTGATCAGAGGGTGGCATTAGGTCTCTTATAACTCGAAACCCGTGCTTATCTACTTCCAAATTTCGCTTAAAACCATGTGCCCTAAGACAATCCCTTTGTAACCATAAAATGGCATTTTTCCCAATTCGCAGCTAGATTTTGTCTTTTACCTTGAAGTATTGTCCCCGTGTTACAGTGTGCATTGTTCAAAACCGGATCCATACATTGTAAAATCATCCATGAAGATCTCCATAACTTCTTCCTGCTAGACGTAAAAATATAGACATCATGCATCTTTGAAGGTACCAGAGCATACACATTCAAAATGGCATTCTAAAAGCAAAAGTACCAAATGGGCATGTAAAGTGGCTTTCCCATCTTCAAAGTAATAGCTATTTGGTTGTATCTAGAGTATCCATCAAGAAAACAAAATGAGGGTGTCCCCGCCAACCTATCCAAGATTTGATCAATGGAGCAGGAAAATGATCCTTCGGGTCAGAATATCTGTTCTTTCGTAGTCGATAAAAACCTCCATCCCGTCACGCTTCAGAGGAATAAGTCAGCCTTTTCATTTCGACATAAAGGAATCCACCTTTCTCAAACCACATGTACTGGGCTTACCTAAGAACTCAATCGATATAGCATATATAAACTCGCATTTAACCATTCCCGTAACTTCTTTTCTCGACAACTTCTTTCATGACCTGGTTCAGCCTTGATGCTCAACAGAAGTTTTGCATTATCTTCCAAAGAATATTTTGTGCATGCAACAGAGGGATCGATACCCTTCGTATCTTCACTGACTAAGCAATCGCTTCCTTGTATTTTCAAAATTATCGTTAACTGCTTTTCAGCCACCAATGTAGCTGATATGATAACTGGTTTTCTTCTTTCTGGCTCTAAAAACTCATATTTCAAATGACCTGGGCAAATCTCTTCCACGTTAACCTTTGCACTAGCTTCGCCCATGAGCTGTTTCGTAGTCCGGCCGCTTCACTTCATCTTGACTGCTTTCATTTATACTTGAGACTGCTTCTATTATTAAACAAATTTGAAGGCGTGAACTTGGCCAATCAAAGCTCAAGGTACTGAAAATTCATCTCAACTTCATTGATAGAGTTTTGAATGATACAATCGTAATCTTTGCACTTCATCATTGAGAAGGGCTATTACGTTTCTCATGTTATACAACTGCCTTTCCTACATTATTAGATGTTCCGCATTCCTATTAATTTTAAATACCGTCATTCCCAACTCGAGTGTCGTGGGCCACCTTTTGTATCATTAATCATAGCAGCCTCAAGGCAAGAAAAGGTCTTCCCAAAGAACAGAGGAACTTATGATCTTCCCTCTCCATCCGCATGATAACAAAATCTACTGAAAATGAATTTCAACTCCGACGAAGTACATCTTCCGAATGCCTCCGTTGTGCCATTGATCTATCGCATTCGTAAAGTAATTGTTGCTGGGGTTAGTTCCCCCAAACTAAGTCTCCGCACAACCCATAGAGCATCAAATTAATACTTGCTCCAGTCACATAAAGCTTTCTTTGAACTCAGCATTTCCCCTATACAACAGAATAGTGAAACCGCTGTATTCTTCATCTTTGCTCGGAGCTTCATGATAATGGCACCGCACGGCAAATAAGTTAACTATACCTCCTCAGCTATCTTTTCTTTTCTGCTCAAGACCTCCTTTAAAATTTTTTCATAAAGAGGCATTTGACTGATCACCTCCGGCGAATGGGATATTGGTCATTTTCTGAGCAAGATCCAAGAATTTAGAAAACTGCTTCTTCCTTTTGACTTCAAGTCTCCGCGGGGAATGGCACCGCAGAGCATAAGTCGTAATTCTTTCTTCTTTTTCTGGTCAGCTTCTTCCTTTCAATTGCTCAATCAGCCGTCTCTTCTTTCTTTCGCCCTTCTTTCTCTGCCCCGCCTTCAAGCTTATCCTGCCTTTCCTGTCGTCAAATCCTTCCCACTTCTCAAATTGAATTGCCATGCAGTCTTTAGGTTCTCTCCGGGTGTCACTAGAAGCCCTTGTTCGATTAAGTATATTCAAAATACACCGTCTCTACTTGTGTCTTCTAGATTTTCATGAAGCACTAGCATTCTTTCAACAACGGGGTATCAGATTTATGTCAAGCCAGATACTTCGTTCATGGAATTGTAATAGCCTCTTGTTATCCCCTCATGAATCATAAGATTGGTTCTTCGAATGGCTGGGCCCTCCTCCTCACCCCTAGTATTCATTTCTACCCTCACCTCCTTGTCGTCGCCGGAACCCTGGTGGCCGCCGACATCCTTGCCGAGGATGTCGTCCCGTCTCGGGGCCATGTAATGCCCTCCACCATATGGAGAAACTCCTCATGGGTTCCTCAGCACATTGTAGTGTACAGTTAGGATTTGGCTTCTGAAATGATAACTTTGCTCGTCACGTAATTAACCTCTCAAGACCATAAGAATTCCTCTACACATCAAGACTTCTTTCATCAATTCTCTTCAATGCCTCCTATTTCATGAGCAAAGCAGCATCTTCTCTCTTGTTTGTCCATCCTATGCATTATAGCATCCAACTTAGCCTCCATGGCTGTCATCTTGCTCAGCTCTATGACCCCTTTCTTCTCCTCTCAAGTAACACCTCTTAGAAAAATCAGATGGAGCTTCTATATTGCATTTTACAGTCCTCTATCGATATTTTGCCTCTTCAGCACTTCGCTTGAATGATCCATATCATGAAGCATCGATAGTACTCCTTGGATGGCTATCTGCAGCGTGATACACTATCCATCTAGGTCTTCAAGTCTATTCCATGCACGCACCTCTTCAGCAATCTTTGAATCTTTCCCAAGCAACATGTGCTCTCATCTTCCCTTTCTTGTTGGAATACAATTATCTCTCTTCATTTTCGAAGTGCAGATGGGGAAAGAACACAAGAAGTTTCTACCAACTTTCCTAAGTATCAACAGAATCCATATGGCAATGATTCATACCATGTGGCTAAGTAAGTGTCTCTGAAACGGTATGCAGTCATTCACTAATCCCAATCGTCACCACTTCCATATCGTCACCCGAGGAAACCCATTCATCTAATAATCCCGGTGAGATGACCCAAGAACCGGTTTCAGCATTCGTAACGATCGCTGATTTCGATTCAAATTCATTTGCTGACTGAGACTGCCCACAGTAACGCCTTCTTGAACAATAGGCCCGTAAATCCCCTCCGCGTGTTAGTAATGGGGGTCCGGTCGCTGTCCTATGTCTTCCGCTTGGTCGCGGTTCTTCTCCGCCATACCGCTTTCTCGCTTCTTTTGTCTTCTTTCTCGAGCTTCCGAAATGCTCCAATTGTCCGCCGGAATCAGTCGATCCCTCGCTTTCCATGCATTAAAGGTTTTCCCCGAAATAAAAGCTACATACCATATTAATAGGATTAATCAAACCTAACAAATATTTTCAACATGGCTTGTTAAAAATTAGTGACTAATGTAGTCACTGCCAAAAAAGCTATTTTTGTTCTTTTCTTAAAAATGTCCAAATTAGTATTTCCTTCTTTCGTTAGAATATTGATCTAATTAATTCTTTCGATCCACGGCAACGACGCCATAAACTTGTTGACCCACACCTATTAACATACACAAATTTATGACACTATTACCAAAGGACTATTGTCTAACCTTAATCTACACAAAATGGTTGAGTGTGAGGATGGATCAAACATCAACACAAATCTATAGCATTATTACCATAAGACTATTATCTAATCCTAAGCACAATGCCATGAAACTGGCTTGTTATATTTCTTGCAATTATATCGATGAAAAATCTGCTTCTTAAGAACAGATGGGGCTTCTTTGTACTCTTGATCTATGAGTTCGCAAGTGCACAGGTCGAACAAGTAATAAAGTGGATTTTAGTCCAGATATCGATCCCACAGAGATATCAAGAATTCTAAATCAACTACCCTGACTAATCAAGCTCCTATACTATTTGGACTATGATAGGCAAATTGATATATTCCTAGCAACCTTGAAAATAATAAAAGAATAAAGATATGTAAACTAAGAACAAAATGAACAATGTCGAATTAAAAATAGAAAGAATTAGAAAAATTCAGAATGGCCGGGCTTAGCTTTTTGAAGGGAGCATTGGAAAATAGAGCTATTGTAAACACTAATTCCTCAGTACAACACCGTAACTTTGCTTCATTAACTTCGGATTTATTTAGAATCCGTCCAAGGAAAATGGTAATGCCATGTGGATCTCTCCTTAACGACACATTTCCCACTATCTAATCTTCCCCGTTTCAAGACGAGGATTAGATAACTACTTTAAACCGAGTTGCCTTGTTCCTCAGTATTTTTCTTTCAATACTATACCCGTGAATATGGACCAAACCTTAGCTCCTAAGACATAAAGGCATGGGTTTACAATTATACCGGTTTCTCATCCTCAAATTGGAACAACATTCTTCCTTGATTAGGATCTTTGCTAACACAAGATTGAACTTACTGCTCGAATCGAGGCGAATCCTCGCCATTTTAACCGATAAGTCATTCAACTCATTCTGGGCTTTCAAGTGAGAAGAAGATTTATCGATTAAAATTCATTAAAGCTCATTAGATCCCCAATATTAGGGTTCGATACCCTTTGAGAAATTGTTCAATACTACTAGAGGCTCTTCTTGTGTCACTCGTGAGGGCCTCTCGAAATCGAGTATTGTCAACTTATTAAGGTGTATAGGACACTTATATTTGGATCAGATACAAAAATAAACAAAACCAAAGAAGCAAATTTTAACTGTCTCAAGTCTCTCAAATTTATACAGAAAGATTGGTTCTAATAAAGAAAGGTAATTTCAAATCTAAGCCGGGTCTCTAAATTACTTCATTACACTAACTAGCTCCCCGATCAAAAAGAACCACTATAAAAATTAAACTAGACGCTCGAATCTAAAATTTGTCTTCGAAACGAACCAGCAAAGTAATTTGAAGAAAATAACATCTCTCGTATTCACTAACTTCAACAACTAACATCCAGATCCAGAAACTAAACTAAATAAAAATCGCTTCTAATCTAATCTAAAATAAAATGCAAAACAAAGAAAAAGAAATAGAAAATTGCAAGTATGACGAGCTTCCAGTTACCTGCACTTCGCCTGAAAGCCGCCAAGAGTCAGCTTTCCTTCAGAGTGTACCGCTATTTATAGGGGGTTTGGAAGTTGGGCCCTAACTTCATGCACCTATTTGTGGATTTCAAAATAACTGGCCCATTTGTTTTGTTCATGTCGCATTTCATTCAGGTGTTGCGACCTGACTGGCGTCCGACCTCCGAGACGTCGCCTCTCGCCGCTCGCGGCGAGTCGCGCTTGATGTCGCGACTTCAATCGACGGCCGCGACTTCACCCGCCTACATTGTGAACTCCTTGGATGTCGAGACCAATCCGACTTCGACTTCACCCGCCCGCATTGTGAATCGCTTTTGATGTCGCTAAAGCTTTTATTTAACAATGATTGGTTCTTCAAGATTCTTTGATTCGATAACGCGATGTACCGGAATGATGTCGCGACTTCCATTCTTACGTACCGTCAGCGACCACTCCATGATGCTGCGACCATGACTTAGAGCGTAGTCGATGTCGCACCACCGGTTGATGCTGCGACCTTCTTTCCTTGTAATCGGCGTCGAAGACCGGCGACGCCGCGACTCGCCGATTCAAAGGTTGATGTCGCGGTCTCTTCTTAACCGCCGCGACTCGGCGATGTTGCGGCATCATGTCCGCTTCTTCAATAATTCTTGGTCGCTTGATTTCGGAGTTTCACCTTGGTGTTATTCTTCACATCATTAAGGTCATGATAACAAGTCTTTTCTTTCATAATTAGTTGCGACTTCTCTTTCACTTGAGGTCGCCTGGCTTAGATACTCTCCTTGTCGCGACCCTCATAGGGATCACGACATCATTTATCTCCTTTTGATGTCGCGACATCGCAATGATGTCGCGACATGAACTTCTTCATTTGACTGCTTCTTTTAATCTCGACCAAGTCATTTTTTGTCTCAACTTCCTTCTTCAGGTCACGACTTTGCTTGTTCACTCTTCAGTTTCTTCTTCACAGCCAAATTTGTTGATGTCTTGACTTGGAATTGCTGGAAACTGCACTTCTTGTCGCGACTTAACTTCCGCTTACTTCAATTCCACAAGAAAATGATTTCTTATGATTTTACTAAAATTTGATTTTCTCAATAGATTTTCCGCAAATTGGAATTTGAGTCAATTATCGCTTCGTTGCATAATTCATCATTATTCTCATTAAAAACTCAGAAAAAGTGTGGATTAAAAATCTAATGAGTTTTTGACCTATCAAGAATCTATCGCTCGCTGCATCATGATTTTGGCTGGTCGCCAATCGCGTCTTTTTAATCGGTTCATTCAACTTTGCCGACGGAATCGTTGTGGATGATATTCTTCTGACAGCTTTCTTTCCACATAATCTAGAGCATATTGAGAGGATGACAGTTCACCAGCTTCAATCAAATCTATTTTCTTTAATAAAAATCGTTTTGTTGAGTCAGGGGTGGCCCTGCAATCTGTAGAAATCATAATAGATCCCAATCTTTCGGGTTTGCCGTAGCTCCTGAATGGCCTTTTTAGGGCACTTTCCATTTGTCGTAATTTGTCGTTTTACGACAATCAAACCAAGCCCTCTTCTCGAGCACAGAACACATTCGCAAAGGTTTGTAAATCTTTGGTATTGGAAATCATGTTCGTTTGGGTCACTTTTCGCATGCGACAAAGTGCCAACCGGAAATCTTTTGTTCATTTTCAGTAATCGTGACTAGCACTAAAGAAACTGGCGCTAGAGTGTCATCAATCTTTATCTGAATTATCAGAAATTATCTTGTACGCCTCACGAACTAACCCGGTAATCTTACATTCTGGTGTCTGGGTGTGTATAGATGTGTGGAATATACACCAAATCTACACAATCAATCTTTCCACTTGAATCTTGTAGGAAAAAGATCCTAGGATAAATTCCAGATTTATCGATAATCATACTTTAAAATGACAAATTCATATTGCACGCCACCTCGAGAGAGTGTGCACATGTAATCAGAGGGGCGTATAAGAACACCAAGTGAACTTGTAATATTTTGGGAGTTACACATGATGAAACAAGTAAATGATAAATTTATGGAACCCGGAATTGTGGTATTAAAACAAGGTAAAAGTGTAATTCGCCATAAAGGATAAGGGAAAATCATTAAATGAGTAGAGATGAGCCATAATAGAAATAACAAGAGTTGTCTTGCAATATTAAAGTGATCAAGGACCCCTTTTGCAATTAAGGTATAAAAAAAATGATATGGAAGTCATAATGTGAGAAGATAGGATGCCAAAAATTGAAATAAAATAAGTTGATTTGCAAAAATTAAAAGGATGAAGGACTTAATGGCAATTAAGGTATAAATGGGATTACAAATGTGATGAGACAAACAAAAGCCAAACTCATATTTTGGTCTCTAAAATTTAAGGCAACCTCGTAGGGAGAGGAGAAAAGAAGAGAAAAAGAAGAGGAAGGAGGAAGAAGAGGAAGGAAGAGAAGGGAGAAGGAGAAAAGGTATGTTTTTATTTTAAATCAAGTGTATTTTGGATTCCTAAGGTTTTGGTTTGGAGAATTGTTCTTTCCTTTCTAAGGTTTTGTGGTAGAGATCACCCCAAACCCTAGATTTGTTGAGGTTATGTGGCGAAAAACCCCAATTGGTGAAAATTAAACATGGAATCATCATAATTTTATGGTTTTGTAGGAATTGGTGGACCTTGGGTTGAATTTTTGGATTTAAAATCACCAATTCAAGTGTTGTGGAGTTTTTTTGAGTTAGATTTCATGTGGTTTTTGAGGTATTATGGAATAGTTGTAAAAAGGAGAATGTTAGCTTTAAAGGGAATGCCAAATTTTGTAAAACTCCTGTTCTTGTTTTGATATAGATTAAGTTATAACTATCCAAATCAATTGATTATAATTGTTAAAGAACCATAAGAGATAGGGCTACAAATTTATAGTGAAGGGACCAAGCATAAATTGTAGCCTAAGACTCCCAAATACGGATTCGAAAGGTGAGCTCAGGTAGTCACCGATTATGCTCTGCTTGGGTATGGTTGTAGTGTTTTTAATATTATAAGTGGAGTTTCACTCTTCCAAATTGAGTGATTCAAAAATTTGCAAATAGGACTTAGGAAAAAATTTATCTGAAGGAAGTGCATGCCAATTTGTGAAACCCAAAGTTCTGTAGAAATTTTTTCAAAGTGGAGCTGTGCAGAGTCTGTTCTGCCAAATTGAGCATCTAGATGTAAAATACAATAACTTGAGTTTTGGTGATCCAAATTGGGTGATTCCAATTGGAGAAGAAACCTTATAACCATAGTTTCCAATGAGTGAAGAAACAATTTCCAATTTATGGAGTTAAGACCCCAGAAATCAAGGATAACAGTAGGTGATTCAGTGAGTTAACCAAATTAGCATCAAAAACATGCTGTAACTTGTGTTATGTGGTTGAGGGCCTTAGAGAAGGAATTTTAAATTGAAAATTTAAAGAGATGTCATTGGATATATAAATGAATGATCTGGAGAGTTTCATAATTTTTGAAGACCGTTTGAATAATTTTTGGGTCATAAAGTTTATAGAGTATTGTTGGGAAAAGGTTGGCCAAAATGAGTGGTTTTTTTTGTTAGGGGCTTTTTAGTGCTCAAGGGTAATTTGTTCATTTGGATTTATATGAATGTTGTGTGACCCTAAATTGACTTTAAGTAGTGAAGCTATTGTTTTACGCTATACGCAGGTGACTAATACGTTGTCGTATTCGTTGAGTGTGTAGGCTAAAAGCAAAGGCGAAAGTATGGAGTTGCGCCGTTTCGGGAACAAAGAGGTGAGTGTGAAACTGATTTTTGAAAATTGAGTTTTAAAAGTGTAAGATTTTTTAATGTTAAAATGAAAAGCTTAATGTAAATGTTTATATATGTATATTAAATATGTATGCATATGTTAAGCAGCATGCTATGGTTTAAAATGTGTAAAGAATGCATAGTGTGTTTTAATGATAAAGTAAAGAATTTAAATGGATTTATAAATGTATTTTGAAGAAATGTTTTACTGATGGTTACCCTAACCCTATATGACTGTTATAATATATATCAACTGAGGTACCTTAAGCGTGTAAGGATTTAGAGGGAAACACAATTAGGTTACTAACAATGGGAGGGAAATAGATTTTTAGTGTAATATCCTTACACGTGATAAGGTGCTATGACTGAAACCCTATGCAAGACGTGAGTTTCTCCGCAACGAGGGAGCAGCACCCGGATTGGAGACTGCCTCACCGTCGCATTCGGAAACTCCGTCGGTGTGTTTACTCCCGGTTCCATTAGAAAGAAAGTGTGGAAGCATAAATTGGCTTTTTAATTGCTAAGTATTTATTACTTTGATATATAACAAAATGTTGTCTAAATGAAAATGTACACTCACTGAGCTCCTTTAGCTCACTTTTTTCTGTATGTTTCAAAAACATTTTCAAGACCCGAGACAGGTGTTTTATATGACCTCGCGCAATGAGTCGGTGCCACGTGAGAGACGACGATGTGACGCATTGTATATATTTTGTATTTATTGTATATGTTAAATATTTTATCATGTATATATGTATATATGTATATATTTTGAAAGGAACTACGTGGGCTTTGATCTTCGCGGACGAGGTACATAGGCTGCTATTTAAGCCCGGCTCAAGCCCAATCTTTGATAAAATGTGCATGGAATAGAAGAAGGTTTGAATGTTTTGATGATTTCGAAGTAAATAAATGTATATGTATGTCTATTAAGTGCTTGATTTGGTCATGACGAGAGTCCTAATATGGAAATGAAAGTTGAAGTTTAGAAGTGTTTTTAAATGCTTTCATCAGGTTTTGTAAATTTGGGAAAGTCCGACAAACAGAGGAAACTTTGGCCGATTTTCTGAAAAATCTATGTGTTGGAAAAAAAAAAAAAGAGAAAAAAAAAAATTTAGCACTTCGCTTCCACCTTATGTTATAAAGATATGTTAAGGATTGTAAAGGGGTTCGCCTACCTGACTTTAATTGGATATTTAAGGAAATGAGCCATATCCGCTGGAGTGCCAGGAGGTCCCCAAGTTCATGAGGTTAATCCGTTGGGATCCTTCAACGTGTACAAACTGTCGGAAAAATGTTGTAAAGATTTGAAAATTTATTTTCGTATGATTATTTTAATGTTTTATTTAAAATTGCATAAATTATTTTATGATTTAAATCATATATGCATTACATGACATATTAAATTTTGAATTACGTAAAATGTCAGTTGAGTTTAATCTCACACCTGTGATATTCTGAGGCATTAGTACCAATTCACCCGAGAACATGTTGATGAGTTCAGATATCTCTCCAATTCATTAGCAAAGACATAGTGACCCTATGCCTTCAGAGCCACTACAGACAGAGCCGCCACCGCCTCCTGAGGTCGTGGGAGGACAGATACCTTTAGAGCAGATGGCTCAGCTTTTAGCCACTGCATTACGACAGCCCCGAGAGCCGGTAGCTTCTATAGAGAGGGGGCAAGCTAAAAAGGGTCTAACTATGATGGATCGGGAGGACCCCTAAAGGCTTGGCCATGGTTTTGAGGGAAATGAGCGGGTCTACCAGTGATGCAAAGGTACGTGATGAGCAAAGATGGTCACTTTTTCTCTCAAGCTCCTACGATGTAGCTGCTAGAGTGGTGGAGGGCAAGCCAGGAGATGCCCAGAGGGAAAGTGTCCTTCAGTACGCTCAAGGAAGAGTTTGGCGTATAAGTTTGTTCCAGTCCAAGCACGTAGATGCGAAGGTCGTAGAGTTCATTAGGGCTAGAGCAGTGGATACTCTCCTCGCGATGTGATTATGAGTGGAGTTTTTCCAGCTCACAAACATGTCCCCATTTGACAAGGATGCGATGAAGTTTCAAGACTAAGAGGTTTGTCAGAGGTCTTAGTCCAAATGACAGACCACAAGAGGCCGACAACCCACATATAGTACCTAGCCGTGCAGTGGAGTCAGCTAGGGTTGAGAGGGCGATGGGGTTGAAACTCGTGCTACGCTTGAAGTCAAGGACATAAATGGAGTGGGTCGACGTGGGTTTAGGAGGTTCCAAGAAGGGCCTCAAGAGGGAGGAAAGACACAGTGACCTGGGGTAGCAGCCCGGGGGCCAAAGGCGCTAGCTGGGGTGGTCTGAGGCCACGTACTGTAGCGCTAAGGGTCCAAAGCCGAGTGCGAGTGTGGAAGAACCATTATGGTGAGTGCAGATTGGGTACATACAAGCTGCTTTTAAGTAAGGATGGCCGGGACACTTCACATGAAAGTGCCCACAAATAGCTTCTCGTGCTGGATCGGGAGTGGGATGATTGGACAAAGGCAGTCAAGATCGTAGAGGTCGTGGTCGATCGAGAGGGCCCCAGCAGGCCCCACTACACTTACTAGACCTCGGAGGATCACAGAGAGGTCACCATCCGTATAGACGTATGGGACGACCGGCATTACTGTGCGTGGTGTTTCAGAATCATCAACAGAGCGTGATGTAGCACCAGAGGTCATGACAGGTACTATCCAAGTTTTTGATAGTGATGCTTATGTCTTGATAGATCCGGGTGCTACTCACTCATTTATTTCTGCGAAATTTATTGCACAAGTGAAGATAGAGATACAACCCATAGATTGTAGTATGGTAGTCTCCCTTCCTACAGGAGATTCACTTATAGCAGATAGAGTATACATGGGTTGTAGAGTGATTATTGAGGGCCATGAGTTTAGGGCCAATTTGGATTGTTGGACATCCAGGACTTCGATGTGATATTAGGGATGGACCAAGTTGTCTCATCACGCCTACCATGGATTGCTACAGAAAGAAGTTAAGTTCTCAGACTGCGGGGAAACTGCAGGATTACTTTATGGGGCAAGGAAGATATTGTCCCCTAGCATGATGTCCGTAATGATGGCTGGGAAGATGCCCGAAAGTCATATCCGGTATCTAGCCTATGTAGTTGGAGGTGAGGATGATGTGAGACCGAAGACATTCCTATCAAAGAATTTCCGATGTGTTTCCAGATGATCTTCTAGATTACCCCCGCATAGAGAGATTTCACTTCAGATCGAAGTTAAATTCCTCGGACGTAAACCGATTTTTGAGAGCGCCTGGCAGATGGCTCCCTAATTGAAAGAACTTAAGGTGCAGATGGAAGAAATGGTCAACAAGGGGTTCGTCAGACCGAGCACGTCTCCTTGGGGAGCACCGGTTTTATTTGTGAAGAAAAAGGACGGAAGCATGCGATTATGTATTGATTACAGAGAGTTGAATAAGGTAACAATACGTAATCAGTATCCTCTTCCGAGGATTGATGATCTCTTTGATTAGTTACAGGGAGCTAAGGTATTCTCCAAGATTGATTTGAGGTCAGGCTATCATCAGGTGAGAGTTCATGATGAGGATGTTTCCAAGATGCAGATTCGTAATGACGTATGCATTTTGAGTTTCTAGTTATGCCATTTGGACTTACGAATGCCCCAGCCGCTTTTATGGATCTCATGAACAGGATTTTTAGGCCTTACTTAGATCAGTTTGTTATCGTGTTTATTGACGATATATTGATCTATTCGGGCAATGGAGAAGAACATGCAGAGCACTTGAGGATAGTTTTGCAAACATTACGGGAACATCGGTTATATGCCAAACTCAAGTAGCGTCGGGCTAGCTCGACAGCTGTCGCCAGATTGACATAGTTTCCGCAGAGAGGGGTCCTCAAAGGGATCCAAGCAGAAGGTCTAAGCTATATCGACTGGAAACCTCCTACGAGTGTTACAGATAAGGAGTTTTCCGGTTTGGCGGTGGTATTACCATAAGTTCGCTGAGATTTTGAAGATACCGCATTCTTGACTAGATCGACAAGGAAAGAGGACCGTTTTTTGGTCGAGGTTTGTCACCAGAGCTTCGATGAACTCAAAAGGCATTGACTCCCGCCTCCAAGATTTACATTTCCATCAGTGGCAAGATGGTTTTGCAACAGACAGATGCCTCTGTATGTGGCCTAGGTTGTGTGTTAATGTAGAATACATGCATCGTGATATGCTTTTGTGCATGGAAGAAGCATGAATGCACTATCCTACACACCCACCTTGAGCTAGCTGCATTTGCCTTGCTGATGGAGGCATTACTTATATGGAGTGCCCTTGTAGGATTTTTACGATCACAAGAGCTTGCGCATTCACGTTGCATGAACCGAACATGAGACAAATGGAGATGGATTGAATCGATCAAGGATTATGAATGTACCATTGAATATAATCTCGAAAAGCGAACGTGGTAGTGCATGCTCTTATAGAGACCCATGAGTTCCCTATCGCACTTGAGGGATGTGCATCTTTCCTCGACCGGGAGAATTGAGGTCCTCAAAGGTGGGACTGAATTGACAAATTCAGAGTACTGCTAGCCACATTTCATGTACGTCCGATGATAGACAGATTAGAGAGCTTCGTATTCGTGGATCCACAGATAGTGAAGTTGAGAGGTGACTTAGAGTCAAAGTGCTCAGGATTTGTCATTGAGAGGATGGTACCGTGGCTATGGACAAGATTGTGTGTGTACCAGATGTAGGTGATGTGAGGAGAGAGATTATGGAGGAAGCCCATTCCTCCGCTTATGCATCCGAAGCACAAAGATGTACTACCCTAAAGGAACACTAACGGTGGAAGGGTATGTTGAGGGATATTGTGGTATTTTGTTCCAAATGTCCCACATGTTAGGCAAAAGTTTCAACACGTAAGCTCAGATTCATTACAAATACTCGATCCCTGAAATTTGGGGAGAATCATCATGGATTTTCGTGGTGTGACTCACTGCTGTCGGAGTGGCCATGATACGATATGGGTGATTGTAGACAGACTGACGAAATAAGCCCATTTCCTACCTATCAAGAATAGAGATTCATTGGATAAGTTGGCCCAATTATACGTTAGAGAGATTATCAGGATCGCATGGTACGCCGCTTCCATTGTTTCGCATGCAGATCCTTGTGTTTAATTTCGCGCTGGGCCTGGGCCATGCACGCCCTTGGCACTAGACTGGCATTTCAAGACGGCTTTTCATCCACGCATCGATACTAATCCGAGAGGACTATACGCACTTTAGAAGATATGCTTGGGTGGCATGTGTTATGGAGTTTAGAGGAGCCGGGACACCCATCTACCTCGATAGAGTCGCATACACAACGCTATCGTCACTATTGGTATGGCCCCTATGAGGCTTTTTATGGACGGAAATGCTGAACTCAAACGTTGGGACGAGGTATAAAGGAAATTGAAGTAAGTCCGAAATTGGTTCAAGTGACTTGTGATAAGATCAAAGTTATAAGGATAGATTGAAAATCGTGACAAGACCGACGTAGTGCTGTTAACAATCGGGCTGCAGGACCTAGGAGTTCGAGGTAGGGGATATGGTATTTTTTGAGGATTTCCCATGGAAGGGCGCATAAGATTTGGGAAATGGAAAGCCAAGTCCACGAGATGTTGACCATACAAGATTGTTGAGAGATTGGGGAGGTGGGTAGCATCGATTAGAGTTTCATCCGACTTATTAGGGCCCACACGATGTTTTCCATGTTTCTATGTCTGCAAGTACATACTGCATCTTCACATGTATTGACAGAGCAACCTGGAAATACAAGAGAACTTGACATACGAAGAGGAATCCAAGGCAGATCCTCGACTCTGCCGAGAGCAAGTTCACAGAACAAGACTATCTACCGCGAAGGTATCAGGAGGAGTCATATGCAGAGGAAGCCATTGGGAGTCGAGGCTCGCATGCGCCATCGAAGCATCTCACCATTTTCTCCGAACAGGTATTTTCCTTCCTTTCTTTCTTTTTGGAGTTTAGTTTATTCATTTCGAGGGACGAAATGTTCTAAAGGAGGGAGGATTTGTAACGCCGTCCCGAGAGAGTGTACAAGACATGTAATCGTAGGCGTGATAAGAACACAAGTGAACTGCATTATTTTGGGAGTTATTAATAAGGATGAAAATATGAAATGATAAATTTATGGAACCCGGAATTGTGGTACTAAAACAAGAGTAAAAGTGTAAATTGCCATAAAGGATATGAAAATCATTAAATGAGTAGAGATGAGCCATAATAGAAATAACAAGAGTTGTCTTGCAATATTAAAGGATCAAGGACCCCTTTTCAATTTATGCATAAAAAATGATATGGGAAGTCATGTAATGTGAGAAGATAGGATGCCAAAAATTGAAATAAAATAAGTTGATTTGCAAAAATTAAAAGGATGAAGGACTTAATGGAAATTAAGGTATAAATGGGATTACAAATGTGATGAGACAAACAAAAGCCAAACTCATATTTTGGTCTCAAAATTTCTAAGGCAACCCGTAGGAGAGGAGGAGAAGGGAAAAAAGAAGAGAAAAGAAGAGGAAGAGGAGGAAGAAGAGGAAGAAGCACAAGGAGAATGAGATAGAAAAAGGTATGTTTTTTATTTTAAATCAAGTGTATTTTGGATTCCTAAGGTTTTGGTTTGGAGAAGGTTCTTTTCTTTTTTCTAAGGTTTTGTGGTAGAGATCACCCCAAACCCTAGATTTGAGCGAGGTTATGTGGGAAAAAAACCCCAATTGGTGAAAACTAACATGGAATCATCATAATTTTATGGTTTTGTAGGAATTGGTGACCTTGTCAATTCTGGATTTTCACCTAGGGTTTATTTTATGAATTTCCAAATCACAATTCAAGTGTTGTGGAGTTGTTTTGAGTTAGATTTTACGGCTGAGGCATATGGAATAGTTGTAAAAGAGACTGTTTGGTTTTAAAGTAATGCTGGTTGTAAATTTTTGTAAAACCCCTGTTCTTGTTTTGGATATAGATTAAGTTATAATCATCAAAATCAATTGATTCCAATTGGTAAAGAACCATAAGATATAGGGCTACAAATGTATAGAAGGGACCAAGAGCAAATTGTAGCCCGCAGTCCCAACACGGATCGAAGGTGAGCTCGCAGCTCACCGATTATGCCTCGCTTTGGGTATGGTTGTAGTGTTTTGGTCATAAGTGGAGTTTCACCTTCCAAATTGAGTGATTCAAAATTATGGGTAAAATTAGACTTAGGGAAAATTTATCTGAAGTTAGAAGTGCAAGCAAATTATAACCCCAAAGTGCCCATAAATTTGTCAAAGTGAAGCTATGTACAGATTCTGTTCTGTCAAATTGAGTAATCTAGATGTAAAATAGAATAACTTGAGTTTTGGTGATCCAAATTGGGTGATTCCAATTGGAGAAGAAACCTTAGAACCATAGCTTCAAATTGAAGAACAATTTCAATTTATGGAGTTAAGACCCCAGAAATCAAGGATAATAGTAGGTGATTTATGAGTTAACCAAATTGGCATAAAAACATGCTGTAACTTGTGTTATGTGGTTGAGGGCCTTAGAGAAGGAATTTTAAATTGAAAATTAAAGAGATACTGGATGGCAAAGGACTGATCTAGAGAGTTTCATAATTTTGAAGACCGTTGAATAATTTAATAAAAAGTTTATAGAGTATTGTTGGGAAAAGGTTGGCCAAAATGAGTGGTTTTTTTTGTTAGTGGCTTTTTAGTGCTCAAGGGTAATTTGTTCATTTGGATTTATATGAATGTTGTGTGACCCTAAAGTGACTTGCGTGTGAAGTATCTAAGTTTCATCATGATCCCGACCCTGGATAACCTCATGAACCCGAGGGGACCCTCCCAAGACCCAATGAATATAGAAACTTTTCCTAAAAACCATCAAATAAAATCCATGGAGCGAACCCCCTTTACAACCTTAAACATATCTTTAGAAAATACGCGGGAAGCTAAGTGATAAATTTTTTTTTTCTTTTTCAAACACTTGGATTTTTCATAAAATTGGCCGTAGTTTCCTCTCGCTTTTTCTGACTTTCCCTAAATTTACAAGTACTGCATAAGCAATAAAACACTTCTAATATTCAAATTTTCAACTTCCGTTGTAGGACTCCTCGTCCACAACTCAATCAACACAATATATATACCATATACCTTTATCCATTTCAATCATCAAAACATTTAAAACTTCTTCAATTCCATGCACATTTGTATCGAAAAATTTGGGCTTGAGCCGGACTTAAGCCAACGCCTAAGTAATTCATTTTAAAAATATATCCATATATGCTATATATACATGACAAATTATTCGACATATAAATATGCAACTATTTATACAATGAAGTTCACATGCGTCGTCTCCTCGATGACTCGACTCACTACACAGAGGATACTCTTACCTACGCACCTGCCTTTAACCTCGAAAAATATTTTTGGAAACATATGGAAAAGAATGAGCTAAAGGAGCCCAAAGGAGTGTACATTTTCATTAAGATAACATTTTCGCATAAAATGAAAGTAATACATACTTATACATTTAAAAATCCATTTATGCCTTAAGATAACATTTTCAGTATATATCAAAGTAATACATACTTATACATTTAAAAATCCATTTATGCCTTAAACATTTATGCCTCAAACTTTCTTCCTTAAACATTTATGCCTCAAACTTTCTTTCTTTCTTTATAATAAATACTTATACATTTCAAATCAATTTATGCCTTAAACATTTATGCCTCAAACTTTCTTTCTTTCTTTCTTTCTTTCTTTCTTTCTGATGGAACCTGTGGAATAAACACAATTTCAAGCTCCTGCACCGACTAGTGAGGGACATCACATTCCAAATATAACCACTACTAATGCTGGAGAAACTCACGCTTGCATGCTGTGGTTCCGCCATAGCACTTTATCACGTGCAAGGATATTACTCTGTACACCTATTTCCCTCCCTCGCTAAGAATCTATAACTTTACCCTCTAAATCCTTACACGCTTAAAGCACTTCTGCCGATATCGCTTCATAATAAATATAAGGGGTTTGTGGTAACCATCGTTAGAAACATTTCTTCAAAATACATTTATAAATACATTTAAATCCTTTATCATTAAAACACATATGCATTCTTTAAACATTTTTAAACTTTCATAATACCTAACATATGCATACATCTTTAAACATTTTTAAACTTTCATAATACCTAACATATGCATACATATTTAATATACATATAAATATATGCATTGATGCAAGATAAAACAATGCAAGATAAAACATTTCATATGCCTTAACATTTACATAAAATTTACATTAAACTTTCAGTTTAACATTAAAACCATTCACTTTTAAAACTCAATTCTCAAAATATCATTTCACTACGCTTCACCGCTCAATCCCGCTTTGCTTCCCGCTGAGTTCCTGCCCCGTCCGATAGTCCTTTTCACCTTTCCAAGAAAATCACAATTACACATTAACCATAATTTTACTTAATCCACCATAAACACTCATTCCTATATTCTTATTCTCTAGGAATCTATTTTACTTAGAATTGGAATCAATCCAATCGGATCATCCAAACTAAAGTTATGGCATTTTCATGCCAACTAGTCATTTTACCGATTTTTCTAGTGACAGTTTGTGCCACATTTTCTCTGAGGTCTTAATTTCATATTTTGACACTATGTCCTTATACTCATTTAAAGCTGTGCTAAGGGTTCTATTCCACTAATCACCCACCTGGAGCACCGAAACTCACTTATCTAAATAATCAATAATCTATGTTCAAAAACTGAACTAGGAAATTTGGCTTGCACATGGTCCTACTTTGAGTGAATATTTAGCCACTTAGGATCAGAATTTGGTGATACATTCTCTTAAGTTTTGTTCTCCCTCTCAAGTCTATTTTACGTAGCCACTTAAATCACTCAAATCGGATCAAAATTGAGCAAGTTATGGCCAAAATACCAAAACTGGTCAAAACAGAAAACAGGACATTTCCTGTACCGAGACTGCTATTCAAAATTGTCTTAAATGTTTCTTCCATTTTTTCTTTCACTTAGACACTTAAATCTGATGCATTATACCCATTTCAATTTGATAACACACAATTCACTATCAAACCCTAACCCTTGTACCACTTGATTTTGTCAAAACCTGAATCAAACCATGGCTTTCAATTGATATTAAATTCAGCACCATTAAACCTTAATACTAATAATTAACATCCATACCAGAATTTAAAACATTAAACATGGAAAACATCAAACCCTAACTTTCCACCATGAAAACTTACTTGTTTCTTGAGTTTCTTTGGCTCCTCTCTTGATTACCACTTGAAGATCACTTGAAAGCTTGAATGAGGAGAAAAATCACATCTCATACCTGGGCTCTTCACTCTTCTCTTTCTTGCTTCTCCTTTCTCTCCTTTCTTTCTCTTTTCTTCCCTCTCCTTTCTCTCCTACGGTTCTCCTCCTTGAGCCAACTTAATCTTAAATTTAGATTTGCTTCACACTTGACCAAATTGCCCTTTCCCACTTGCCAAAATTTCCTTGAAACCAAAGAAGCTCATTGGTCCATTCTAATTAGAATCACAAATCCATTAACCTATTATTTTATTCATATAACTTAGTCATTAAGAAAGTTGTTTGACCGGGCTCTCACAAGAAAATATATCCCTTTATAGCGTATTTATCCTCGCTTTCACCTTATATCGCTTTTATACCCGATAAATGTCAAAAATATTCTATGGTCGCCTAAACTTCAAATTGACCATGAAATATTTTAATTAAATCCTTCACATTGATTCAGGCTCTGAAATCATCAAACGGATTTAAAAATCATTAACTCCAAATCCTATAATAGCGCAGATATTACCCAATTACGTCGGACACCCGAAACTATCCAAACTGACTCCGCTTCACTTTATTTCGCCATACTTATGATATATTCCTCGGACATTTTCGTATTTTCGCCCAATTTCCGTACCTCAACGCAGCTCCAAATTTCATCCGAAACCACTATTCACTTAAATCTCCTATCTCTAAATATCAGTTCAAAGTCATAGGAACCGAAATTTCTTACAATTCCTAGAACCCCTCCGATCCTGATATAATAAGAAAACTCCATTATTCCCTGTGTAAGTATCTGGGTTACAATTTTCGGTAATTCCATCACATCCAATGACGTCCGAGTATCTCTAAATTCTAATCTACCCTCGTTTCTATCATCGACCTCTAATCGCTTTAAAAACTACTATTATAACATTCAATCAGTCGGGTTTTACAATCACCCTCCTTATAAAAATTTGGGCCCTCGTAATTCCGGTAAATTCTCATGTTGCTTCCTCTCTACCGTGATTCATCCACAACACCTTACGGTAAAGGAATCACTGTTTCAAAGAACCTAATCATTTCGACACAATTTGAACCTATTCTTCTTCATACGTCAAATCTTCTTTCACTCCAACCGGCTGGATCTCTTAACACATGTGAAGACCACATATACTTTCAAGCACAGAAATGTAAAATATGTCATGTGATTCGCCATAATTCAGGTGGCAAACTTCAACCAAGACGCTACCTCTCCAATTTATTTTCATAATTTCATAAAGTCCCAGTTATAGAGAGTGACTTAACTTCCCTTTCTTTCCGCCGAATAGCAACACCCTTTCCTGTATGAGACCCCATAAATACCCGATCCCCACCTAAAATTCCAAATCTCTCCTTGGGTTATCAACATAACTTTTCTGTCAATCTTGAGTTATCTTTAATCTATCACTGATAACTTTAACATTGTCTGTTGTAGCCTGAACAATTTATGAACCTAAAAATTTTCTCTCCCCTTCCTCATCCCAACATAACGGAGTCCTACACTTCCTTCCATATAAGGCCCCAAGGCTTCATTTCAATGCTTGCATGATAACTATTATTGTAGGAAAACTCCATTAATGGTAAATGTCTTTCCTAACTTCCTTTAAACTCTAACACACAAGCCTTGAGCATAACTTCCAATGTCTGTATGGCTCTTTCAGATTGGTCATCCGTGAAGTCGTATAATCTCTTTTATATACAACTCAGCCAACTTCTCAACTAAGTCACTATTTTTCCATAGGTAGGAAATTTTATCGATTTCATTAACTATCCACAATCACCTATATCACGTCATGTAACCACTCGCAAAGTGGAAGTAAAAAAATCCATCATGATTCTCTCCCATTTCCACCGAGGGATCGAAGAGACTATAAGAACCCCGTAAATCTTTGATGCTCAACCTTAACTTTTGACAAATGAGACATTTGGAAATAAATTCGCAACATCTTTCTTTATACCCTCCACCTTTTAGTATTCCCTTAGGGTATGATACATTTTAGTGTTTCCCGATGTATCAGAGATATGCGTAAGAGTGAGCTCTTCCATAATTTAGCTTTAATCTTCCCACATCTAGTACACATAACCTCGTGACTCCATCATCACTATACCATCCGCCCGCACTAAAAATCCTTTTAACCGCCTGCACTCAGCCTTCCCTTTTCAATTTAAATCATGATCGTATCTTATTCATAGCTCCCTTATCTTGTCTATTAGTACAGGACTAACATGAAATGTAGCTAGTAAGGTTCCAATATCCACAACTCTAGTCTCACACCTAAAGACCTCAATCTCCATAAATCCAGTGGAGGCACAACCTTGTGTGAGATATGGAACCCGTAGGCTCCTACTAAGAGCATCGCTACCACATTAACATTTCCTGATGGTACTAAATAGTGCACTCATAACTTGTCGAGTTCAACCTATCTCCTCTCGTCTCATATTTAACTTTTCTATGCGGAATAAATATTGTATGCTCCCTTGATCCGTAGTACTTTTACATGCAACTCCATATCGCAATGCCTCCATATACGAGCAAGTGACTACAACAACCAACTCTAGGTTATGTCTCGATAATTTCCGCTTCATGCTTTTCAATTGCCTTAAATCATATGCTATCAAGATTACGCTTGCATTAACACACCTCTAAGCCTTCCGCCTAAAAGCATCACAATATACCTCAGAATCTTTCTTGCCCGACGGAATTGTGTAAGAACTAGGCTAAGGTCAAATTCCTTTTTAGTTCATCTAATCTTTCTAACATGTCTCTTACCATACAAACTTTCATCTTTCCTTTGTCAATTTAGTCAAAGGATCCGCTAACTTGAAAATCCCTTTAACAACCTTCCGATAATACCCTCGCTAAACCTAGAAACTTTGTATCTGCACATTCGTAGGTGGTTTCTGGCCACAATTTTCACCTTTGAGGATCACCGTAACCCTTCATTTGTAAACTACATGTTTGAAAGGCAACATCGTTTAATCCGTAACTAGAATTTATTAAGTTTGGGTATTACTAAGTAAATAGGAATTTACTTAGATGCTCCTCATGATCTTCATTATCGCTTAAATAGATTAAAATGTCATCAATGAATACTATAACAAACTGATCTAAATAAGGCCGAAAGATCCCACCATAAGATCCACAAAAGCGGCTGGCGTGGTTGGGGTCCAACTAGCATGACTAAGAACTCATAATGCCTATACTCGTGTTTTTGAAAGTTGTCATAGGAACATCCTTCCGACCTAATCTTTAATTGATGGTAACCCGAGCTTAGATCCATTTTCAAAAATACCCCGCTCCCGTAATTGATCAAAAAGATCAATAATCCGTGTAAATGGGTGCTGGATTGCGATTTTCACTTTATTCAACTCTCAGAATCAATATACAATCTTAAACTTTTCATCATTTTTCATAAACAGAATCCCAAGACTTCAAGGCTAAGTACTTACTTAACAAAACCCTTACTCACAAGCTCATCCATTTATACTTTCAATTCTTTCACCTCTTTCAACTTTTAAGGAGCCAGCCATATAAGGTGCCTTAGCAATTGCCTGGCCCTAGGGGGTCATTTCAATCTAAAAATTAATATATATATATTTTTTATATATACCTAGAAGATCCTCCTCGAAATACATCCTAAATTATTTGACTATCGAATATCTTCCATTCGATCTACCATTAGCTCCTCACCTCAATAGCATAAGCTAGGTACCTTTGATATAACTTTCGGGCATTTACTAGCCCCACATAACTGTCATATTATTGGTAGGTAGTATTTTCCGTAACCCACATAAAACAACCTCTGTCTTCCTTGGCTTATAGAACCTAACCTTCCTATAACAATCCTTTGTAGCATGATGTCTAGATAGTAAATCCATGCCTAATATAACATCAAAGTCATGGATATCTGGTACAATATCAAGTCTCGCCAAAACTCCTAGCCTCCAATACCACTGTTGTAACAATCAACTTTTCCATACTTTTCCTAGGTGGCAAAATCCTACCTGTTACACATTCATCATTATGTCTTCAATTTCTTCAATTTTCTTTCAACAATTACAATTAACAATTCACTTAATGTCATTGATTCACTTAAGCTAAATTAAACCCATGCATTTTCAATTAACCATCTCATTACCCTCTAGCCACGACCATGCCTTTTCAGGATCTCCTATACCATCATAATTTCTTAGTTTCTAATTTCCTTATCATCTCTCCTCTAATGGACACTGTCGGCTCACGGGGCTGATTAATGTTGTGGCTAACATCCGAGCCATTCCGCCTAAGGTATCTCGTCCCTCCTACGACCGAGGCTATGGCGCCCTGGAACAGAGCCATGGGGCGAGGAACATACGCAGACTCATCAACATGTTCCTCAGGTGGTGGTACTACTGCCTCAGGAGCTCTCCTGGTGGGTGGTCGTCTGACGACGATTTTTCCTCGTGAATTCAAAATTTTAATATGTCATGTACGTAGTTATAAGGATTTTAAATCACAGCAATTTTTTTTTTTTTTTTTTTTTTTTTGTTTTTTGTTTTTTTGAAATCTTAAAAGAAAACATTAAAACACAATCATATAAAAAATAAAATTTTCAAATCTTATAACATTTCAAATCTCGCTCGATACCATGTTGAAGGATCCCGACCCGGATTAACCTCATGAACCCGAGGGGACCTCCCGGCACTCCAATGAATATAGAAACTTTTCCTTAAAACCATCAAATAAAATCCATGGAGCGAACCCCTTTACAATCCTTAACATATCTTTAGAAAATAATGCGGAAGGGCGATAAATTTTTTTTTCTTTTTTCAAACACTTGATTTTCATAAAATTGGCCGAGTTTCCTCCCGTTTTTCTGGACTTTCCCAAATTTACAAGTACCCGCATAAGCATTTAAAAACACTTCTAATATTCAAATTTTCAACTTCCTTGTAGGCCTCGTCCACAACTCAATCAACACAATATATATACCATATACCTTTATCCATTTCAATCATCAAAACATTTAAAACTTCTTCAATTCCATGCACATTTGTATCGAAAAAATTTGGGCTTGAGCCGGACTTAAGCCAACTCCTAAGTAATTCATTTTAAAAATATATCCATATATGCTATATATACATGACAAATTATTCGACATATAAATATGCAACTATTTATACAATGAAGTTCACATGCGTCGTCTCCTCGATGGACTCCGACCACTACACAGAGGGATACTCCACTGGCGCACCTCGTCTCTAACCCGAAAATATTTGGAAACATATGGAAAAGAATGAGCTAAAGGAGCCCAGTTGAGTGTACATTTTCATTAAGATAATACTTATGCATCAAAAAGAATACAATTTATACATTTAAAATCCATTTATGCCTTAAGATAACATTTTCGCATATATCAAAGTAATACATACTTATACATTTAAAAATCCATTTTATGCCTTAAACATTTATGCCTTCAAACTTTCTTCCTTAAACATTTATGCTTCAAACTTTCTTTCTTTCTTTATGTTAATAAATACTTATACATTTCAAATCAATTTATGTCTTAAACATTTATGCCTCAAACTTTCTTCTTTCTTTCTTCTTTCTTTCTGATGGAACCTGGTGTGGGAATAAATACACCACAGCTTCTCGGTATCGACGGTGAGGGACAATATATTCCGGGCCATAACCACTAATGCTTCAAGGGAGAAACTCACGCTTGCATAGGTCTGCAAACACTTTATCACATGTAAGGGATATTACTTGTGACACCTATTTCCTCCCCCAGTTAAAACTCCATAACTTTACCCTCTAAATCCTGCACACGCCAAAGTACTTCCGCGATATCGCCATAACCAGCCATAAGGGGCTTAGTGTGGTAACCATCAAGAAAACATTTCTTCAAAATACATTTATAAATACATTTAAATCCTTTACTTTATCATTAAACACATATGCATTCTTAAACATTTTTAAACTTTCATAATACCTTAACATATGCATACATCTTTTAAACATTTTTAAACTTTCATAATATTCTTAACATATGCATACATATTTCTACTACATTATATAAATATATGCATTGATGCAAGATAAAACAATGCAAGATAAAACATTTCCATATGCCTTAACATTTACATAAAATTTTTATTAAACTTTCAGTTTAACATTAAACCATTCACTTTTAAAAACTCAATTCTCAAATATCATTTTCACTCACAAACACCGCTCTCAATCCCGCTTTGCTTCCCTGAGTTCCCTGCTCCCGGGTCCGATAGTCCTTTTTCACCTTTTCCAAGAAAACACATCACATTAACCATAATTTCCATTTAATCCACCATAAACACTCATTCCTATATTCTTATTCCTCTAGGAATCTATTTTACTTAGGAATTGAATCAATCCAATCGATCATCCAAATCTTAAAGTTATGGCATTTTCATGCCAATCTAGTCATTTTACCGATTTTTCTAGTGACAGTTTGTATTACTCATTTTCCGAGGTCTCTGACTTCATATTTTGACACTATGTCCTTATACTACTTAAAGCTAAGGTGCTAAGGGCTCCTATTCTAATTGAATCACCCACCCGGGAGCACCGAAACTCACTTTACGTCCAAATAACCGGGCTAATCTATGTTCAAAAACTGAACCAGAATTTGGCTTGCACATGGTCCTACTTTGAGTGAATATTTAGGCCACTTAGGATCAGAATTTGGTGATACATTCTTCTTAAGTTTTGTTCTCCTTCAAGTCTATTTTACGTAGCCACTTAAATCACTCAAATCGGATCAAAATTGAGCAAGTTATGGCCAAAATACCAAAACTGGTCAAAACAGAAAACAGGACATTTCTGTACCGAGACTGTTGCCCAAAAATTGACCAAATGTGTTTCTCTTCCATTTTTTTCTTTCACTCTAGACACTTAAATCTGATGCATTATACCATTTCAACATAACACACACATTTCACTATCAAACCCTAACCCTTACTCACTTGATTTTTGTCAAAACCCTAACCTAAACCATGGCTTTCTCAATTGATATTAAATTCAGCACCATTAAACCTTAAATACCATCAATTTAACATCCATACCAGAATTTAAAACATTAAACATGGAAAACATCAAACCCTAACTTTCCCACCATGAAAACTTACTTGTTTCTTGAGTTTCTTTGGCTCCTCTCCTTGATTACCACTTGAAGATCACTTGAAAGCTTAATGAGGAGAAAAATCACATCTCATACCTTTGCCCTTCACTTTTTTTCTCTTCTTGCTTCCTTTCTTCTCCTTTCTTTTCTCTTTCTTCCTCTCTCCTTTCTCTCCTACTGGTTCTCCTTGAGCCAACTTAATCTCTTAAATTTAGATTTCTGCTTCACACTCACCAAATTGCCCTTTCCCACTTGCCAAATTTCCTTGAACCAAATAGCTCATTGGTCCATTCTAATGAATCACAAATCCATTAACCTATTATTTTATTCATAACTTAGTCATTAAGAAAGGTTTTAATTGGCTCACAAGAAAATATATCCCTATAGCGTATTTTATCTCGCCCACCTTATAACGCTTTATACCCATTAAATGTCAAAATATTCTATGGTCGCCTAAACTTCAAATTCGACCATGAAATATTTTAATTAAATCCTCACATTGATTCTAGGCTCTGAAATCATCGAATCGGATTTAAAATCATTAAAATCTAAACCGATAATAGCGCATATTACCCGAATTATTGCCTCGATCACTCGAAAACTATCCAAAACGGACTCCGCTTTCACTTTATTTCCGCCGTTAGTCTTTATGATATATTCGACATTTTCGTATTTTCGCCCAATTTCCGAAAAATTTCAACGTTGTGCTCCAAATTTCAAATCGAATCACTATTCACTTAAATCTCCCATTATCTTCTAAATATCGCTCAAAGTCATAGGAACTGAAATTTCTTACAAATTCCTTTGCAAACCCTCCATTCGGATATAATAAGAAAACTCATTATTCTTTAGGCATTCGTTACAATTTAAAATTCCACTTCATGTCCAAATGACGTCCGAGCATTCTAAATTTAATCTACCCTCGTTTCTATCATTGACTTAATCGCTTAAAACTACTATTATAATATCTCAATCAAAGTTAGTTTTACATTTACGCTTATACGCAGCGAGCTAATATGCGTCGTATTCGTTATGTAGGCTAAAAGCAAAGGCGGGAAAGTAGTGGAGTTGTGCTCAAGTTTCGAAACAAAGAGGTGAGTGTAAAACTCCGATTTTAAAATTGAGCTTAAAAGTGAAAGATTTTAATGTTAAAATGAAAAGCTTAATGTAAATGTTTATATATGTATATTAAATATGTATGCATATGTTAAGGCGTTATGAAAGTTTAAAATGTAAAGAATGCATATGTGTTTTAATGATAAAGTAAAGGATTTAAATGATTTATAAATGTATTTTGAAGAAATGTTTTACTGATGGTTACCTAAATTTACATGATCATATAGGATCGAGTATCAACTGAGGTACCTTAAGCGTGTAAGGATTTAGAGGGAAACACAATTAGGTTACTAACAGAGTGAGGGAAATAGATTTTTAGTGTAATATCCTTACACGTGATAAGGTGCTATGACCGGGAACTCCCATGCAAGACGGAGTTTCTCCTCAAGCAACAGAGTGGTTATGACTGGATTGAACCGCCTCACCGTCGTTATTCTAAACTGTTTAGTGTGTTTACTCCTTGGGTTCCATTAGAAAGAAAGTGTAAAGCATAAATTGGTTTTTAATTGTATAAGTATTTATTACTTTGATATATACTGAAAATGTTGCCTAAATGAAAATGTGCACTCACTGAGCTCCTTTAGCTCACTCTTTTCCATATGTTTCAAAAACATTTTCAGGACCCGAGACAAAAAGCTCGCAGAGAGCATCCCTCACAAGAAGGAGCGAGCCATCGAGGAGACGACGCATGTGACTGCATTGTATATATATTTTGCATATTGTATATGTTAAATATTTTGTCATGTATATATGTATATATGTATATATGTATATATGTATATATTTTGAAAAGGAACTACGTGGGCTTTGATCCTCAGTGGACGAGGTACGTAGGCGATCGACTTGCTTCCTACTTTTAAGCCTAATCTTTTTGATAAAAATGCAGGAATAGAAGAAGGCGAATGTTTTGATGATTTGAAGTAAATAAATGTATATGTATGTCTATTATCAGGTTTGATCGGGTTCTGCACGAGGAGTCCTAATATGGAAATTGAAAATTTGAAGTTTAGAAGTGTTTTTAAATGCTTTCATCAGGTTTTGTAAAGTTGGGAAAGTCCGACAAACAGAGGAAACTCTGGCCGATTTTATGAAAAATCTATGTGTTGGAAAAAAAAAAAAAGAGAAAAATAAATAAATTTAGCACTTCGCTTCCGCCTTATGTTATAAAGATATGTTAAGGATTGTAAAGGGGTTCGCTCCACGGATTTTAATTGATGGTTTTATAAATGTTTTGTTATCCGCTGAAGCGCTCTTATGCCCCTGCGCTCACGGCGTTAATCCGAGTTAGGATCCCGCATATATAATTTTTCCATAGTTTCTGAATGGAGTCTTAAAATCTTCTTTTCTCGGGAATTCTTTTCAAAGATGGGGTTTTGCTTTTTCACTGTGGTCATAAAGAAATGGTTTGAGAAGATTCGCCTGTTTCAAAAGTCTTTTTATCTTTATCCAAATCTTCTTTAATATCTATTTTTGAAAAATCTATGCTTCCTTTCAAATAGGTTGTTAAAACAGTCTCATGAGAGGTAAAATCTTTTACACAGTTTTCGAAATCAGTGATAAAACTTTTAACATTTTGTTTAACCTTTTCCAAAGTAGTTTCAATTTCTACCAAGCGGTCTAAACAATCAGCTAAAATCATGATTTGATAAAAATCTGACATCTCGCAAACTTTTATAACTTCGCCAATCTTTGTGCTTCTTCCATCTCTCGGTTAGGAAATCTCAAGAAATAACGCTTTTATGTGAGCGAATTATTTCCAATATCAAAAAATATATTCGTAACAATACGCTTAAGCACCAATCAATCGTTTATATTCAGGTTTTGAGGGTAAATTGTTTTTATAAATGCTTTAACTTGAGTATTATCAGTTATGAGTAAGAATTTCTTAGGTAATAGAAAATATGAAAATTTCTTTAATCCTTTTATTACTGCTAGAAATTGTTTTTCATTTATATGGTATCTTTCTTCAGTTGGAGTAAATGTTCCAGAGGTATACCTACATAATTCTTCAGTATCGTTTTGAATCCTTTTTAGTACTGCTGCCCATGTACTATCAGATGAATCAGTTTCAAGTATCAAATCATCATTATCAAATGGAAGTTTTAACTTAGGTAAATTAATACATTGAGATTTTATAAATTTAATTTGTTGTTCATGTTCTTTGGTAAATACAAATTTATTCTTTTCAGTTGTCAATTTTCTTAATGATTTTCTTAGGTCAGCAAGGTTTTTAATGAATCCTTCAGCATAATTTAATATAACTAAAAATCTTTGAAGTTGTTTTCGATCTATAATTTTCTCAAGAAAATCCTTAATCTTTTCTAAAATATGATTATGTAATTCTATTCCTTCCGAATCAATCAATAATCCTAAAATTCAATCTTTTTGTTCTCTAATTATATTTCTTTTGGATAATCCAATACCATGGCTTGTATTAAATTTTATTGTTTTCCCAAAATTGTAAAGGATTCTCAACATAAAGAGATTCAAGTCTAAGTTTTAACTGGGAAAATTAAGGCTTTTCAACAATCTAGACTTAATTTGAGTAAGGTGTAGAAAATCAGTTTTTGGTAGCGTAGTGGAATAGGATAATCACTGTCGGGTCATGAGGATAAAAGGAATAGGAAGTTTTATGAAAGCATAAGCATGTTTAAGCGTATGAGTAATCCAATGGTTACAAGGAGTTTTGAGACGAAGAGAATAGGAAATATTATTTTGAATAATAACTTTAAAAAGTTGAAGAAAATTATTTCCAAGTAGAATATCACAACCAGTATTATGGAAATAAAGAAGAGGTAATTTAACAATATATTTGCTAATCAAAATACGAGGATGTTTGATGCCTTTTGTAAGGATAATATTTTGATTTGAAATATCTTTTCCTTGTATGGCAGGTAAATCTGTATGGTATTCTTCAGGAAAACAAGCTGATTTGGAAAGACATATGCCGGATCCAGAATCGATATAAGCAACAAAAGGTTCAGCCTTATAATCAGGATAAGTTAAACCAATCAAAATATATATAGAGAAGGGACTAGTCATTTAGGTATGATAATCTGATTTTGGTTAATTGTAATCATTAAGTTTTAAGATGTAATTTGCCAAGGTTTGCATTTTTCAAGGAAAGTCATTCCTAACATAATGATAATCGTATCATTTTTTCCTTCATCTTCAACCATTAGCGGTAATTTTATCTCTTGATTATTTAATCGAATTATTACATTACAAAATTTTGTTACACAACTTTTCACCGTTAAAATTAATGTAAGTAATCGGTTCATTCAAATCGTTTAATTCTAACATAAAGGTTAGACTTTTTGATATGTAACTGGAAGAGGCTCCAGTATCGATTAAGATATCAATCTTTGCTAGTCATGGTCATTAAAGTATTCTCCCTTAATTTTGTAATTTGTAATCTTTTTTGTTTGTTCAAGGGTTTTGAATGTTATTCTAGGATGAATTAAATCATTTGTAAGTGCTAAAACTAGAACATGATGGTTCAGAATCTAAATATTTGGGCTTATCACTTGCGCCAAGTAAAAATCATCTTGAAAAACCGATATCAGACGCTTTCGCGGATAGACTCGCCCAATATCATGAAATAATAGTGGCAAATCTATATAGTTCTTATAGCCACTAATATGATGTGTATTTTGATAAGGCATACGCAATCTTATAAGTTGGTAGAGTAAGGTTTGTTGCCTTCTCTCATAAAATCTTGTCTCTTAAAATCCAAAATCAAACTTAAAGTTCTATCAAAATCCTTATCTGCAAGATTATAAGCTATTTTTGGATAAATATTGAATATTAATTTTTGGTATTTAAGATTTCCTCTGATTATTCCTAGAATAGCTTCTTTTTTATTAACAATCCTATTGTCTAATAATGCTAAATCTATTGGAGTATCGATTCCTTCTCTAAATGTTGCACTAAGAATTATTTGTATAGATCCAATATAAATCCATCCAATCTTACAACGATCTTTTTCTTTAATCTTTGAAATCCTTTGAACTAACTTCATTTTTTCTAACAAAGGAATTTAAATCTTATTAGAAGTTACTTCAATATTTAAAGCTTTTTCTTTTAGGCTTAGGCCATAATACATAATATTTTTTCTCAATCCAAAATTTTCCCATAATTTTCTATTGAATCCTAAGTATTCAGTTATGCCGTAATCAGTTTTTTAAATCTTTTTGAATAATTGACTACTAAATATATTCTTAGAAAATCTCCTAAACTTTCAATCACCCGATTGTTAATAATTTACCTATCTTCTCTTTTAATAATCTAAATCTTCAGAACAAATATCGTCTGTTTCAGAATCAGTTTCATAAATTGATTCATCCGATTGTAGATCATCCAAATCTTCAAGTTTTCTCACTTGAATAAAATCTTCTTGATTAATCATCTTTTCAATATCATCATCTATCTCAATCTTCTTCTTATTAAACTTATTGGGACATTCATTTGCATAATGTCCAATTTGGTTACAAGCATAGCACCTACATTCCTTTGCTGGCTTAGGATTTTTCTTATAAACCGTTCTTCTTCTAATCGGATTATTCCAATTTCTCCTAAAGTAACCAGGTCTTCTTCTTATAAAATATCTTCTTCTTCCAAATCTATTTGGGAACCTCGTTAGGAAACCCGTTTTGGGAATCAAGCTTAAATCTTCATAAGCTTCTTCTTTTAGGACATAAGGTTTTTTCAAATCTCCTATTACAAATAATTAACTGAGTTTCCACAACAGAGAATTTCTTTCTAATCATTTTAGCTTTCTTAATCAACTACGCTTGATGACACCATTCACTTAATCTTTCTTTTAGAAACGAAATCCTTCTTCCTAAGGTGTCATAATTGACAAATGGATAGTCACGAATTAGTGCAGATCCCCATGGATCTGGAATCTTTGAATAAAACATATTTAGGTACATGGTATCTGTACCAATCTTTCCGTATATATGATAATAATAATCTTGAAAAACACAAATGTATTTGTCTAGAAGACATATATCATTTAATTCCAGTTTTAACAAAGTGTGAACATATTTTTCTGCATACTGAGGGGAATCTCTATCTATGTATCCTTCTCATAGGAATTCAATTCTTAAGAGGTGTACAACTTTGGTTACAATATCATTGATATTTTCACCAAACAAAGCTTCACTTTGTTTCCGTCAGAGGTTTCCTACAAGATCGCGGAAGGATTAATCATCATTATCTTATATATCTCTTTCCGTCTTCAAGAGACATTCTATTTACACTTAGTGCTAATCGGAGTGATGTTTCCCATCTATCTAAGGTAGAGAATATATCTGGATTACAATCCAAATCTAAATATATTCCAAATGGATTTATACCTTCTGGTCTTAATCGATCCATTGGTGAATCATATTCTTGTTTTACATATTCATGACATAGGTCAGTTTCCTCAGCGCTTGGAGTTCGAATATCTGGTTCAAATCTTGCCGCGCTGATGATCGGGAATATCCATTGGCAATGGTTTCTACAGGCTGGTTGTCGCCTCAATCATTGGATTCTCTTCCATTTTTAGATTACACTTTGGTATATTTAATTTTTCAAAGGTTTTGCTAAAAATCTCAAGGTCACTATCAGAAGCATATTTTAAATCCATCTAATCGTCTCCCTTCAAACCAATTCCTTATCCTAATAATAATTGTCTATATCCATTGGTTCACAATCACACAATGTAACAATCTTCTAAATAATCGAATTTTCTTCAACTATTTCATTACAATATAGGTATACCATAAGAGAAGTTGTCCAATCTACGCTTCACTCGAATCTAAATCTATATAAATCTATAATTATAATATAGACTGTATCTAGATTTCTAATTATAAATACTATTGACATTTTTTCAATTTTTCTTAAAAATCCTTTATATCTTGTTTTGAAAAAATCCTTTTTCCCGCTCAAAATGTAGAATGGTGGTTCTTCTTAATTCTAACATTTTTCGCTTCAAATCTTCTAAACTAATTTGTATTTCCCTAATCATATGGATCCATATAATATTTTATAGTATTTGAATAATCTTAACCCTTATTAATTCATTATCAAGTATCTGCAAATCTTCATAAGGTAAAACTATTTATGGGCCTCAATCTTTCATGTTCCATCATCTTCTATGATCATTCATTAGGGTGGTTTCCATATTCAAGATAATAGCTTTTGTCGATTATTAATTATTAAATTCATGTCGCTTTATCATATTCAATCAATCTTATTTGGTGATGAATCAATTCCGCTGCTAGTAAATGCCATTTATGAATACTTCTAAATTTCTTCGCTGCTCTAAAGTTTCCTTCTAAATACGCATGCTATGTTTCGAGAATCCTTCTTAGTACTAAATCTCTACATTTTGACAACCATCAGTAAATGGTTCTCAGATTAATTCTAACCTTGCTCCTGGTACCAAAATCAATAATAATAAATAATAATAATAATAATAATAATAATAGATAATATTAATAATAATAACAATAATAATAATAATAAGAATAACAATAATAATAACAATAATAATAAGAATAACAATAATAATAACAATAATAATAACAATAATAACAATAATAACAATACACACACACACACACACACACACAATAATAATAATAATAATAATAATCATAATAATAATAATAATAATAATAATAATAATAATAATAATAATAATAATAATAATAATAAATAATAATAATAATAATAATAATAATAATCATAATCATAATAATAATAATAATAATAATAATAATAATCATCATCATCATCATTGTTATTATTATTATTATTATTATTATTATTAATTATTTGTGTATTAGTAGTATTCTAATTTCATAAGAGTTGAACATGTGATCTAGGACGCATGCTTGCAGCATGTCCTCTAACACCTGTATATAATCCATACAACACATAACCCTACACAACCCTTGCTTAGTGTGTAAACGCTGACCTTCCCAAGGT
This sequence comes from Tetrastigma voinierianum, assembly GCA_016808115.1. Lineage (NCBI taxonomy): Eukaryota > Viridiplantae > Streptophyta > Magnoliopsida > Vitales > Vitaceae > Tetrastigma > Tetrastigma voinierianum. Next base: position 196,044 of record JAEQBH010006227.1, on the reverse strand, counting down.
CACAATCACTAAAAATCCAATGGACCGTCAACCTAGTCCATGTCATGAATGACATCCATACCTGCCCTCGACTACCAATACCCACAATTTCCTAGCAAGATCCAATCTCGAGTCACCCCCGACTCCCATCACCAATCTCTAAGTCCGCGTGATAACCCGACCGGCGTGTTTTCATCCGAGTCACCCGACTCCTCTCACTCAACCTAAGCTCATGATAACCCGAATCGCGGTGTTTTCATCTTCGCAACATAACTTTTCTGGCTATTAATCGAAATCCGTACATTAACATGTAAATTTTGGATATCTACATGGAAGTCTTTACACCACACGTAAATTTCGACTTCTTCACGGGTCTCGACACCCACACATAAATTTCTGATTTCTCCACGGTCTCTTACACCCACGTAATTGTGGGGATGTCCCTGTGTCTCTCTTACACCCCTCACTGCAAATTTAGACGCCTCCCTGGCCCCAGTACCCAATAATGCAAATTCTTGATTATCTCCTGCCCTTACACCCACACAAAAATCTTGGATATCTCCCAAGCCCCAAGCACCCTAACTCTAGTTTCTCAAAATTAGGATTAAAGGCCCCCTTCGCTTTCGCCTCCTACACACACTCAATTTCTCTTCGCTGATCTAAACTATGAGTCTTCATCGACGTAATCCCAAAGACAAACTCATCCATAATCACCAGAGCTGTGAATGACCATACTGCACCCACACCCACTGGAACGCGATGTTATCGCGGCACATGAACTGAATGATGCCATACTGTGACACCTAATCCCGAGGTCTACCATGAGCACATCGAGATCCCCCTACCATAATCCCGACCTTATCGTGTCAACTCTCACCCTACATCCTAGGGAAGAACATCTATACATGGTTTCTCTAAAGGCCTTCAACCTCGCCCAAATCCATCACACAAGGAGCGAAACAATGAACACAGACATCCGAATTAAACGCTACCTAGTCAACAAGTGTAAGAGGGAAACGTGAACTGGAGGACCAGCCACCCGTACGTCACCAGACTTTGAGACCTCCGCTCCTGTAGACAATCTCGCGCCATATGCCTGGGTTTGAGGGCAATGGTACCACACATCTCACAGCCCCACCCCGAACTCTCTCACCGCAAACCCCGTGCTCAACCCCCGACCAGCCCATCCCGGCTATGTGGGACTGGCTCTAAGTGACAGTGGCTTCAGGCGGCACCTTGAACTGGAGCATCGGGTCCCTCTGATCCATACTAGTGTGAGACAGAAACCTGTCCTCTCCGCCCTACCGCTTAACTCGGGATCGCACTGGTCCCAAACCTCGGATCCCCCGCCCCGAGGGCAATCCTCCCCATGTCCCGGCCGCCGGCAATGGCAAACACGCCATCCCGCCCACTCCGACTAAAGAACCCTAACTCGGCTCAGTCTGACAACCCGGCTCAGAATCCCGCAGAACCAAGCCTTGGCGTTTCTTTCCAACTAGAAGAAGGTCGACTCCCTCCTCTTTAATACCAACACCCATATCCCTGACGCCTCTAGATGTCATCCACTCCTCTCTCGCCTAGCAGGATGATGTGCTTCGCAAACGCCGGAGGCATTGAAGACTCCCGACCACCGCTGTTTTGAGCCAGGCTATAGCCGCCGCCGTAATACCTACAACCTCATCAGTGTCTGTTTGATAAAACTGGTGGCTGTCCAACGGCGGTGTTTCATCAAAGACTGGATGACCTCTAATGCGCCCTTCACTCTATCATAGCCATCACACGCTAAAATGGCGCTTAAATACAATGCAATATCTTTAAGGCATAATCACATCCCCGAGACACTATTCATACACATAAATCAATGTATATACCAAGTCCCTGCATTCATAAGCAATGCAAGACAATTTATCCAATATATCTAATCATATTTATTAACAATATTTTTTTTATTTTTGATAATTTCATTTTTTTTAAAATTTTTATCTCATTTTATTTTATTTTTCAAAATTTTTTTTTTTTCAAAAAAAATCTGTGAACAAAGGTCCAAACAAAGGACTTTAAACGTTGTACCAGTCACAATACACTTCACCCATGTTGCAATACAATGAACCCACTGCACACCTAAGCTGCAATACACCAACACCCCGTAATACAATTTCCCCAAATCTCCTCAGACTCCTATTGGGCAATACAATGGAATGACCCCCGCACTCCCTTATATCGCAATACACCTTGTCTCCTCGCAATACACCTCACCCTAGCCCGTCCCATCGCAATACACTCCCATATTGCAACGGCGAATTTTCCAGCCCTTAAGCCCCCTCCTAAGTTGCAATACACTCTTTCCCACAAATATAACACTAGCCAACAAGTCTCTCTTGTAATACACTTTCTCAAACTACCCTATTGCAATACAATTTCTACGCATTCAAGCTATATTACAATACACTCGGCAAAGAGTCCAAATAAGTTATGCACCATATTTTTTTGTTTTTTTCATTTCTTCCAACCATCGGAAAATACCAAAGAGAGAGTGGAGATATGATGATGATATGATGATGACTTTTCATTTTCCTTATAATTATTCTAAATTAAATTTCGATGAAAATTTATCTATTCAATTTTTCATCTTCAAATAAAATAAATTATAAAATTTATTTTTATTTTATTTTTATTTTTATTTTTTTTTATTTTTTTTGAAGCTAATGAGGTCACCCAAAATATATATACATTTTTTTTTTTTTCTCATTTTCCATAACACCAAATAAACTTATAAAAATTTATTTTATTCAATTTTCTTCAATTTTACAAATTGTAAAACCTTAGAAAATTATTTTCTTCACCTTTTTTTTTCATCACCGGTAACCTCTGCCTCCTTCTACATGCACAGCTTAAAGACTCGCATCTATACAACTCAATAATTTTATGAGTTCAACCCTTGTAAATTTATTAAAATTTTAAATTGATTCCCACAAATCAAAATAAATGGTTCAAACTTATTTCATTCATTTTCTGTCGCCACACATTGAAACTCCTAAAATTTCCTTAACACACCAAGTGCTACTACAAGTACACAAAACAATCACATAACACATAAATTCAATCTCATGTCATGAACACCATTCACACATCAATTCATCAAATCACACGATCACATACAAAACACACATGCAGTGTTCTAGTTTTGTTTCGTGCCTTCCTAGGCAATCTCATACCTAAACCTACATCGAACCACACCAAGTGGTGATGGATACCCAAATCCGAGCTCCCTAGGTATTCGTATACCTAGGCTCCATACTAAGTCGCGACGCCTAAAACTGGTGTCCGCTTGACTGGTTCAACCCCTGAACACTCGTGAATGTCAGGATGACCCGACCACTTCACGAAAATTCCAGAGTCTCCTTTCAGACGGAGCTCTACCCATATACAAACCTGTCCCAAACATCCAATATAATATTTATATGAGTGAAAACGGCCTCTTGGGCCCATACTAATATACTCATCAACATACCAACTATATGCCATTGTTTCAAGAGTTAGAATTTTACTCTTATACAACATATATTAAAAGTTTAAAACATTCTAATACATGTACTACATCATAAAACCAAAGCCACATCCCGGTTTTTTTTCTCAAACTCGGCCTCAAAATGTGTCGTCTTCTCGTGCTCCCCCTGTACCTGAAAATAATATCCCTCGATAGGGTGAGTTATCGCCCAGTAGTGGAATCACCCTAAATGGGTTACTCCCCACCTAAGTGCATATGCAATGCTCCAAAGTAAACACACATTCAAGCAAATTCGTGATCCTACTTGAATGTCTAATTGACCAACCCTCGTCCCGAGTCCTCACCGACTTCACACCTGTCTAAGCCATGCGAGAAAACATCTTCGCAAAACAATTTTCGTTGTTTTCAAACTATACTACCGGAAGTATTGGTAAAAATAAGGGACTTACTTCCAAGGCGAATGTTTGAGAATCTTCCGAAATGCCACATCCTCATCCGAACGATCTGGCTGAATCTGCCTCCCAACCCCACTCTCCGGAAATTCATCCTGTGAAATTCCTTTAAAAAAACATTTTCATTTTTCTTTCAATTTTTCATGTCATGCACTCACTCCAATTTCTAGGTTACCTAAGATGCTGTTTCATTATGCCCTTTTCAATCATTTTTTTATACCAATATATCAAATATGCATATATTATCAAATTTAGAATCACACATGTAATCTAACACACAACCAACTCCCAAATTTGCTCACTGAGCTAGTCACTATTCTATTTCCACGGTTTCCACACCCAATTATATTCCATATAATTTGACATCAAGTTAACACATCAAGCTTATGCATTAACCTATTAAAAATCATCCCCACGGTCTACAAACACAATTATATTTTATATAATTATATTACTGCGGTTAATACATTAAAATCATAGCAACCTACTATTTCCACACACAACTCAAGCCATCTATTTCAACAATTCAAAGCACAATAACACATGGATGATTTTATCCAATTTCATACAACCCGGACTGATTTTAATGGGGCCCTAACCACAGCGGCTGTCCATGGCAAATTTCACTCGCCCAACTTTGCCCACTTAAACCGAATTCCATTGCCGTTTCCCATCTCATACACACCACAATACAATTTAATGCATAAAACCCACCTCTAGTCGTCAAAACAGTGACTACATTGTCCAAAATGAGATTCAAAAATTCCCACAATTTGGTCCCATGTTTTGGGACCGATCAACGGCTCTCACGCTCAAACCAACCTCAACATTACAAACACTTAAATAAAGTAAAACAAGTAGATGAACCCTTACCTCACCTGAGTTTGTCGAAACTCCCAAACTGCACCACGCTGCCCTCACCGTGTGTAATCCACTCTCCTTCGTCCAAGGAACTGACGCCTGATTAGCCGAATCTAGGTGAGAAGAAGGTCCTTCTCCTAAAAAATCAAAATCAAGCATTTCATCTCTCCCCATTCTCACACTGCACTGCTTATCTTCATTTCAGCGTTAAGATGACCACTATTGGCTATCTTGTTCTCTTCCTCATTGTCTTCCAAAATGACATCTATGTCCCCAAGTTTGATTTTCGACATTTGGCACCATTCCTGCCGCCTACTCCATCATTTACCATGCAAACTTATGGCACATGGGTAAGATGTTATATGTGACTTTCTTTGTCACATCAAATATTGTTTTTCTAAGACCAATAATCTAGCATTTAAAAATGTGAGCCTCCGACCGCTCTAATCTGGTTTAAATTCGACATGTTAGCTAGATTTCCTCGAGAGACTATCTAACAGCTGAACTGTTATCATCCAAGATCTAGGAGAATAAATTTTTTGATTTTTGACCTAAATTATGATTTTGCCATTTCAAATTGTCTAAATTTCGCCTTACACACCCACCCCCTCAAGCGGCAAAGCTCCTCAAAGAAACCCGAGAAAATCCAAGTTTTCATAAAGGGTAAAAACCAATTTCTGCTGAAACTGGAAATTTTCTAGATCTTGATGGAAAAATCTAATTTTGAAAATGATAAAACAAGAATTTCTGGCTTGGAAAACCAGGAATTTCTTTAGATTCGAATGACGAAACTGACTCACCGTTGAATTCTTCTTACGAAATCTAGTTACCCTAAATTTTGTTTCTGATTTTGAGATGAACAAATTTCACGTTTTTCGAGGCATCGGGTGTCGGGTGACACATGACATGACATGTGGTGCACTTGTATGAATGGCTCACATTGAGCCAAGTGTCAAATGAAGGAAATAAAGGGAAAGATAAAATAAAAAAATAAGGAAAAGAAAAAAAATTATAAAAATAAAAATAAAAGAAAAGTAAATAAGAAAAAAAAAAAAAGAAAAGTCAAAAGAAAAGAAAGAGGCAGAGTGAGAGCGATGTAAGAGAGAGAGAGAGAAATTTTTTTCACTTTCCTAAGATCTACGTAAATCTGACCGCAGTTTTTGTCGTAGCAAAGCAAAGTCACAACACATCGAGCTATGCGGTATCAAAATCTGGAGTTTCACAACTCCACGAGGTAGGAATTTTCCTACTCGGGGTTATTTCTAGCGTGAAAGACTCATTTTAATGGCTCGGGGTTTTTGTGAGGCCATGAGAGGTTGTAAATTTAAGTCCCAAATTTTTGGGACTGAGTGTAGGAATTTTTAGGAATTTTAGGGACTGTTTTTTGATAGTCTGGGCTAAATTTTTGGGACTGTTCTCGGACAGTCCGAACAAGATTTTTGGGACTGAATATTGGTAATTTTTGGGAATGGTTCCGGGCATTCCCGAATTAGGTTGAGGTTTGGTTTCAATCCTGGGACTGATGTCTTCGAGTTTTATTATATGTTTTGGTATCATTATAATTTGTTAATTAATGGGACAAAAAAAAATGGTTCATTGTCGTGAAGGGATCAAAAAGGTGCCCAATATTTTATATGGGTCCTAGATTTGGGCAATTTATGTGGCTGTTTGAAGCACAACATGCCGTTGTATGTAAAATTATGTTAATATAAAAGCCATAAGATGGTGATGCCAACATGGAAATTGTGATGAAAGGAAATTATATGTAGGAAAATATAATTATCCAAAATTTATTAATGTCAGATAGCATGACATAGCCCGAAATGGTATGATTACATTTCATATGCAATGGACATCACGTCAGAATGTGGTGTGAGGCAATGCCTGGGCCGATAATCGTTTGGTGTTCGACCATGGTAAATCGACACGTGTTTGTACCATATCTGGCTTGCTGCAATAAGGTAGATCGACACCTTGTTTGGTGTTAATGGTAGGCTTGGTAACATGGACCACATCTAAAAATGAGTCGCATGGTTTTGAGGCTATCGGAGACTGTCCAGTACTTTTAAAATAAAGCTATTATCGGAGATTGTCCAGTGCTTTTGAAATAAAGTGGTTATCGGAGACCATCCATAGCTTGTGAATAAAGCTGTTATTGAAGACTGTCCACAACTTTACAATAAAGCTATTATCGGGAGATCAGTCCATACTTTAAAATAAAGCTGCGTATTTGAGACTGCTCCAAGGTTAGAGATTTGTCTAGGATCTAGATTGTCCCCAAGGCTCAGATCGCCCAAGGTCAGAGACCGCTCCATCGTTGGAGATTGTCCATCATCTGAGACTGCCTTACTACAGACCGCCCAAGGGCTTTGAACAAGCGCTTTATCTGAGGTTGTCTAGTGCATTGATTTATAAAAACAAAAAAGCCTTTTGTTTCGATAAAGGGTCATTAGGTGAAAACCAATGACAAGTTTTCACATTTGGCATATGCATGTGAGGGAGCCTGAGGACTCCGTGATGTGGATAGGTGAGTCACACTCTCATCCATGACATGCAGACATTCGGCAGGAACGCATTGTTTTTACTTGAATGTGTGGTGTGCCATTGCATGTGCACTTAGGTGGGAGCAGCCCTCAGGAAGAATATCACTGGCATCGTCACTCTGCCGCAGACCCCATTTTTAGGTACAGGAAGTTTATAGGGAGAAAGCCTCCAACGAGGCCGTGATTGTGAAGAAGGCTGACATAGCTCATTAATACTTTTGTAAAGTATTTTATGAAAAAGAATTGTAAAAATTTTCGATCATTGTATAAATAGTCTGCATGTAATTATGGTAAGACGATATTAGAACAAGCTCAGTTTTTTAATATATGTTATGTATAAGATTGGTTGTAATAAACTCTATGGATTATTGTGATACAGTTGTATGTCATGAGAGCTCCCCCGAACAAAGAGAGACTCCTCGCCTATATTTTTGTAGAAAATATGGATCCCTTTAAATGGAACACAATACAGGAGACGGATCAATTCGAAATCCACAGAATTCGGTTGACGGGTTGTTAACCAGGACCCCGTGATTTGGGTATCACACTGGTATCGTGAGCTATGTTTGCGACATCTAAGCTTTGACGGGTATGGTACCCTTATTGGGCACAGAGCATATGCGGTTTGCGACACAAGGCCCTAAGGGGTATAGTCTGATACCAATATCGCTACCAGATAGAGCTTAGGTAAACGACACTAGGAGCTCGAATAGAATGGTGTCTAGAAACTCTCTCAAGAAGCCGATCAATGAAGGGCGTGGGAAGTGATCTTTTCTTTGCTACTCATCAGCCTCCCGTATTCCATGATACCCTCCAACCTGCAGAAAGCCCTTAGACAATTCCTCGCCCTTTCATTTCACGTTATCACCCCGACTCGGCACCACCCGAGTCGGGCTTACCCAAGTATGCATCGATATGGGGTAATGATACTGGCTCAAAGAACAGATCACGCACTACTCCTCCCAATGTGGAGGATTCAACCTCCCCATGGTCGCTCAAAGTAGATTCTTCTTCTTAAATAAATGTGTAAGTAGATTGTTGGGTTTAAGTGCCTTTAAATCAGAAATTTTCCACCCCAAGGCTTTTGCTTGTTCATTTTGAGGAGGGCAGGTTATGCTCCTTAGTGGTCAAGCAAAGGGGACGATATCACAACTGACACCGCTGCTTTCTGAATGCATATTTTAATTCCACCGGTGGTTTGAGTCTAAATCGCTGAGAGGTTCCTTCTTCTCTTCACCAACAACAGAGGGTAGAATTTCTTTATTTTCCAGCACCCCTCACCAGTTCAAGTGCATTGAGGTTCCTATTGCTCTACGAGGCACTCAGATAATTCCTGGGTTAACACATCTTGCACCTGCTGCTCATTAGCCTATTCTTCAAGAGTTATATCTATTATGCAGACTTCTTCACAATCATCCTCCATCACACAGTGCCTTTTTACCAATAAAATATATGAGTTATAAAGTCATATTAATGCAAACGTAAGTAGCATAACCTCATCTGCGTTTATTACATCTAAGTATAAGAATGGTCTTCCCAATATGATGGGTACATGATCGCCCCCACAAGAACCCCGCATCAAGTACCACAAAATCCACTGTGTGAAAATTCATTCACTTTTGTATTAAAAGATCTCGCCAATGGTCCCCATGGTTTTAATAGACCATCTACAGAGCACGCAGGATGGAAGTGGGCTTCAAATTTCCCAAACCGTCATTACATGGAATATGGCAGCAGTGTTCACACTAGCTCCCAAGTCTAATGCTTTTCTAGCACCTCAAAAGCCTCCTGACATTAACCTGAGATCAGGACATCCTGTCCTTATTTCACAGAGCCCTTGCACTCACATAACATCTCCACTTGCTCACCAAAAAGGCCTTTTATTCACATCAGCCCTTTTACTCCTTACATAAGTCCTTAAAAATTTTTGCATATGTGGGGATTTGTTTGATCATGTCAAGAAGAGGAATGTTAACTTTCACTTGCCTTAATACCTCTAAAATTTCAGTTTGGTTGACTGAATTTTTCTTTTTTCGAAGTGCCTGTGGGGAAAGTAGAGGGGCACACCAGCTTCACCTTCCCTGCCGATCGTTCACCCGCGCATCAACCATCGCGGAGTCGCTTCGTTGGTACCGTAATCGCTGTCTCGCCATCACTTCAAAGTCACTAATGCTTTGACTCACTCACTCTGCATTTGATCACTGGCTGAACCTATCTCATGTATTCCCTGTGGTTTTGTCGTGAATCAAGGGATTTCCTCTTTTCATGATCCTGCATGTTAGACAACTCTGAGCAATGGAACTTTGCAACTCAAAAATGCATACTGCCTAACTTCTTGCCGAGTGAGCTTCAACCCGCCCCAATTTTCTGATTATTGGACATTAATGGTTTTCTGCTCCTCTACAAATTTCCCACCCCACCTTGCTCAAATCTGGGCACGCTTACTCAACAGAGAAGTTAAGGCATAGATGCTACCATTGTTGTAAGCCGAGGTGGAGCTAACCGCCATTGCGGTTCCGGGGCATATGCCTTGCCTATGAAAGGGTTTGACATCACCAAACGGTCTTTACAATGCCTGTCAGGGTCGACGCCCCATTCTTTCGTACCTTCCCTTGATTCTGGCCTGTCCCATGCCTGAAGTTTCAGCCACATAATTCAAAAGTCCATATGGTCATCTCAGGTTTACCTGAAGTCACCTCCACACATGGTTTCCAGCAAGCTTAGTTTCCACGGCTGAGACATACCATCATAGAAATGATTCATTAGCATCCATGTATCAATACCATGGTGTGGACATGCACCGATAATCCCTGCGAACCTCCCAACACCGATAAACTTCTCATCAAGCCGAGGCTCTGGTAAGTGTAGCATCGTCTCCTTCAACTGCTAATCTTGGTTGTAATCAAGAATTTCTTCAAAATTCTAGCTTGGAAGATCGGTCCCCAAACTCTAATTTATGTTCTCGGCCTCGTTGAATTGAGCCATATTTCGCCTATTCGAGGGTTAATGGAATGTTTTCAACTCAACAATCCATCTGCTACACCTTCCCTTAAAAAGTTATGCATACTCCTCAAAACTCAATGCGTGCTGATTTCACTTCCACAAACATGAAAAAGTCAGATAAGGGGCACCAGATAGGGTCTTACCGCTACATCCTCGCCAGTGGCATGATGCGTGAAGAATTTGTATCCCAGAGGTGTATGTGGATCCTCATCGATCTATATGTTGCCTGATTCATAGAGCGCTGTCGACTTTGTCGCTCCTCGTGATATCCATTTCCTTACACTATGCACAATCGACTTCACAACCCTGCTCCAACTGGTGCACTAACTCTTGTACCACTCCGATATCCTCTATCCTAGTGATGGGCAAACACTGCGGACACAAAAGAGACCAAGCAAGAACAACTACAAAGCTTGCCAAAAGATTAGTGTTAGCCAAGTAATAAAATGACCGTAATGATGAATCGTCCAGCAAGACCACCAGGAAAAAACTGATATTCTAAACAATGAAATTCAAAAGGGTTAAAAGGTCACCACCAATTTGTAATGAAGATTACAAGTACATATCGGGACATCATTTCGTAGTCCGGGCACCATCTCGACAACTGCCGCCACCGCGCCATTATACGATTCGAATCACCAATATTTGTATCCTAAATTTCTCCATCGTCGAGTCAAGCTACCGCAGATGCTGGATCGGGGCTTGAACTCGTGGACGGTTTTCATCTTACAGATGACTTGCATCATGATTCAAAATGGTGAGGCTTTCATTTGGATTTTCGGATTTGCATTAAAAAGTGTGGTTGGTGGTGTCACTAAGCTGTCAAGCTGCTTAAAATAAGATGTGGGAAGGAAGACCTCAAGTCTCTGGGTCACTAGGGCTCGTATGACGAGGTTATATAGGTGTCCTCAAGTTATTTCTTGCACAGTAAAACACACATATAGTCATTTCCAAACCGAATCTTTGTTTAACTTTTAAAAACCAACCCTTGGGTAATAGTTTATTCCTATTTGAACCACAAACATTTTACTCAGAGCATTAATGTACCTAAAGAATTGAAAATGAAGCATTTGAACCTATTTTCAATGCCTGTAAATGACATCTAATACGTCGTATCTACCATTTAAATATAATGAACCTCTAAAGTATGCCAAGTATTTACCAGTATTGAAAATACATTAAATAGCATTTAAACCTAGTTTGGAAAGTTGAACATAACATTTGAAGACTGGTCATGAAACAGAGGAACACCCAAGAAACCCACACAAACTCAATCCCAGCAACCCTCCTCTTCAAGGTTTTTTGGGCTTAGCCAAAGATCCTTGAGTCATCCGGTTTCTAGAAAAATGATTGAAAGAGGAGAGAGAAGAGAGAAAATGGGAACCAAAAACAGGGGCTGCGTGAAAAGTTTCTTGAAATGAAAGTTAGGTTACAAATGTTCATAACATGGCTTATATACCCTCCCAAACATATGAGTAATAAACTTAATCTTTAAAGTAATGTGATTACATTGAGGGCAAAAGAGGAATTAAACAAATGGAGTCGTTTGGATCACAAAAACAGGAGCAAATATTCTTTTCACAGCACAAAGAATTTCTACATGATAGCTGTGGTCATTATGATATAAGCCTTGTTATCATGAAGGAATACAAAGCATAATAAAATCAAATTCTACCATAATGTGACTTCTGATGATAGCTAGCCGCTATGATAGCTTAATTTTCGCCATCATAGAAAAATTTGCCATCGCGAAATTTTCACTAATTCGCATTTGTCACATCACAACCTTCACATTAAATGCCATGCCGCAGCTAAAATTGGCTCACCACATCCTCAGATCCTCCAAACGCACTTTTCCCCTTCCAGCTTGATATATCCTATCTGCAAAATGATTGAAACCATCTATAAATTCCATACCAACTGATAAAACTGTACAATGTGACTTGCTCGGTCGATGATATTGAGGAGGTTTACTGAACCCCAAAACTAAATTAAAAAAAACAAATCCTCTAAACAAAATCAAGAATACTAATTAATCTGCACATGACAATCGCAGCGACTAGTTACGATTATATATAAAAAGTACCTAAACCTATTTTGGGCAATAATTAGTGGGATCCCCTTTCTTCGTAATAGGAGAGTATATGATAATTCGCCTTTCTCCTACGAGGTCAGGATTGCAAGGAGGCCGACATGTGGCCTTGATTAACATTTTAAAAGTGTTTCTCAGATAAAAGGATTTTTATAAAATTCTTTTAGACTATTGTGGCAAATAGCTCAGTATGTAATTATGGTAAGAGGACCTGATCGACCCCTACGCACTGTAATTATTCATTTTCTTTTCATATTTTAGATTAAATATGAATGAATTGGTCCCTTGCAGCGGACGATGAAAGGGAAACAGTAACTTAGTGCGGCCTTACGGGTAGTTTGGCGCCCCACTGTACTCAGATTCGAAAAGACGACTTCAAGATTTAAATTTGACATGGTTTGTCGACGAATTTAGAAATTGGGGCGTCACAATTAACTTTTATTTTGATTATTTATTTATTTTTATTAAATTTAAAGTCTTTCTATAAAAAGTTCGCATCAAAATCATTCTCTCTAATTTCTAAAAAAACAAAAAATTTATTTTCTTTAAATCTTTGAAAAATTCAAAAATTATAAAAACAAATGATTGTCTTTAATTTCAAAAAAAAAAAAAAAAAATATATATATATATATATATATATATATATATATATATATATATATATATATATATATATATATATATATATATATATATATATATAATAGCTTTTAAATTCTTTTATTCAAAAAAAAAAAATCATTCTCTTTAATTTCTAAAAAATAATACAATTTTCTTAACTCAAAACTAAAAAATAATTTTCTTTAAAATTCAAAATCGTTTTCCTTAATTTCAAATTTGTAATATTTTTCTTTAATTTCTATAAAAATCTTTAAATTTTAAAAATCTCAAAACTCACTTTCTTATACTTCCTAAATCAAGTATCATGTTTTGAATATAAATTTTAAATCTCCTCTTTTTCCAAAAGGACATCCTTATTTTTCAAATCCTTAAATCGATTTTTCATTTCTTAAATTACCCCTTTCTTAATCCGATTCAAAACTCGAATACACAATCACTTTATAATTTCAATAAAATATACCTTGCGGGCTGGTCTCTATGCTAAATAAATGGGTCTTCATGATACTTAAAAGAAACCAGATCATTTCAAATGAAACATCTTATACTGATTTTACACTCTCGATTTTCTAATTTAATCGTATGAATGTTTTTATATATGTTATTGCACTAACTTTGTTTTCTATTGATAGTACTTTCGATTCACCACCAAAGGTACATACTCTTATCTCATTTGACTTTGACTTTTTTTTTATTCATCTATTACATGTCTAATGTGCTCTAGTGTTATAATTATTGCTTGTTTCTCAGTGTCATTGGATTGATTAATTAGTTGTCATATTTGCCTTAATTTAATCAAAGACCTAGTTTTTAGAGCCTTAGAGGGTGCTACGGTTTTTCATCGTACCTTTCTAATATGTAACCTGACCCCCAAATCTAGACTCGATTTTTACGAACTTGTTTTTCCTTTTTAGGAGTAACATTTAGGGTTTTCTTTCTTATTTTGTTTTCCATTAAAACAAATAAAATAAGTGACAACTTCAAAATTGTTTTCAAAAAATGATTTTTCCAAAATACAAAAACGAGTCTTGTCTTTTAGTGGGAAACATAGGCTTAGCTAAAATGTGGTGTCCACATCATGTCATGAAAAGTGTGCTAAAAATAATGAGTTTAAATTGAAGAGGTAACAAGGAAGCGATGAGTCTCTATGATAACATAATACTATAACGTTGTAATTCCAAATGAATACATGTCAAAAAAATTAAAGAGAGTACCATGCGAAAGATTCACTTTGATTAATATATTTTATTGATGATAAGACTATATATGTCATTATTACTTATTTCAATGGATAACAATGACATATTTAACATGTGATAAAACAACAATGACATATGTAAAATTGGCTTCATAGATTATAATGACTTATAAAGTATGATCTTAATAAAAATTTATAAGTCGTGATATTATATTTCAATAGGAATCTATGCCAGATGCTTTATAAGTCAAGGAAGAAATTTTTAATACTATAGTTCAAGAAAAACCAATAGTTTTATTCTTATCTTTGCTGTGAAGGCAATAAGTTACCCAGTAAACAGAAATTATAATGATTGTGGTTATTTAATTGGCTATAAGGGTACGCATACTAAGCACATGGTTTAAATTACATGGACCATGGTCCATTATTACTCAATTTTTGATAGTTTAAATATTTTGTTGATTTTTTACAGATATTTTGTATGTTTTGAATGCATTTAAAACCTTTTTTTTTTTTTTTTTTGTAGAAAAAGATTATAGGAATTTATCTTTGACAAATAATATGTATAAACTATAAGTGAACCTATTAATAAGCTGTTAAATCTCCAAAGATACATCCACTTACCCAATAAAAACACGCTTTAACATCTTATATTCAGGTTTTTCAAACAAATTTTAATTCCTACATTATACAAGTCTTCTCAAAAATTAAACAAAAGGTGACCTAAACGTAACATATAAAATCTGGGGATTCAAATAAATAGAAATCACTTAATATTAATAAATAATTTTTTGAAAACTGGTAATTTATGAATAAAATCGGATTAATTTCAAAGTCATGTCATGACTAAACTCAAAAGTCACATCATGTTATTAAATTAATATTCAATTTTAAGTTGAAATAATCCAATTTTAAAGAGAATATTAGATTTTGGAAAAAATACAAAATTTTAAGTAATGATTATCTTTATAAATATTCACTGGTATTTAAAAAATTTTAGATTTTCTATAAATTAGGATTTTTTTGTTTTTATAAACTAGGTAGTTCGATTTGTCTCTCACCACTGTGTTCTAGTCCCTAACCATTGGAAGATTAACGAGGTGCAAGCACAAACCGCTCGAACATCCATGACTATAAGAAAAAACTAGAATTTTTTCAAATTATGTTTTTTAATTTTAAATTATGTTCATTCATTTCAATTTCCATCCATTTTTCAAAGGCAGCCATTTTCCCTTAATGATTATTTTAATAAAAACCACCTAGATGGCAATTACTACTATAATAGACTTTATAAACTTCAAATTGGTCTATCTCAGTCACCAGTTCGAGTCCTTTCAAAAGTCATTGAATGAAGGGATTATTCTGAGGCACACACAAGTTGGGTTTAAACCTTTATCACTGGAGATTTAACTAGATGCACAGCCGGCTCGAACACCTACCACAAAAAAACTAATATCTTGTTTTGTTATAGTTTCTAAACAGTTTTTTTTTTTTTGTTGTGAAAGACAAGGAGAACAAAGAGACTCACGAGCATGTTTGGTTACAGCTTTTGAACACAGAGAACACCATTTGGCAGGAAAATTGTTATCTGAATTTAGTGTTTTATGTGCTTTTCAAAATAAATAAACTGGGAACCAAGCATGTTCTCTATATTTTCTTACCTTTTATTTTTTTCATAACAAAAACAGCTTTTCAAAATTGTAACCAAACATGCCTCAGATTTTGAAATTATATTTTTATTGGCACATTGATCCCAAAATACTAATTTCCTCCTCATCCCATTTTCAAAGGCCGTCATTTTCCCTCCTCTTTTGCATCATCCTTGGTGGGTAGCTTCCCATAACTCTATGGAAGGTTTTCTTGTATCTACCCATATGTAAAGTTTTATATAGTCTACATTTGTATCTACTCATTCTATGAAGGTCCAATTTAATAGCTACAAGGAACTCAACAAAGTTGCAATGGCAACCGCCTTAATCAATGATCTCAATCTGAGCACATGAAGAAATGATCGATAATCTGAATATCCAATGGCGCATTGTCAGATCCTTTCATTCTTCACATACATTTCTTTAGGTTTTTTTTCTTCAGAAAACCTGAAAATTAGCAATTTTCAAGAAAACGGTAAAAGAATAATAATAATTGCTAAAATGGTTCACAAGGAAAATTCTCTAGATTTTGACTACGAATTGATTGCCATTAAATTTTATTCCTATAAATCAATGACCTTAAAAGTTTTTGAATTGCATGTCTTAATATTTTTAATGATTTTGGAAGATGTTCATTGACAAGATTTTTACGAAAATCTCCGGTTAGGGAATGGCTTGAGCTAAGTCTACTAAAATAACTTGAACCAAAAGAAATAAATTTTTTCCGGGTAGAAACGGACCCGAATGAGGCAATATGAACATATCCAAACAATAGTAATAATAATAATAAATAATAAGGATTAAAAAAAAATTCAAAAGTGAACAAGAGAGAAACTAATGAGAGAATGAAAGGAGCGTGAAAGAGAGAGAGAGAAGAGAGGGGTAGAGAGAGAAACTTATCTCTAAGACCTACGAAAATCGGACCATAGGTTTTCATCAAGTAAGTGAAAGCCATCACGATCGAGAGTTACGCAGGGTACTTCAAAATCAGAGTTTCGTCACTCCAATACAGGTGAAATTTTCCTACTGAGTTATTTTGAGCCAAAGGTCATTTAATGGCTTGGGATTTACTTAGAAGCCTAGAGGTCAGAATTTCAGTCCCAAATTTTTAGGGGCTGGAGCTGTAGGAATTTTTAGGAAATTTTCGATTGTTTTAATAAATCCTGCCGACATCGGATCAAGCCGTGGCCAGCTTCGGTTGAATTTCGTGGACTGCTTATTGCATGCATGATTTTCTTGACCGCTTTTCAACAGCTTAGACTGAGCTCGCTTATTTTAATCCCACACCCCATGTCTTCGGTTTTGTGGTGCTTGGTATCACAAGCACTTGACGAACCATGAAGGGACCAAGAGGTATCCTATTTTATATGGGTCCGAAATTTGGGCTATTTTGTGTGTTATTGTTGGAAAAATAAATAACATGATGTGTGTAAAAATCATGTTAATATATACTTGCTTGACGTATTAACATGGAAATTGTGATAAATGGAAATTATATGTAGAAAATATAATTATCCGAGATTTATAAATGTTGCATGTAGCTCTTATTATACATGTGGCATGACATAACATGAAATATCAGGATTTCATTTCATATGCACAGTCACATCGCATCGAGTCGGGTGTGGGTGCATGGTACTATTATTCACCATACTTGGTGAATGAGTGGTGAGCTCGAAAATGGGATAACGTCTAAAATGACTCACTACATAAAATAATAATAATAAATTTCGTGTCTGGGTGAAGCAAGATGGAGTAAATTTCCAGCATGACCTAAAAATTTTATTCTTGGTCACATGTATCCAACGATGAAAGCTCATAAAGTGTCGAAACCCAAATTTTATTCTTCGGTCAAACATATAAATATCCAAACTACGAAAGTCACTAGTGAGGGTTACGTTGTAAGCTCAGAGGACTTTGAAATGAACCTAAATAAACACACTGAATTATTAAATTAAAATTGAGGGTTGTTCAATGGTTTAAGTAATTAGGTGAAAGTTCACCAATGGATCTGTTTTACTAATTTGATATGGAGGGAGTCGGCCTGACTCTGTCATGGCAAAAGGAGTCTCATCTCATGAATGTGACACTAGAACATTCCACATATCTAACATAATATTTATAGAATTATAATTTTGATGTTTGATCATTTAATGCATTTAGGCGGGAAGCAGCCATTATAGAAATTTTTACCAGTATCACCACGCAAACTCTCGCACAAAGTGTGGGCGAGACTGTGTCTCGACAAGGTCATGATTGCGAAGAAGGCTGACATGGCCTGATTGCGCCTTTGGCAAAAAAGTATTTACAAAAGGAATCTAATTAATTCTGACCATTATAAACATTTCGGGTATAAATATGGTAAAGAGTGTCGATCTGACCACTGATTTATGCACTGGTCGCTTATTTATATTTAAGATTTTAATGAACGAATGGTCCCGCAGTGGTTACATTGGGATATGGATAGATAATCCTGGTCAAACTACTGTCAGACTTTAGATGTAGTTATGATTTATATTAAAAACATGCAAGTTTGTATGTCAGTGTGTTCTAACAAAAGGAGACTCTGCTCACTTTAAATAGAACTTCATAAATGGACAATGAAGTAAAGATATCGTCAAACTTAAATTCATAAGAATCAAGTGTGTCGACAAAGTTGTCAACGCACTTTACTGGTGTCGCCGCCTGGGACTGCAGAGTCAGTTAGCGACACCCAGAGCTCAGTGGGGCATCCAATTGGTAGTACTTTTCTGACATTCGGCTCTGCACAGCCAACATCGAGGCTCCAGGTCCAGCACAACTGAGACTCATGAGTATGGGTGCAGGTTCACCGACATTTAAAAAGGATTGAGCCAATCTCTAATATGTACCACTGAGATGTATCATGTGGTAACATATACGATAGACTTATAGAACGACGTTTGAGAAATGAATGGGTTACATCACGAGGGAAATTCTGGGTTTCTTATTAGTGGTTTCTACTATGCACTACTTCAATGTGATAAATGAAAATAGAGTAATCCCCAAATATTTTCTCAACTCCTGTAGATGGCGCAGAGGGTCCAGACGTAGAGGTCGGCCCTATGGCAACAGCCGACCACCACCCGGGCTTTGACCAAGAAGCCTCAGAGCGGCCAGCGGTGACGTGGCAGCCGTCACATTGCTCAGCGAAGTGCCCTGGAGTCATGATGGGACCTGGCAACTCAACGGCCAGCAGGCGCATCATCCTCCGACATCATAGGAGGATCCATCAGCCGATCATTGGTTCGGACAGTAGAGAATTTCGATGCTGAAGGAGATCACCTCCAGCGTTACGCCAGGATCGCCAGCCACTCTTCTAAGCAGAGGTGAGCCCGCAGATATGTGACTGTTTCAGTCTCGAGGATCCTAGATACGACATGGGGGAGGAGTTCAAAGAGCCTTCACTGGTAGTTTTTCCCTAAGACATAAGCATACAAAGGCTCTGTGGAGTTCATTGAGTCAAGTAAGGAAACATGACCGGTGTTCTAATGGCAGCCAAGCTCACCGAAGCCAGCACGCTTCGAGATTAATTATGCGCCAAAGATACGCCAGGTGCTAAAATTGCTGATACCAAGTTGTCCATCCTTCAGTGGCAAGATCAGAGGATTTCTCCCACAGACATGGACTCATGGTCAGGACGGGCTATGGTTATAAAGAGAGATGTGAGACTTGATCGAGCATCCCAGATAACGCGTACTAAGGGCGCGATAGCGAGGACTCAACCTTCTTCAAGACGGTGAGGCGCAAGACTTTGCTCCCAGTGCTTCAGTGGATTCGGCTCACACACTGTAGCCAAGGACATATTTGAAGCTTTATCGCCCACACCATGACATGTTTCCACTGCCATCAGTCCCGATTATTGTGAGGTGCACGCCCGGAGGCAAGGATCCCTGGTTTGGGACAAACAAAGAGTCCTACCACGTGGGGATGCACGAACACGCTGTTCTTCCATCCCATGGGCCGCAGGAGCCAACATCGGGCCTGTGGTGTTAGGACAGGAGCCTTCGCGCATACAGAGAGGGGTTAGTGATGTGCCGAGGCTAAGGATTTGGCCTGATAAAAAGCAGACTCTGCTCTAAGCGGCATGCGTCTACACCATCACACCACGTGATCGAAACCGCGTGATCGCCTGCTATATGGTGGTGTGCTTCACCATCTCGTCTTCGGGGCTGGGTGATATTGTTTGATTCTCAAAAATATTCTTTTACTACAAGATTCAAAGGTGGATGTTTTGGGCTTGGGAGGTGAAGACCTGATGAGCCATTGCAGTTCTCCCAGTGGGACTCAGTGAGGATCGATCGATATGTCGTGATCAGGAGTTAGAGATCTCGTGGATTCCCGCTTCATGTATGGACCTTCAGTGATGGGATGATATCTGATTTTGATGCTGGCCTGTATTTGATCGCCCACCACCAGTCGCCAGCTTGATCAGGCATAGTAAGAGGATTCATCGCCACACACCGATTGCAAAGATCCAAGTGACTTTTCGTGAGGGGTGAAACATGATGTTTTTACCCCAAACTGTCAGTGACCGTAAATGGAGGGATGGGCGATGGTCAGCAGTGTTTCCAATCTAGAGATGAGGGAGACTCGGGATTCGAGTCTACTTCTGTGTGCTCGCAGGCAAGGAGGATGTTCTTCCGCATGAGCCATCTGGATACCAATATTATGATGGACTCGCCATTGAGTTACATTGTGGTACGTTGCCTATTTCTATGACCCTCATAGGATGGCAATTGAAGAGTCAGAAAACTCAAGGTCCAACTTTAAGAATTGTTGATGGGTGGCTTTATTGTGACTCGAGCACTTCACCATGGGGTGCTCCGATTCTGTTTGCGAAGAAGAAAGACAAGACCTTCTCTGACTCAAAATAATTACTCACAAATGGTTTATGTTACATCATAACTCCAGATCCCTTACCTAGGATTGATGACTTGTTTCGACGCATGAAAGGGGCGCAGCTCATTCCAATATAGATCTTCGCACTTGCTATCATCGTAACAGAGTTGGGTGAGACCGATATCCCTAAGATAGCTGCTTAGACGAGGTATGGGCATTTCTGAGTTCACATGATGCTCGGCCGACGAATGCGCCAACTATATCTATGATCCCTATGCATAAGAGAGTTCAAACCTATTTAGACGCTTTATCAGTATTTTCACTTGAAGACCCCATCTACTCCCGCCCCAGTATGGCACGAGGATCATTTTGCTTGATTTGCCTTCAGTAATCAGGACCATCAATTGTATGCCAAGTCTCGCAAGCAGCTTTCTGGCTTACCAGGTGAGATTCGGGACACGTCGTGTCGTCTTCAAGTGTGCTGCAAGTAGAATCTCGAGAAGGTAAAGGTCAGTGTTTCGAGAGGCCAAGCCGCTTCGAGATACGCGCTTAGGACGGTAGGGTATTGCAAGAGGTTTATTAAGGATTTCTCCCGTTAGCAAAGACCTATGACTAGATCAATCTATGGGGCTTTTGCCTTTGAGTGGCTGACCAGCAGAAGGTATTCCAAGAGTTAAAAGGAGGCTTACTTCACCCATTCCGAAGAACCCTCTCCACTGTGGACAGAGGTACACTATGGTACTCATGAGTGCCTCAGGGACACTAGATGTGTCTTGATACAATCCGAGAGTGGCAGGCTTATGGTTCGTAGTTCCAAAAGAATCATGAGCAGAATTACCCTACACATGATCTAGAGTTGGCGGCCATAGTCTTTGCCTTAAAGATTTGGCACCACTATCTGTATGGTGAGCAGTTTGAGGTATTTTCAGACCACAAGAGTCCGAGGTATATCTTTACACAACGGGACCTCAACATGAGGCAACGAAGGATAGAGTATCTGAGGATTATGACTTCACTTTGCATTGCCACTACCGTAAGGCAAATGCAAAGCACTGATGCGCTAACCCAAGTCACTGGAGTACCGCAATAGTTTCCTGGGCAAGGGAGTGCTCGAGACTAGCGGGATGTGCTTTAGTCATAGACAGCGCTGGATCGTGCTCAGTGGAGTGCTAGGAGTTTGGTAGCTACGCCTATCCCTACTTAGCGTATGATTATCCTAGGATACATGCAGATATCGCTCATCGTGGATCTAGTACTGCCACAAAGACGGTGACGGCACGAGCCATCCAATACAGATGATAGTCTTCAGATAGTGGACTCGTCAGGTTCCCGCTGGACTGATTGAGAGAGGAGATCCTCAAGGAGTTCCATTGCTCTCGTTTTGCTGTGCATCCAGGTGGCACGAAGATGTACCGAGATCTTCATCGTCGATATTATTGTGAAAGGGATGAAAACACATCGAGATTTTTTCAACAAAGGCTCCCCACGGCCGGGCGGTAAAGGTCAGCATCGGCAGCGGTGGCTACTTATAGCTACTAGAGGTAGCTGAGTGGAAGTGGAGCATGTCACGATGGATTTTGTGACCCACTTGCCACTCGACAATATCAATAAAGGCATGATGTCAGGCGGTTATGTTGGATCGAATCACTAAGCTCCAAGACACTTTCACGGCAAGTGATGACCTTACACTGAGGAATTCTGCTGGTTATACATTCACAGATTGTTCTGGCCACATGGAGTGCCACTATCAGATTCGATAGGATCCCAGATTTGATGCTGACACCTCAAGAGTCCAAAGGCCATGACATAATGACGACGAAAGCACAGCCTTTTCATCCCTCGTATTGTATATTATCACTGAGATAATTTCATATAAATTTTAGAGGAAATGCTACATGCATGTGTCTTGGATCTAAAGGGTAGTTGGGAGGAGCATTTACCCTTTGTGGAATTTCACCTACAACAAGAATTATCAGGCGAGTATTCAGATGGCACCCTATGAGGCCTTATATGGGAGGCCATGTCGATCACCGATCTGTTGGACAAAAATGGGAGAGCGTTCCATCACTAGTTTGGATCTGATTAGAGACACCTCTAAGAAGGTGGATTTGATTCGAAAGCGCCTTCTTATGGCTCACGACGCATGTAAGAACCACGCCGACAGACTCCGCTGGCCAACCTCAGTTCGAGGTGGGTGGATCATGTCTTCAAAGGTAAATGCCTAAGAGAGGAGTGGCTCAGATTCATTGCTAGGAAGCAATACTAAGGTATATTGGGCCCTTCGAGGTACTGAGGGTGGCACGTATGCATACTTCCATGGCACACAATCGAGTTTATCGTGTGTCCATGAGGTGTTCCATACCTACGCCTCCGGAAGTATACCCGCATCTTTAAACTACGTAAAGGGATCAGGAGAGATTATCGTTGACACTCGGTGGACCTTCGAGGAGGGACCGCGCGTGGTCTTGGTTGGGGCTCTGGATAAGGTTTTGCGATGCAAGACCGTGAGGCGAGTTTTTGAAGCATGGTAAGCAACATCGAGGAGCCGGAGGCAACATGCAACGCGAGACATGATGCGAGCCACCTATCCTTTCCTATTCGACGACGGCGCGTGTGGTCTAAGATTTGGCATTGTGAATATTACTCGTGATATGCCTATGTTTGTGTGTGCTAGTATGTGTGAATTTGGGGATGAAATTTATTAAGGGGGAAGAATAAACCCGAAAATTAGTACGCCAAGCGTGAAATGGTAGTAAGAATAATAATAATAATTATCGCTGTAATGGTTTAGTGGAAGCTCTAGAAAAATTTCAGATCTCGGATGATGAAATGGATTGCGTCAAGTAAATTTGTTCTCATGAGCATCTAGTGACCTAGAAAAGTTTCATCGAATTCTGAGATAATGAATATTTTTACGATTTTTCAAAGGAGAGTCGCTACTGACTTGGGTGACGAGATTTTTACAAAATCTCTGTGTTAGGAAATGGATTCTGTTAAGTTCATTGAAATAACTTGAACTAAAAGAAATAAATTGAGCTGGTGGGTAGAACTTAGAATTTAATGAGGCAATATGAGCCACGATAAATAATAGTAATAATAATAATGTTATCAAGAATAAAAAAAAGGCCAAAGAGTGATATAGGAGAGAAACGGACGAGGATGGAGAACAGAAAGTGAGCGTGAAAGAGAGAGAGAGAAGAGAGGGATAGAGAGAGAAACTTCTCTCTAAGATCTATGGAAATCGAACCGTAGGTTTCATTTCGTAGCAAAAGGCATACTTCTGGCCCACATCGAGAGCTACGCTGCTGGCAATTCAAAATCTTAGAGTTTCACTTCAAACTTCACGAGGTAGATAATTTTCCTACTTAGGTTATTTCGAGCCTAAAGGCAATTTAATGGCTTAGGATTTACTTAGAAGTTGTGAGAGACCGTAAATTTCAGTCCCAAATTTTTGGGGCTGAGAATAGGAATTTTTAGAAATTTTCGAGACTATTTTTGACAGCCCGAATTTCTAACTGTTTTCTTATTGTGCTCTGTGTTGAATTTTTAAGAACTGTTCGAACAATACATGCATGTGGATTTTCTGACTGCTGGGTAGTCTGTGACTAAGTTCTGCCGGGTTTTAATCCTGTGACTAATGCCTGGGTTTTATGTGTGTTTTGGTACCACACAATTCTAAGTGATCTAACTAAGTGAACGGACTTTGGAAGAGGTCTCCCTGCTTTTATATGGGTCCAAAATGGGCTATTTTGTGTGCTATTGTTGGAAAATAAATAACATGATGTCAGTGGGTAAAAATCATGTTAATAGATGCTTGCTTCGACGTATTAACATGGAAATTGTGATAAAATGGAAATTATGGTGTAGAAAACATAATTATCCTAGATTTATAAATGTTGCATGTAGCCTTATTATGCATGTGGTACATTACAGCATGAAATGTCATGATTTCATTTCATATGCATAGTCACATTGCATCGAGCTCCGTGTCGTGCATGGTATCGTTATTCACCATTCTCGTGAATGAGTGGTGAGCTTTAAATGTGACACGTCCAAAATCATGACTCGCGTGAGAAATAACACAATAATAAATTCTCGTGGCTCAAAGGCAAGACTTCAGCAGGATTCCCCTCAGGTGAAAGACCAAAATTTATTCTGGTCGATATATATATCCAAATGATGAAAGTTCAGAAAGTTTCTGAACCCTTAAATTTTATTCTTGGTCTATATATGTATCCAATGATGAAAGTTCAAGAAAGTGTCAAGGTGTTGCAAAGCTCTGGATGAGACCCCAAAATTTGCAACCCAAATAAACACACCTGGATTCGATAAATTAAAATTGAGGGTCATTCAATGGTTTAAGCTCATTAGGTAAAAACACTAATTAATTAAGCCACACTTGGTGTTGCAGTGTGAGGAGTCGAATTCTGACTAGTTGTGGGCATGAGGGAGTCTCATCTCATGAATGACACCTTAACATCTGATATGGTATTACATTATTTATATGAATATGGTTTGATGTTTTATACGCCATTTCATGTGCATTTAGGCAGGAGTAGTCATCAGGGAGAATTTTTTCACTGGCATTGCTTACCCTGTTGTGAGACCCCTTTTCGTGCATGTGTGTACAGGAGACTGCCATGAGGGTCAAAGTGTGGATTTGTGAAGAAGGCCGACATGTGGCCTCGACTGGCCACTTTAATAATAAAAGAGGTGCCGCACCCTTGGACTCGATAGACTGTAATTGCCGCTTTATTTTCATATTTTAGATTAAATGGGAACAATGGCCCTTGTGAAAGGGATGCATATTAGTGGATATGGGACAGATGGACCCCTCTCGGGGTCAATACTACTTTGTCGAGACCCCGGATGGGTTATGATTATATTTTTCTTAAGAGAAGAAGGTTGGTAGAGCTCCCAAGAAAGGAGACTCGCCAATTTTTTTAAATATGATCCCGACAATGGACACAATATATGGTATCTGGCCACCAAAATCCAAAGAATTCCATGGTGTCATTAACAGACTTTGATTGGGGTGTCACATTTTCCTTTTCCCTTTTCCATAGAAATTTCTCCCATTTGTCAATGTCATTTCCTTCACTAAAATTATCCTAAATGATCCAGAAATTTCTCCCAAATATTGGCTCTATTTTTCAAAAAGAAAACCATACTGTCATATCAACAAATTCCTCTCCTATTTGTGAAATGTGGATGAAATTTAAATTTAAAATTTTAAATTCTTTGAGATTTCTTCCAAGAAAATTTTGAAACTCTCTGTGTTTCATTAAAACAGATTTCTTGCTATGATTTTTCATGATCTTAAGTGTGACGCCCATTTTCCGGGGTCCGTCGATCAATTCGGCCAACTCCAAGTGGAAAATCTATACATCTCGTATCACGAGACGTATACCTGAGTAAAAATAGCCACATGGGGCCCATATATCCATACTCATAAAACACATATCTCAACTATATTTTCATAGTTTTCATGTTTGTTCTACAAAAAAAACTTTATACATATTTACAAAATATTTCCTTAAAGCCACATTTACTTTCTTCTCAAAAACTACCCCATCGAGCCGCCGCCTCTGGATAGTCTCGTAATTCGAAAAGGGGGTCCCACGACGGGGTGAGCAAAGCCCAGTAGAAAATTCTCCTACAAGGGTTACTCCCCACCTAAAATGCATATGCAATGGCATATATAAACAAACAATCACATTCCATACAATTATGTTCTATATGAAATGTCTATATCATGCATGAGATGCGACCCCTCATGCTCACCACCTGAGTCCCAACCGACTCTCACACTGAATGCCAAATGTGAAATAAAACCAGTCACATACCATGACTCAAAGTCCATTGAAAACCCTCCAATTTATTTATCAAAACTGATTTTGATTCTTTTCTTTATTTTGTGGGCCAATGGATTTCTGCCACACGTGTGACGCCGCACGCCTTTTTCAACATTTACCATCCTATACCCGCCTGATTCATAAGTCTAACTCGTGAAATAAATGTGGACTTTTCACCCTGGGGGGATCTACCCCCAACTTGCTCCGCCCAAAACATGTAATTTATCATTTTGATCATTTACAACCTCGTGAATTCTACCTCGACTTTGTCCCATTTTTTCCCCGAGTTAACAACCCACTCACCAACACTGATGAACAACCCTTACCCCGCACTCCACACCCGACTGACGCTGATGTGATCGTGCAGGAAAGAACTGTATGATGCCAATGCCTTTTCCTCATGTTACATGAATGAGCACTACATGAAACATTTAGCAATCCATGGAAAATTATAATTTATACATATAATCTACCTCCATGCAAATTCGCGTTAATACATTAAACAGCATGCATCAACATCATATTTCCACATCGCAGATGTTATTCTAAAGTGTTTATAACATCAACCGAGCCACTCAACTTGGGATCCTTCAACAGGGTACCTCACGGCCCCTTAGCAAACATGAACCAATCCGGTTCCAAACATTCACACACATCAACAAACCATAATACCTAGAAACCTTCTCTAAGCCACCAAAACCCTAACCCCATAATCCCGAAACCGTGGTCATGGAAATCCATACCCCTTAGTCCCAAGGCTTGAACTAATTCACATGGCCTCTTGGCCTCCCTTACAACTTGCTCATTATAAAAAGCCTTTAGGCTACTTATAAACCAAGTAGGAAAATATCCTACCTCTGAAGTTGAAGAAACTCCCCAAAACCCAGTCCACGTTGCTGTCCTCTCCTCAGAGAACACTTTCCTTCTTGTCTCGACAATCCAGACGGCCGGATCGCCTACAAATCTACAGGCTGTCACGCGACGCCCTCCACCCCTCCAGCGTTTGGCCACTACATCTTCCCTCTCCACGCTTTCCCTTCTTGTTTTCTCTTTCCTTACTTTTGCTTTTCTTTTCTTTTTTCTTCTCTTCTCTCCTCTCATCTTCCTTCCATTTTCCTCATTTTCCTTTCTTTTCATTTCTCTCTTCCAATTTGGAGAACATTCACATCCGGTCAATGGGAGGCAATTTCTCCGCTCTCAAGTCTCTTGTGTGGCCTCTCCCTTTTCCATTCTTTTTCTTTGCTTCTTAATGCCCCTTTATGACATCATACACCAAGCATGGCATCATACGGGCCATGGAATCCCCTTTCTCCCACATGGCTTAATTAGAGCCACGCACTTGATGCCAAGTGTCACACTTCTATGGTGCCAAGTGGCATCCCCTTAACTTGCCATGTGTCATCCGACACCCCACGCCTCGAAAAACGTGAACTCACTCGAACTAACGAAATTCGACGCGGAAGCAAATTGCGGAGACGAAGTTCAACGGAGAAGTCCGCTTCGCCATCCGAGATCTAGAAAATTTCCCATTTCAACCTAAATTTCTATTTTGTACCCTTTTATCCAAAATTCGATTTTCTTGTGGTATCACATTAAGGATCTTTCTTCCTCTGTTTCATTCCATTTATTATGTCTCGTAGTGTTTGACTTGTTTGTGTTGTTGATATGCTTTTCCTCGCCTTTGTTGGTTCTGTACTTTGATTTGCTTGGTGTTAGTGATATTTTTCTTACGTAGCTGCTCTCGCCCTATAGGGGTTTTTCAACAATCTCTATTTCACCGTCAGCATAGAAAGTTGAGAGGAAGAAAATACTTAAACGAAGTTTTATTTATTTTGTGATACTCATTCTCTCAAAATATGGAAATTCCTTTAATTGCACCAAGTAGTTTTGTTTGTTTTGGCCCTGGGAGGTTTTCATTTTCTTGGGTCTCAAATGAATCCTCTATTAGCGGTTTGCTTTTTCTTTTCTTTTTTTTTTCTTTCTCATCAAATAAATAAATTTTTGAATTGGTTTTCACTTTCCAATATCTCATTTGATGAAACAAATAATCAAATTATTTGAAAGCTTTACAGATTCCGATTTTAACCCCCATTCCAGAGGACCGGTTTTCACTTACTATGGTTTTCAAGTGTCGGTTCACCACCGCATGTTCAATGAGAGGTTTGTTCAGTCTGTTCTATCAATAAAATAATCTTATCTTGAGCCAAACCTTGAACTACCATAAACTTGTTCATTTAGGACGCTGCACATGGGATGTATATATGATATTCGGGATAAGGCTTAATTTGAGTAATGAGCTACACTGCCTTAAGAAGTATTGTGAGTTCTACTTTTGAGTTTCTTGTTCAAGTTCAATACCACCCCGAACAAGCTGAGATCAAAATTATGTTATGACCTCAATGCATAGTCATGTAAGTTTGAGCAAATGAACTTGCAATGAAAGCGTTTCCATTATATTTCTTTGCGTATTAAAAACTCGCTTAGAATCAAACTAGTGAAAGAACGTGGAAGAATTCATCCGACAATTCATCCATTTTCGACAAATATGACATCTTCCCAACAAATCAAGTGGACTTTGCTTTCTCGAAATTACTAGGGTTTAGCTAAATAAGCGGTTTCACTTTTGATGTCCTAAATGCATTACATGTAAACAACTAGAATTGAATAGCAACAGCATGATGGAATACCAGCTGAAATATTTGCATTGACGACCAGTAAAATTATGCTTTAGACACTTAAAACTCAGCTTAAATTGCTTTAATTTGAATACAAGGCTCCCATGAATAGTTAAATAAATAACATATCAAATTACATGAATTTGATTGAATAGAAGAAAAACAAGATAAATAGAAATAGTGAAAGAAAAAATGTTTAATTTCTTACTTCCATGAACTTAACATTCTCTAACATTCCCTAAGTCTTTGTGATAAAAAGGAAAGATACAAAGCATGCAACTCTCAAGTCCAATACTGATTGTTTCTCAGATGTTCCATGTTTCACTGACAACTTAATGAATTATTTATGCTACTGGTCATCAAGTGAAAATACTTGGCTATTAATACTTAGGAAAATAAAGAAACCAATTTTTACGCTTATCCATGTAGTTCCTTTTACAAGAGTGAGATTCTTCATCCCCGTGTGTTAAAATAATTTCGCCCCAACCTTTGGTCTAAGATTTAAGAATTCTTGTTATTATTGTAATTTATTTCTTTTTCTCAAATTTTTTGATTTTATTTTTATTTTTCTTTCCATCACTTAATTTTTTATAAATGGAAATTTTAGAAACTATTCATATAAACATCCAAATATATATTTTCAATTAAAAGTAGCTGAATATATCATATGAGCTAAGAAGGGTAAATTCAAAGCCGACTATACCAAGTGAAGCAAAGACGCTATTAATATTCTCCAGCCTCAATGCCCTGTTATGTTCTTAAGTCTCCTTTATTCTCATGTAAATGATAGGATGTGGTATGAATGTACAGCCATGTCACATATTATGGTATCGAATTAAATTAATAATTTTGTTGATGCAGATATGAGGTCGTAGCTGCCAAAGCCCCGAGATTGAAGTAAGAAACCAACTTTTTTTCTTTTTTTCTTTTTGCTTCGAATGCATCTAAATCACTTTAACATTATTTTCTTCTAAATGAATTGATGAAATATTAATCGAATGATTGATAGAAAGCCAGTAGAGAAAGAAAACTGGAAAATAATAAATAATGAGATGTCCAATGCTTTTGAAACTCGAAGAAAAGGGAACCATAAGAGCCTGCTAACTTCCTTAGCCAAGCCCTTACTCCTTGGTGTGTGCTAACTTCCTT
The DNA here is from genome assembly GCA_016808115.1 of Tetrastigma voinierianum. Lineage (NCBI taxonomy): Eukaryota > Viridiplantae > Streptophyta > Magnoliopsida > Vitales > Vitaceae > Tetrastigma > Tetrastigma voinierianum. The sequence continues at coordinate 165,602 of JAEQBH010006227.1, read as the reverse complement.
GGCTATGTAGTCTATCTTAACCTTAAGGGATATCATATTCCATATCATAACCTTGACTATTCAGTGAATCTTAGGTTGTTAGCTGATCATGAATTTTGCTAGTATTATGCAATTAGAAATGTGGGGTTTGGACACAGCTTCGAAGACTTCAAACCCCGGTATGCAAAGTTAGCAATATGAAGGCACCATTGATGAAGTTATACCAGGAGTCCTGGTATGCAAAATTAGTTGCAACATCTTATTTATTTAGCTGGTTACCTTTGAAAGATTTTTTTGACTTGCTAATGTATATTATCATGAATGGAACTTGTCGTGACCTAAGTGCTTTAGTGAATAGAAGATGAGACTTTTGAATAAGGATAGCAGTCTCTGAATTTCAAGCATACCTCTTAAAAGAAAAAATCCCAGCATATAAAAGTTTCCATCTATAGAGGAAGAGATAGTCCCTACTTGTATGAAATCCGAGACCAAATGTTGTTTGAGGAGCATTTAAAAGTTTAATTTTTACTAGACTGCTTCTTATTTCTTAGAGAACATGATATTGCACCCTTTTGATTTTGTTTTTCATAGGTAGGGACACCCTTGTTTTTAGGTGTTGTAGGTGCAGTAAATAGAGGAGGAAGGAAATCTATGTGCCGGTACATCTCTTCAAACTTTCTTCTAAGAGAGAATACAAGGAATATATTTAACATTCCTCATCTTTTAAGTGAACAAATTGTGCGGCCTTATATCTTTTCGTGATCGCTAGGAGCATGTCTGCATAAGAGATCACTATTTGCGCCAACATGCTCTTACAATGAAAAACTAAACTTTTATATATATATATATATATATATATATATATATATATATATATATATATATATATATAACACTACTAGAAATATGAGAATTAGCAACGAAATTTTTTTGTCGCATAAAGTTCAATATTGTTGCAAAAGATCTTTTACGACAAAAATCATTTTGTTTCATCAACGTCGCCTTATCCTTTGTCGTGAAAAGTTTTGGCCAACAAATAAAATATTTCTCTAATGATTTTTAGAGACAATTTTTTTGTTGTTCCGGATAATATTTTCCAACAAAATATTTGTTGCTAAATGTTCAATACTTTGTTGCTAAACATAATCAATAATAAATTAAATTATTTCTCTAAATTAAACGCATATATCAACAAAAATTATTTTGTTGCAAACAGCTTTTTAAAAACAAACTTTATTTTGTTACAAAATTTAAAATTAAAATAAAAATAAATAATTATCTTTAAATGTATGAAATTTTATAACTGAATATCCATGTGTTTAATAATCGATCCTAATGCATTAAAATATTTAGTTAATATATTTTAGCTTGATATTTAATTTTAAATTTTAAAATCTAACTAAATGTGCTTAAAAAATTAAGATGCTTTAATTTTATTATATAACTAATAATAATAACATCTAAATGAATAAACTAATAATTTTCATATAATTGATAACATTTCATCAAACACCAAAGAACTTTATTATATTCCTATTTCTTCATAAAATATGCATCTAGAATATTGAAATTAAGTATCATATATATATATATATATATATATATATATATATATATATATATATATATATATATATATATATATATATATATATATCAAAAGTTATATACGTTTCAAAAGAAAAAACTAAAATCAAGTGTTTATTGGAAAATCCTAACATCCAGAAGTGTGGATATAGAATTCTAAGATATTTATGTTGGATTATAAGTTAACTTTGATGTGGCTCCTATGTTGATCTAAATTATTCTCCACATCAATATCTTAATATATTGTTGTATATAGATCACAATGGAGATAGTGGCACCGAGGTCCATGACCTAACCCTTTGATACATCCAAATCTCGAGCCTAATTGAAAATTGAAATTATATATACATATCAAAAGGAGATAATAATTCAAAAGAAAGAAAAAAATCAAGTGCTTTTTGGGAAAATCCCAACCATCCATGAGTGTGACATAATCTAAGATTGTTGGTGTTGGACTCCGTTAACTTTTGATGAGCTCCCATGTTGATCTAAATTCATTCCACACTTCAATATCTTGGATGTATCATTACATATATAGATCACAATGAATATGAGAGTGGTCGAGGGCCGCAGCTAAACCCTGATATATCCAACTTTGAGCCTAATTAGCAATTGAGCATTATATATCAATCTCCACCATATTTCAGCATCTTAAATGTCGATTACCTTTATAACTCTAACATTCTTTCCTACAAAAAGAAAGAAAACTTCAATAATAGAAAACACAACCAACAAGATAAATAGAAGTTCTAAAGTTAAAGATCATTAAAATAAACTCAACTTCAAAATAAAAAATTTATGACATGATTTGTGAATATATTGACATAGAAACAAAAACAAATAAAAACAAATATGAAAACTTAATATTACAATTAATTTTATTTATCATAAATTATATATTTAATAAAATATATTTATTAGCTTAATGGCATGATTATTAATCTATAACATCATATTAAAAAAATATAATAGATCTCTGGTGAAAATATTTTGGTCTAATAAAAACATAGGAATCGAAATCAACAAAGTTAACAAAGTCTATGGTTACAACTAGGAAAAAAAATATTCTTTGACCCATATAAGGTGTAGTGTTGCCTTATTTTTCTCCTATAAATTTTGAGAATCCCACTTGGATTTTGTTGCACTGTATATTTTTATTATGTGTACTTTGTTTTTATATCTTTCTATTATGTCTATATAGGTAAACTTACTTTCAATCACTGCGTAATTTGTAATCTCACTTACATATCGGGCCATTAGCACTAACTATCAATACCAAAGACCAACCATCGTTTACTGTGGTAGATCAACCACGCCTAAACCAAACAAGGCCTTAATGTGAAAAACTAATTGTTTTATAATTATATAGTTAAACTATTAAGTTAAAATAATTGATCATCCTATTTAAATGGAAAATAAATGACAAAATATTTTATAAGGAAAACTTACTACGTAAATCTCCATAACTCGTTTACCTAACCATACTGAGATGTCCAACACATTAAAAGTTATATATGACTTTATACTAGTTCAATGTGTTATGCTCTAAAACAACATACAGAAATGAGTAAAATACAAATTAATAAAAATTATATACATAATATATAACTTTACATAATCACAACGATAAGATCTATTAGTTTAAATAATAAAATGAGCTTGATATTTTTAGTAATGAAAAACACATCATTTCTTAGTATTATATTATATAATCTATGTTTTGTTATATTATGGTCTCCTGTCTATATATATATATATATATATATATATATATATATATATATATGTAACTTTTTTGTACTTAGTAATCGTTTTTTCAAATTATAATAATAAAAAAATTTAATAAAATCCCTGGATATTTAGAAACTAGTAAAGCTTAATAAATATTTTCTATATAAGACAATAAATATGAATATATACTATGCATAAGTAATATAAACATATGATCACTATGATTGACATTTTCTAAATTTTAATTATGTATTTCTAATTCACAAGTTTATCTCAATTGGTTAAAGCTTTCAACGCTTAAAAGATCGGACATGGAAAAGGGAGAGGTTCGAATCTCAACGGAGATAGTTTAATACATTAAATTAAAAAAGTTATTAGCTTTAAAAAAATGTATTTCCATATTCATTTAAACAAATAAAGTATTGTTATCAATCAACTAATTCAATATACAAAATAAAAAGGGAAAATACAGCCAAGTTATGAGTCTGTGATTTAAAACAGAAAGAATATGGGTTCAAACCTCTACTTCCCTTCACACTTCATAAGCCAAGTTATCAAGTATATGATTGAAAATAGAAAAAGAAAGTGGGTTCAAACCTCTACTTTACCCGATATGAGAAATATCAATTGCTAAATAATCATTTAATAGTTTTTTTTTTTAACAAAAAATACTTAATATAAATAAAAATAAAGTTCAAAGTTCAAAGAACTAGCAATTTCAATTTGATTTTGTCTCATGAAATTGACATAAGATAATGAAGATTTTGAATCAAGGAATGAAAATTCATAATAAAGCATTTAAATTAAATATCAGGTTAATACTAACAACAAAGATACCTTATGTAATATTTAGAAACTTTATATAAATGAAAAGAATTTCCACTTTTTTTGCTTATTTCCTCTTTTTTATTCTATCTTTCAACTCTGTATCCAAATCAAAATTCAAATGTTGGTTACAAAATATACTGGGCCCCTAAAAAATTTTGATATTATTATTATATTTCTTTTACAACTTCGTTATACAAAACATTATATATATATATATATATATATATATATATATATATATATATATATATATATATATATATATATATATATATATACATATATAAACAAAAATTGTTGAAAAAGTGTCTCCCCTCCCATTTTATGCCATTTAGGTAAGTGTTGAACATTTCAAAAGACTCAAAATTAGTCAAATTAAAGAAACATAACAAGAATTTAATGTCTTCATGAGGAAAAGAAAAGATGTAATAAAAATATAAAATATTTTTTTATTAACTAAAAATACAGAAAAAGAATATAAATTCTCCAAAAAACTCCTAACATTATCTATCTTTATGAAATGAGAGAAAGAGAAATAGAAGATTTATAAAGAAGCACAAATAAGAAAGCAATAGGAAGCATGAAAAAAACAAACCTTTTCGAGTTCCAAAGTTTTCCTGAATGTGTTAGAAGCGACTAAACAAAATCTCATGAAAGACTTTGAAAGGTAAAAGAAAGGGTGATAAGAACCAAAAGTTTTGGTGAGAAACGTACAGAGTTTTGGAGGAACCCAACAAACTGTGTATTACACTTAGAGTGGATTACACATCAAATCAAAAACTAATAATAATACTAATATATATATTTTAATTTGTAGAGTCTCGCTGTTGAGAAGTGACAAATAGGTGCATGATGAGCTTTATAATATTTTATATTTTATATTTGTTATGACTTGTATAATAAGAATCAACACCTATTGCAAAGTTTTAAGGCTACATATTTGATTATCTGAAACTAATTTTATTTTAAAATTGACATGTTCCCTGCCAGACTTTTTCTTTTAGAGAAAAACTATTTTAAAAAAGTGGATTAGTTTGGGGAAAATAATTGAATATTTAATATCTTTTTTAAATTGTTATTCTACTTAAGCTTGATTCATTTCAGATTTATTTGATAATTTATATTATTATCTTTTTGAAATATACACTAAAAATATCAAAAGTACATTTAGGAGTAAAATTTATAAAACTATATTTCATTTTTTAAAATTTCTAACTAAATAAAGATAGCATGGATATATTATTAAAGATATAATTTTTACTGAATATAAGGACCTCTATTTCATTATGTTTAATTTATTCACGTTTCTTTAGTTATTATTTTAATTATATAAACTTTTATTTATATTAATATTTATTGTATCTTTTGTATATATTCCATATATGGGATAATAGACATTGTTGATAATCAGTCCACATATATTTTGGGTATATGTCGATAATTTTGACGATTTTTGGGCAATATATCAATAATTTACCGATATTTTCAAGAGCATAATCCCAAATTTTTTCTAACCTTCTACTGCTTTGGTATTTTTTTTCTCTTAAATTTTTTGGTATTTTTCAACCACCTTTCTGCTATTTTGACTATTTTTTTAAAAAAAAATTTCAAATCCACCTTCCTTATTTTTGGTAGCTTTTCAACTAACGTCCTTATTAGTTTTCATCTAATTATTGAATTTTTCAATCACTTACCTTATTTTTTTATATTTTCCTATGAACTTTTTTATATTTTACTTCAAAGTGATTGGTCTGAATATGTGATAAATATTAGTTTTGTGAGACCCCTGAAAAATCCATGTTTTCTAAGGAAGGATAAAATTACTCTGGGCTGAAATTCCTAATTTTTCTGTATCTCTGATGAGAAAACAGGACTTCACCGCGAATCGTCTCACAGCCCTACCACGCCAATTCTCACGACCCGAGACGCACGACTTCACGCCAAGACGAGAGGAGTCACGACACTTAAGATCTTACGAAATGCACTAGTTATGCACCATGTCAAGCTACGAGAGTCAAACATCAGCCTCAAGTTTCGGTTCACATGCGGACACATGGCATCACGCCATCGAGTGGGAATCCAAATTGGGAGTGGATAAGTGGATGTAGAATCTGCCGCAAACGTCCAATGAGAAACGGACATCGTACGATGAGAGGACAAGTCCTCTCGACTCAAGCCTTTCCAACCTATTTGGGAGTGGAAGGAAGAAAGAGAGGGAGAGCAAACGGAGAGAGATGTGTGTTAGAGGCTTTGTGAGAGACGTCCAACTCTCGAAAGCCCAATGATCTGGACCCAAGAAGCTCCGACGAGGCAAGTTGTCGGGAGCTGCTTCCCACTCAGCGACTACGCCACGGGCACTCGCTGAGTGTGGGTTTCAAAACCCTGAGCCGAGTGCTTTTCTCCCTATTTCGTTTTTACTTTGCTAAGTACCAGAACGGATGATTCGCTGACCGATGGTCGCGGGTTTCGCCCAAAAGATTGACCGGGACCGAATAAATCCCTGGAAATGCGGCTCGATTGAAACACCCGACTGCTTGTGTGATTCAGAGCGATGTCATACATCGCCATTAAAATAACATAACGATCGCGGATTTTGCGGGCGCCCGCGATGAACTGGTCGATCGCGCTCACCTTACGCTGGGAACTAATCTTACGTTATCGCCATAAATTGAATAACATGTTTTATGCGACCAATTTTGTTAATAGAGGCGTGATTGAAATGATGCATTAGCACGGTCAACGCCATGCGCCATCAGATTGCACTTAGGTGAAGTAACCCAAGTAGTAAATTCCACCACAAGACAAGCCACCTGGCCGTGATTTTTTTTTTTAGGTACCGCATGATTTGACGTGGACGATCCCGGGCCTTAGAAGCTGCAAGAAATGCACAAACCGCCTTCTCTTTATTTTGTAGAAATGCATAAGAAGAGACCTTAGCTTTATAATTGTAATTAAACACAATTGTAAATAAAATAATTTTTGTATAAAATATATAATTGTGTTATATGGATGTGCGGGCATTATTGAGCCATTTTGCACATGTACGTGCCTCATGACATGAGACATGTAGAATTTATGTTTACTTTTAGTAGTCAACTGACACTCCTAAGCCATGCCAGTTTAGGATATTGTGATTATTTTCTCAATCGTGTATGTAGATAAAAAATAATTTATATTTTTTAAAATTTGAATATTCTTGCTCTATGTAAAACAAACAATAATAATAAGATAATATTGAGCTTTAAAAAATATATATAATATTGAAATGTCACTAACAACATAGTTTTCAAAATATATGTGAAATATTTTAGGTAACAGACTTTAGTTTGAGGACTATGGAACTTATTTTTGTGGAATTTTAAAAATAAAATAAATAATATATATATATATATATATATATATATATATATATATATATGGAAAGTATATATATATATATATATATTCTATATAATTTGTTGCAGTAGATATTCTGCTTATTATATATTTAAAAGATAAAATAATTCTCACAAAAAAAAAAATAGACATTTATAAGGATCAAATTGTGCATTCTACTCCTTAACAATCCAACACTATACAATATTACGAATTGCATTAGAAGATAGGTTAATCATTTCCATGATAAAAAGATATGAATGTTCATACACAAGCATTTAGGGCAATTTTATCGAGGACAACTTCATGAGTTACCTGACTCTAATCACTCTCAAACTCGACTATGGTATTTGAACTCCAGCCTCAGAGCTCACTCGACATATTTTTTCATATAAAATTTTAAAAGTTTTTTTAAAAATTTTATCTCTACTTAGGATGATATTACAAACAATATATATCTATTTTTTTGGCTCTAAAACAATCATACATTTTAATATTTTTATTTAGTTATAAATATATTTATTTAAAATAATTAATTTTCTTTAAATAAACATGTAAGAGAATAGGATATTATTCTATAAATTATATTAATAATAGTATTATAAATGTGATAATTATATATATATATATATATATATATATATATATATATATATATATATATATATATATATATATATATATATATGATATATATAGATATATATATATATATATATATTCAATAATAATCCATTCTCCTAAAGTTGATAGAGAATGAATATATGCTAATGAAACGAGACAACTCAAGCAGCCACTTTTGACTGACTCGATCAAAATGTCAAAAACTTCGAGTCCAAGAAGTTTCGACTGAACTGGACTCGACCGGGAACGTTAACGACTGACCGAACCCGGCTGAACTCAACTTAACTCGCATCATTAGCACCCCTAATGTTGATAGAAAACTATCATCATCATGTCAATATACTTAAAATGTTGTATTTTTTATTTAAAAATTAATTTATATGAAAATTACCAAAAATATGTTACTTCCAAATAAATCTTTCTTTATTTCAATTTATGATGTTATTTCAATGTTTTTTTATTTTGTTCATATATAATATCTATATTTAATGTAGTAAAGGGATCGTGGTTTTCTGATTTTTAGAATTTTTGTGCTTTTATCTTTAACATGTTGCGACATGTTTTGTCGTCGACATGTTGCGGCTACTAATTGTGTTGTTGAAATATGACTTTTTTATAGGTTTTCGCGTTGACAGTTCAGATGGTAAAGTTTCGAATTATGTATTCAGCATTTTTAGTACCTAAATGTGTAGGTGTTAAATCGATTATTTTTGCTATTAACCTAGATGCCGCGTGTTTTAAAGTTTATATTCTTTGATTTTTCAATTGATTGTAATATTAAACTATATCAATTAAAATAATAATGTAAGGGTTACTTTATATAATAATTACAATTTTTCTTCTTCATATGATAATAAGAATATCCATACCAATAAATCCAAAGTCATGTTTAAAATTTTATTTGTATTCCCTTTACTAATGTTCGTTTCACATCATCTTGCTTAAAAGCGATTTTTATATAATAATTACATATTTGTCAAACCAACTACTTTTATTATATCATGGCAAAAAAAATAGGAAGTAGGGATAAAGGATAAAAATAAATTATCAATGAAAAGAATCTAAATATTAAATATAAATTAAAATTTAAATTTTTTTTGTAAAGATGAATTTTTTATCCCATTATGATTTTTTAAAATAAGCAGAAGATATATATATATTTCTTATTCCAAGCAGTAAGTATCAATGGAATTTAGGCACAAGTTTTATACTTAATAAATTAAAATAGAATTATTTATTTTGATAGTTTAAAATAATTAGTCCTTTCAAACTGATTGTAAAGCTTTAAATTGTCATATTTGTTATAATTCCTTTATTTCTATTATAGATTGGAATATTTTTGTGATAGGTGAAGCTTTCATATAGATAATAGAATCAGATTTACAAAAAATCCATGATCATCTATTATACTCATGGAAAATATTATTAAGGTGGAATAATATGAATTGATTTGATAATTTATCGATTATAAGATATATATATATATAAACAAATTATCATACAAAGAGAGATTTATCTTCTAAATTTCAGTGCCAGATTAATTTTTATTTATATATTAAAGAAATTAAATAAATCTAGATCATGTAATTATAAAAAGAATGATACAAATATTCTATATGAATATCAATATTTAATTATAAAGAAAAAGTTTATCAAACAAGCAAGTTTTTGACTTATCCTTCATCAAACTGGTACATCAAGTCCATGACATTCATATGAACACCAGATAGCCATAATACTAGCTATAATGTGATTTCATTTTCGGGCAGACAAGAAACTTATGCGAGACCCTTAAAATCCAAGATTTTGGATAAAGCGGTAAAATAGAAATTTCGTTGAAATCCGGAATTTTTCTTGATCACGGATGCTGAAACGGACTTTTCGCTGAACTGCCTCGTGAATGGCTACCACGCCGACTCGCTAGATTCCAAGGTGGCCTCGGATTTCACGCTGAGGCGCGTGCGCCTACGACACATGGTAAGATACGTGATGCCATCAAGACCACAAGTGTGCGACACTTGGCATCAAAAGTAGCGGCTCACAATTAAGCCAAGCGCGAATTGAATCCCATACTACATGAAGCCTGGCGCGCGATGACGCCATAAAAGTTATGATTTACGAAATAAGAAAATTAAGGGAAGGAGGGCCACCAATTGGGTTTCAGGAAAGGAGGAAATTTCCTCCCATTCAGTTTTATTGAGATCTGGGGTGGTGTATGGAAAATGACTAAAGGAGAAAAGAGAAGAAAGGAGAAAATGAGGAGAAAATGAGAGGAGAAAGGAGAAAGAGAAAAAGAAAAGAAAAGAATGCAAAGAAAAGTGACTCTGAGAGCAAGATATTACAAACAAGCAAACACGGAGAGGTCCTGGGAGAGAGAACGTCTTCCTTCTCTCTAGATTTGTAGGCGATCCGACCGTCGGATTCTTTCGAGACAAGAGGGAAGTGTTCCCACACTGAGAGGACAACTGGATTCGGTTTTCGTGAGCTTTCAACTTCCAAGAGGTAGGATATTTTCCTACTTGATTTACTTTAAACAAAGGCTTTATAATGGTAGGGTTGCTTGGGAGGCCATGAGAGGCCATGTAAATTAGTTCCATGCTTGAATTAAAGGGTACGGATTTCATGATCAAGCCATGGACTACATGTGAAGTTAGAGCCACTGTAAACTGAGCCAGCGCTGGTTTGTCAGTTCGCATAAAATGATCGAACCAATATGTCTATGCTCAGAAGGGGCCTCGTGGAGGTACTCGCTGAATGGTCCCAAGTTGAGACCTTGTCAGGCGTTATATTTGCTTGAATAACATGCTAAGCGTGGAAATATGATGCCATACGCTATTCGATGTATTGATATGGTTTTGTACGGAGGTAGATTATATGTATAAATTATAATGTCACGCTTGAAATGTTTTTATGTAAGCGGTTATTCAAGGAAGTAATATGAGTGGTAAACGATTGACATCATGCATTTCATATGCACGGTCGCATCGCACAGCCTAAAGGGTGCCAGGTACGGCGATTCATCGCGTTGGTGAGTGGGTCGTGAGCTCAGGAAAATGGGACAAAGTCCAAGGTAGAGATTCACGAAAGTGTGTAAATGGATCAAATGATAAATTACATGTTTCTGGGCTGAGCAAGTCGCAGATCCCCCTGCAGAAAGTCCCATGTGCTATTCACTAGACATGAATTACCGACGATGCAAGTTCGCGGAAAATGTTGAAAAGGCGTAAGGCGCGCCCTACGGTAACCCGGAAATCCGCCGCCTACAAAATAAAGGAAAAGAATCAAAAATCAGTTTTTGATAAATAAAATTGGAGGGTGTCCAATGGTTTAGTCATGGTGTGTGAAAGGTTTAGTCACACTTGGCATTCCAAGTGTGAGGGAGTCGGTTGGGACTTGGGTCATGAGCATGAGGGGTTGCATCTCATGCATTGTTATAGACATTTCAGAGAATAATTGTATGAAATGTGATTGATTTCATTTATATATGCCATTGCATGTGCATTTTTAGGTGGGAAGTAACCCTTGGCAGAAATTTTCCTCTTTTGGGCTTTGCTCGCCGGTCGTGAGACCTTTCGGTCTGGGGACTATCCGGGGCGATGCAGCCGTGAGGGTCAACTTTTGAGAAGAAGGCGAAATGTGGCTTTGTGAATATTTTTGTACTTATGTATAAATCTTTTTACAGAATAATATAGAAACTATGGGAATATAGTGGATCGTTATGTTTTATGAGTATGGATGTATGGGCCCAGGTGGCCATTTTTACTCAAGTATGCGTCTCGTAACATGAGACATATAGATTTCATGAGGTTGGCGGGTGATCAGCAGGACACTTGGTTGGGGCGTCACAGCTTACAACTGCACCCCAATCCGTCCACCACCATCATACTAGCTATTATACTAGTTTTATAATTTAATAAATTTTAAATAGAAATATTTATTTTGATAGGCTTAAAAATATTAGTCCTTTTCAAATGATTAGTAAAAGCTTTAAATTCTTTATTATTTATTATAATATCTTATTTATTATAGATTAATATTTATTTGTGATAGGTGAAGCTCCATATAGATAACATGAATTCAAGATTACACAAAAATCCATAATTCATCTATTATACCATAGAAAAATATTACTAAGGTGGAATAATATGTAATTGGATTGATAATTTGATTTGATTATATATATATATAGACAGTCTATCAAGGCAGTATCATCTTCTAATTTAAAAAAAATCATTAATTTTCATTATATATTAAAGAAATTAAATAAAATCGGATCATGTAATTTATAAAAAATAGTACAAATATTCTATATGAATATCAATATTTAATTACAAGAAAGTTTATCAAACAAGTAAAAGTTTGGACTATCCTTTCATCAAACCGGCACATCAAGTCCATGACATCTACATGAACACTAGATAGCTATAATACTAGCTATAATGATTTCATTTTCTTGGTATGACAAGAAAACTTACAACTCCACCCAATCTACGGCCACCACCATCATACTAGCTATAATGTTTAGTTTAGACCCTCCTGCTTCCTTGAGCGGCTGAGGTCGGGCAATTCATTTGCCCTTACTCTGGATTCAAATTCAACTCTCCACTGTCTTAGACATTTATTCATATTACTTCAATGTTTAGGAATATCAGTTACGAGCCTTCTTCCCTTGAGTTACCAAGACTGTCATTATTCTCCGCCCTTGACCTTCCCTCTAGTTTGGTGGATTCGAATGCAAAAACTGGCCAAAATACTCAATCTGGCCTCATCTCCTCTTTCTTCACTTTCCCTCACCCGAGACCCCCTTCTCTTCTTCTTCCTTCTTTTCTCTTCACGTTTCCTACTCACAATACAAGAATCAAAGACAAACGCTAAAAAGGGAACACCTATTTTTTTGCTTTATATCTTCTCTATTTTTATTTTCTCATTTTTCACATACTCCTACCATCACTACAATTGGACTAACACCCGGCTGATTGTCGTCGGCCGTCCACCACCGGTCGACGACCTGTACCTGTCTCACATTGTTCATTTCACCCATTTACCTACTTTACCTTATTTTCTTTCTCGTTTTTCACATAATGAAAACACTTTCTTTTTCTTCACCTAAACATCCATAGACTTTGATTATTCTCTTAAAAATTAGTAATTTTCTTATTTATTCTATTTATATTTTAGTTTCCATAGGTATATTAGTTTGCATAGATATATGTTTGTGATATTTTATTTTCTTTTTTGGACTTCATTATTATGATAAGCTTGATTATTGTGATCTGTGAGTATTTTAAGGGATATGAAATTAATAATTAATAAAATTTTATCGATTGAAACTTGTATTTGCATGCATTGTATTTGACAATTTTGATATTTATGCTTAATCATATTTTAGTGTTTTAACAATTAAATTGAAATATTTTTTATGTATATTGGGTTATTAAATATTGAAGTAGAATGTTATGGATCTAATTATAAGCTTTAATATATCAAACTAGAAAATTAAATTTTGTATCCATACAATTTTTATTACTTTTAGGATTATTAATTGATACTAAATTTATTTGTTAGTTTAAGTTTAAGTAATTGAGTAAGGTTAAATATTATATTTGCAAAATAAATTAAGATTAAATTATTAGATATTTGAATTGGGCTTGATTCTTAAATGTTTATCTTATTGTATTTTGGGCCGAAATGTTAAATTGAACTTGTTAATTGAAAATTTGTTTGTTAGTAAAATTTTATTAAATTGGGCTTGAGCTTATTATATTTTCATAATTTTCATTACTCAAATGGATATTGAAATAGAAAAATAAGTAAAAAAACATAATAAGAGTGATTAAAGAAAAGAGTTAAGAAAGAAAAATATCTTCATAAATTCAATTTCGAATTTTTTTTACATTTAATCACTTTGCCATTAAGCTAAAGTTTTATTAAGTTAAATACTTAATATAATTAAATTTGAAGATTATAGATAAAATATTTATGATTATTGAGCAATAATGTATTAAATCATAAACAAAATGAATGGTGCAAAATGGATAGACCTCTTATACTACTTGACTTGGATTGTATTTGGGCCGAAAACATTGGCCCAAAAACATTTAAGAATTTATAAAATTATTTTTTAAATAATTTTTCTATCCCGACTTGTTTTGGCTGGTGACATGTGTAGGGTTGGGCTAAGTTGGTCAAACATTGGCTCAAATACAATTCGAACTAAATGGCGTGACCCATATTGACCTAAGGCCTAATAGGACCTGGCTAAAATGGGACGAACCTCTTATACTACTTGAGTTGCCTTATCCTTGTCCCATTTAATTTTATAAAAGCGAAAAGTATGAAATTTGTTTTAAGTAGCCCGCATCATGAACATGTTATGTTGCCATACATAGTTAAAGGTTATATGTGATTCAAATCATATATCATAATAAATTTATATTTCAATACATGTATGGATACGAGTGTAAAAATAAATATATTTGAATATTATACAACATCATCTAATCTAAATAAATTATATAATACAAAATAATTGATTATAATTTATAGAACAATTATATCATGTTTTAGCAAAGTAAAATGAGTGACAAACAAATTTTGTCTTTAAATTTCTATAATATTGTTTAGTAATAAAAATCTCAATGAAATATTTCTTTGCAAAATGAGATATTTTAAGACAAAAACATTCGTCATTATATATATTGAATATTTATTTGCAGAATTATTTTATGAATAATATCAATATAAATTTCTTCTCAACAATATGTTTGACAAAGTTACATATTTGTCTCTAAAACTGTGCATGGAACAAATACTGAGACGATTTCTAAGATTTAGTGACAAATTTTCATATTAAAAATTCGTCACTAATCTCATTTTCTTATAGTATAAACTAAAATGTTAATTAAGTATTAGTGTAATGTGAGAATAACTTTGCTTAGTAAAATTATCTAGAAACTTGTTTTTCTTTAAAATCATAAATAGTAAATTATTTTCACAAGAGATGTAGCATCTTAATTATTATTTACTCATTTGGACATCGTCTTTCATTTCTTGTAAACAGCAATAAGAGAACTGTATTTTTATGAGGTCAATTAATTTTTTATGATAATATATGAATAAACTTCCTATCGCAAAATTTTAGAAGATTATCTTTTAAACTTGTTTCTAGTTGAAGACCTTGCCTATCTTTGCCTTTGTGCTATTAACATTTGGATTTGGAAGTTACCTTTATATTTAAAATGGTGCATTGTTGCATACAATACACCTGCTCCGGTTCCTAATTAGGCATCTTATAATACTTCAAATTTTATTCATATATTTCATATGTTTCAAACAAGTGTCCTCAAATTAGTCACTATGATCCCGCCACCATGGGCCTTGGTAGGTGTGACATAGGTGTAATGGTTGTTGGAACTTGAAACTTCAAATTTATTTATTTCATCCATAAAATGAGTGTTTCATAATTTAATTCTTATACTTATGTTTTTTTCATAGGTTGAAATACTAGAATAGGTATGATATTAAAAAAATAAAAATAAATTATATTCAAATGATGGTTGATTCTTAATGAAGTATGAATCATATGATATTAGGAATCTTTTTTTAGTTTCTTTACTTTATTTGCTCCCGGTGTGTCTATTTGAGACTAATGTGGTTTTTCTCATTTACCATTCCGTCCTCTTTGTGCTACTTGCAATTGTATTGTTTTTTTCTCTTTTTTGTCATTTAAATTAGCTAATAGGAGTTTTCTAGAAACTTTTTACATCCATGAATATATTTATTCTTATACGTTACATTAATCCTTAATGTAAGTTTGGTATTAGGAATTTTTATTTTCATTCAATTAACAAATATTGGATCTTGTTTTCATCTGTATTTTAGAGATGAACATTTAAGGAATAAAAATATTATCAATTTGTTTTTTCTTATAAATTTCCAAGCTTCATTTAAACTAATCTATGTTTTCTATTTGCAATAGGTTAGAGTAGCATGCAGGACAGCAGGAAGTGCAATTTTGAGAGTGCAAGATGATTCTTTTTTATGTATACAATTATTTATATATAGTGTTTTATCTATTTATCTTTCCTTTTTTTTTTTGTGATATATTCATTGGCGTACAAGATTATGTATAGATGTTTTTTGGGTATATTTAGGGATATGTTTTATGTATCCATGTAATTGAAATTACTTTATAATTTTAAAATAATGTGGATTTTATTTTGAAAAAATAATTAATATTTATGTTCAATAATGAATTCAAGATAGGTTCCAACAGTAAAAGATTCATTTCGGTGATAGGTCAAATTGTTTTAAGTATTCTAAACGCAACCCTAATAATATAGAACAACTTTCTTGATAAATGAAATAAGAGACCTAGACGAAAGAAATAAAATAAAAATAGAAAAGCATTATTGACATATATGAAAAAAAAATTTATAATAAGATGAAACAACCTTAACAGAAATCTTACGGCTTATATCTTATACTAATAAGAATTTTTATTAGTGAATATTGAAACAACTTTGACATATGTATATGTAAGCTAGTTTCAAATTTTGATATATGTATATGAAATAAAATAAATTATATTTGATTTGTATTATCATCTATTTCTTTTTACCAATCATTCAAAAAATAAAACGATTTGAAATGAAAACTTATTAGAAAGTAATTTAAAATTTATATGAGCTAAAAGAGACAATTTCGCTCCCCTTTTAGTAACGGAATTGGAGACATAATTTATCCAATCTAATCTCGAAAAGAAAAAGTGTTTTTCATATGCAAATTTAAAAACGATCACAAAATAAAAACTTATTGAAAGTAATTTAAAATTTATGTAATATGATATCAAGAATGATATTTAGGTTGTGGTTTTATTGTGACAACCCAAATCCGAGGGTCCCGTTGACAACCCGTCGACCATGGAATTCCTGTGGATTTCAAGTGTAAGACCCGAGAAATTTCAATTTCTGGAATAAGGGCAAAATCGTAATTTTAATTACAAAATTGTAATTACAGTTAAAAATCCGTAATTAATTCTCTAGGTCTCGGATGGCCAAGCAGTTCTGCAATTGAAATAGATCTGTGAAATCTAGATTATGCGTAAATTTCGTAATTTTAAAATGAGTTAGGTCATACGTTTTTCGAGGCATGCATTTGGTCTTGAAGTAAATCGGTTCGATGCGACAGAAAGCGTGTAATCTTTAAGTATCTGCCAAGTGAGTATGAGTAAATAATTAATGTTGAAAATAATGTCTGGAATATCAAATCTGGTAAAAGAAGAATTAATTGGATTAATGAGGGCAAACTTGTAATTTTGTAGAAGAAGACATCATCTTCTCCACTTAAAGAAAGGCAAAAAAACGTGGGAGGCGATTTCATTGGAGATGCGGTAGCTCTTTGGAACAAAATGGAGTCTTTACAGAGAGAAGGTCTTCTCTATAGAAATAGACGATCGGGCCAGTTGGATTTCAGCGAGCAGAAGGAAGCGTTCTGCAGGACGAGCTCTGCTGCGTGGAGTACACCGGGTTTGCGAGTTTTGACAACCGGTGGGATTTTCTCCTCGCATGTTTATTAAGTTTTAAGGGTTTTTTAGCTGTTTCGGTTGGTTTTGAGTAGTGAGGACGTTTGATCGATCCCAAACGAGGAGCCGAATTGATTTACAGATTTATTGACACCCATGTTCAGAGCAGTGGCTGTTCACGGGCTGTTGGGTGTTTTAAATTCATAAATATTTACTTTAAATCATGTATTAGTATAGGAAATGCGGGAATGAAATGTGGAGGCGGTCAAAAACATGGGACGAGGTATCATAGAATTCTTTGGAGACTTTAGAAATTGTCCGTGGCAGTCCGAATTTCAGTGGAGTGTGGTTGGGTTTAATTTTGTGTATTAAATGGTTGTTTGGTATGTAGTGGGCCGTAAATGGCCGTGGTTCGGGTTCACTAAGTGAGCCATTTGTTTGTCGATTTTCAAGGGAATAATAAGCGGGGTTCATATTCCCGAATATCACTGAAAATATATTTTTACGTGGCTTAGGTGTTTGGCAGGTGATTTAAATTAAATTGCTCGTGTGATTATTAGCCCATGTAGGCTAATTTTGATGTTTGAAATGATAATTACATAACATGTTGTGTGATTTAATTTTTATGCGAGTATATTCATGTTTATATATTTGCATGTGATTAAATTTGTAATGAGATTGGCATACATGCGTTCCATATGCGCCAGACATCCTAGGATTTTAGGAGTTAGTGCATGAGATGAATCTAGAGGAAAAATGGTTCGGTAGACTAAAATATTAAATGATCGGATTAGTCAAACTAAATAATATATGTCGGCCAGTCGGACGACCCGGTTGTTTATTCGCCAGATGATCCACAAGCAAAACAAATAATATATATCAATCGTCGGAGCGGCCCAGTTGATATATATACATCGGAGGAGTTGTCCACTAGTAAAACTAATATTCTCATCTGAGGAAGCAGGCGAGTGTGAGAGAGTCGAGTGAGGACTCGGGATGCGGAGTTGGTCGTGTAGGCGTTCAAGTAGGATCATGCACATTTGCTTGAATGTATGTTTAATTAGACATTTACCTTTGCACTTAGGTGGTGAGTAGCGTATTTGCCGGCCGATTCTCCTCGCTTTAATACCCAGTCGTGGGGACCCCCTTTTCTGATAAGGCGAGGAGACGGCTCGTCACAGAGGTGGCCCATTTGAAGAAAGCCGAATGTGGGCTTTGTTGATGTTTACATGTATTAGAATGCTTCTCATTTTAATATATGTGTTGTATAAGAGTGAATCATTAACTCTTGCATTATGGATATAGTTGGAATATTGTAAGATATAACTGTTTTGGATATAGTGTGATTAGTATTGGTTTTTGGGCCCCGAGGCGTTTGTAATCAGGTGATTGATGTTGGGACGGGTTTTATGAGATTTGTATTTGGGTAGAGCTCCGTACAAGGAGACTGCCCGATTGTGAAAATATCGAGGTCACGACATTCCGCAGAATATTCACGGAGTTGACGGGTAGTCAACAGTTTGAGTTTGGGCGTCACGGCTTGTATCCCGAGCTTAGGTATCTGACTACCTAGGGAGCTCGGGTTTAGGTATCCATCACCGCTAAGTGGTTGATGTAGGAATGTAGTATATGAAACCTATGGATAGAAAATTTGGGCTTAGGCCATAGTTGAGGATGAGCATCACCACTAGGTGGTTTGATGTTCGGTTTAGGTGTGGGATTACCTAGAAAATCACGAGGTCAAAACTGGGACACTACGTGCATGTGTGTGTTTGTGTGATTTGTGAATTAATTGGTGAATTATTGTGTATTGAACATGTGAAAGTTGATGAATGGTGTGTATGCCATGTTGTTTTGTGTTGTGGAATATTTGTGTGCTTAAGTGGTTATGCGTAGATTATTGGAACATGTTTAGGGAGTTTTACGAGTGTGGCCCCAAGCAGAAGAATAAATGAAATAAATTGGAAAATTTTAGTAGGTTTAAAGGTGAAGAAATTTAAATTTTAAAAGGTTTTTGAGTGTGAAGAAAAATTAAATCAAATAAATTTTACTAAATTTATTTAGTTATGGAGAAAATGAGAAAAATTTTAAAGTAAAAGAAAAATAAATTTTACTAAATTTATTTGATGAGAGTGAAGAAAATAATTTTCTATGATTTTACAAGTAGTAAAATTGAAGAAAATGGAAGAAAATAAATTTTATAAATTTATTAAGTGGAAAATTTTTTAAGTGACTTGGAAAAGAAAATAAATTTTATAAATTTATTTTGTTATGAGTGAAAATAATTTTCTAAGATTTTATATGGAGTAAAATTTAAGAAAATGAAGGTTAAATAAATTTTTATAAATTTATTTGAGTGATAAAGTATGAAAAATAAAATAAAATGATTTTTTTAGAGTTTTAGTGATTTTTCCAATTTCTGGAAATGAAAAAATATATATATATATTTATAATGAAAAACGGAAAATATATATATATTTTTTTAGCATAAAATTTGGAAATAAGCTCTTGCTGGTTGTATTGTGGTAGTATGCGACTCAATGAGCGTGTCATGATACACCCATGTGTATTGTATTGAAGTGTAGGAAGGGTGAGGAAGCACCGTATTGCAATACAAGGCGGTGTATTGCAATGGGGGCTAAAACTAGCAAGGCTAAAGTGTATTCGCAATCTCATGAATTGTGTGTGATTAGAAGGCTTGGTATTAGGTAAGTATTGGTAGGCGTTAAATGCGCTCATGCCTCCTGGCCCATTGGCTATATGTGAGAATATTGCGTCTGCCTGAAGTATGTAATATTATAGTATATATGAGTAGTATATTGTAGTAACTAGTATATGGCAGCCAGTGGCCATGGTGTAGTAGGCTTCCTTGAAGCGAAATTAGGCAAATGAGCGCACAACTGGCCTTAGCTGTGGCCCTAGCCCTTTGGTAGCCTTAAGCGATGCCTCTGTGGTCTGCTCGGCCCATTCGATCCGTTTGACTCGTTTTTCTGAGTCACCAAATGAACAGTTCATTGTAAAAAAAATAAATTTTTCGAAAAAAAAAAATTATTAAATTCAAATAAAATCAAATAAAATTTAGTAGAAATTACCGAAAAAATAAAAATTTCAAAAAAAATAAAAAAATAAAATTTTTTGAAAAGTAAAATTTTGTTGAAAACATGAAAAAATATTTTAAGCGAAGCGTTGCGTATGCAACGAGTTATGTGTATGATTAGTGTCTCGAGTGTGGTTATGCCTTAGAATGCATGTTGGATTTAACTACCATTTGAAATGGTGATTCAACGTAGTGATTCGTACGAGGAGAATTATATGTATGGTGTAATGCGTATAGGAAAGAAAGGGTGAATCATGGGTTAGGGATTAGCGCCCAGGGATTTGGATAATGAAATGAACAAGAGCCTAAAATTTTATTTGAATAAAACGAATTAAGTGGTTGGAATTTAGCACCACTTAGGAAATGGACGAGTCAGTTCATGGTTGTCAAGTCTATTGGCATGTGCATTGCCTAGTTAATTTGAAATGAAAAAATTACATGAATCGTGTAAATGGCTGAAAGTAGAGGGCCCGGGGGCGTAGAATTATCCTGGTAGTCGGGAACTGTCCGGTGTTGATCGACGGACTTTTGCGGCTGTAGGTATTACGGCGAATGCTATATGCAGTTAGTATAAGCGGTGGCGGAAGATCCTAGTAACCCCGAGAGGTTTAAGTATCATCCTTCGACATTCACGGGGGAAAGGATCGATGGTGGTAGACCATTGGTTCATCTTGAGCAGAGAAAGTGTTAGAGGCTATGGAGATTACCTGCGGCGCGACCCGGGGATGGAAGCTATTTGCGTTCTAAGCTGAAGATGAGGCCTATATATGGTGGAAATGGGCAAGGACCTCTAGAGACCTTAGAGGAGCGGGTTGTACGTGAGTTCTCCTAGAGGATTGGGGCGAATAGGGATGACATGTCGAGGTTGCGAGTTAAGTCTTGGGGACTCTACTCCACGGTGGACTGAGGATTATGGACATGTCGAGTTCGAGTCATCCACGAGGATGGATTGGGTGATAGCTTACGGTCGTCATCGATTGTGAGCGTGGGAAGTTACCGCCTGCACGCCGGGGCCGGTGTTACTCTGTGGTATTTTCGAGGGGGCAAGCACGATGGCGTTTTCCCTGGAGACGATTATCGAGGTCAAGTGTCGAGGAACGAGTTAGCGGGTTGGGTGCGAGCCTTCTGCTGAAGGGCGAGGTGAGACGAACTTAGATCTGCCCGGTAGTGTGCGAGTTTGTGGATGTTTTTCCAGATAAGCTACCTGGACTACCTCCACATAGGGATGTAGACTTCGGTATCGAGTTACACCCTGGTACTTTACCCATCTCTATGACTCTGCATAGGAGGGCACCGGTTGAGTTGCGGGAACTCGAGTCGATTAAAGACTCTTGGGCGAGGGGTTTATCGGGCCAGAGCACTTCACCATGGGGCGCTCGGTTCCTGTTGCAAGAAGAAGAGGCAAGACCCTTCGGTATTGCATTGACTATAAGCTGATTGAGCAGGGAGTTCGGTCGAATCGGTGCCTGTGCGAGGAGTGATGATTTATTGGATCAGTTGAGTGGAGTGCGAGTCTACTCCAAGATAGACCTTCGCACTGGTTACCATCAGCTGAGGGTTAGGGAGACAGATATCCCTAAGACGGCGTTTAGGACGCGTTATGGGCACTTTGAGTTTACGGTGATGCCCTTTGGATTGACGAATGCGCCAGCGGCATTCATGGACCTCATGCATAGGGTGTTCCAACCTTATCTAGATCAGTTGGCGTAGTTTTCGTGGATGACATCTTGATGCACTCCGGTCAAAACAGAACATGTTATCGCCGAGGATTGTTTTACAGCTGCTAAGAGACTATCAGTTGTACGCTAAGTTCAGTAGTACGAGTTTTAGCTTATTGAGGGGAGATTTTTGGAACACGAGGTGTCAGCACCAGGAGTGTTAGTCGACCTAGAGAAGGTTGAGGCATTGATGAGTTGGGATGGGCAGATGTCGATCCTCTCGAGATCACGTGGATTTCTTGGGATTGGGCATTTTGGATGTTCTGGGAGGTCGAGGAATGGTGAAGTTGTCCGTCGGGATAGGATCGTAGGACTTCACCTACGGGATATGGACTCCATGGTTGGGACGACCCTGACCATAGAGAGAGAGATTGAGGATACTTGGAACACTCGGGATACGGGTGGTGGTAACAAGAGGGGATCGACTTTCTCTAGTTAGGAAGAAATGAAGACTACTTCATCGTAGTTTTAGGACTAGGGCCGGAGGTTGAGCATGAGTGGGATTTCCCCAAAGGCAGGATCCCAAGACCTTCGGGACAATGCAATCCCGAGTTAAGCGTAGAACATGATAATTATCTGATTCGTTCCTCCGCACCACTGGTAAGGGTTAGAGGGACCAATTCGATTTCGGGGTGCTATACAAGCACTTCCAACATCACAGATAGGCCAAAGGGGCCAGAGTGTGGGTCGAAGTCAGGAACAGATCAGAGAAGCGCAGCGGAAGCGTGGTGAACCTTAGGGCGGTGGACCTATTGGTTGTTGATGTCAGGTTTGACAAAGGATAGTTGACAACCATCGGGTTGTCGATGCCAAGTGAGACCTAGGCGGGTTGTCATGCAGAGCACGACCTTGGTTAGGCTTAGAGGCTACAAGGCCTTTGGGAAGCGGTATAGATGTTCTTCCTAGGATGTAGGGTGAGAGTGACACGATAGGTCGAAATTATAGTGAAATCTCTCATATTCTACTCATGGTGGACCCGGTTTCCCCGAGGATTGGGTGTCGCGTTATGGAATTGCGTTCGAGTACGCGGTAACATCGTAATCAGTCGGATGTGGGTGCGGTATGAGAATTCACCGCTTTGAGCGGTGAGTGTGGGTTGGAGTTTGCGCTAGGACTACGTCAATGAAGACTCATAGTGGAACCGGGAAATATAGCCAGGAGGCTCGAAGTGTAAGCCCGAACGATTCTCCTGTCGAGATGAAAACACCCACGGTCGGGTTATCCGTGGGCGAGTTGAGTGATAGAAGTCGGGGGTGACCGAGGTTTGAATACCCTTTGGAAATCGCATTGGGTGTTGAACAGCAAAGGGACCGGTAAATGGATATCATGCATGGCATGGACTAGGTTGACGGTCCATTAGGTTGTCAGTGATTATGACCTTGGAGAGGTTAGCGTTTACACAGTAAGGGTTATTAATGAGGTTATACGTTGTGCGGGTTATATACATATGTTAAAGGACATGCTGTGAGCATGTGTCCTGGGTCATAAGGGTAGAGGAGCAATTGCCCTTAGTGGAATTTGCCTACAACCAATAGTTATCAGGCGAGCATACGGATGGCACCGTATGAGGCGACAATAATAGGAGGCCATATAGGTCATCGTTAAGTTGGATTGGGATGGGAGATAGCTCAGTCACGGGTGCGATCGGATTAGAGACACCTCTGAGAAGGTGAGTTTGATACGATAGCGTCTTCTAACGGCTCAGAGCCTGCAGAAGAGCTATGTAGATGTGCGACATCGACCCTTAGAGTTCAAGGTTGGTGGTCAGGTTCGGCAAGCGCGGGAAGCTATCGCCGAGGTTTATTCGGCCTTTCGAGATACTCGAGAGGATGTGCCTTTGTGCGCGTGCCGGTTGGCGTTATCGCCCGGTATGTCAAGTGTCACGGGTGTTTCCCGCGTCTCGTCTTTCACGATATATATACTCAGGATCATTTCGTGGTGGATTAGGACGGATTGAGGTTGATACGGATGGGACCTTGAGGAGGGACCGGGGTGCATTGGTTGTAAGCATTGTCCGGGTTATCGCGGCCAGCGTGACCGTGAGCTAGTGAGTGCTATGGTGGCGCACTGGAGTGGAGGAGTCAGCGTGGGAGCGCGGGACCGGATGCGGAATACCTATCCCTTCTTGTTTAGGGATGAAGGTCGTGGTTTAGTAGTTTAAGATTTAAATGACTGTTTACATGCATGGTAGAGTGCATGTTGCATGTATATGAGTGTTGATAATGATCGTTTCGAATTTCGGGTGAGATTCCTTTAAGGAGGGGAGAATGTAGGCCAAGAAATTTCGATTTAAGGAATAATAAAGGGCAAAATCGTAATTTTAATTACAAAATTGTAATTACAGTTAAAAATCCGTAATTAATTCTATAGGTCTCGGATGGCCAAGCGGATTGTACCGTTAGTCGTCTCATGAAATCTAGTTAAATAAAGAATTTCGTAATTTTCTGGGCAGTTTGGAGTCTACGTTTTTAAACGCCGCTATTTGGTCTGTCATCCCGGTTAAATCTGACGAAAAGCGCGCCTGCTCGTATACTCATGTACCATGATGGTAGTAGAGAAATGATGAAAATGGACGGCCGAAGTAATGCCGAATATCAAATCTGGTAAAAGAAGGAATTAATTGGATTAATGAGGGGCAAACTTGTAATTTTGTGAAGAAGACATCATCTTCTCCACTTAAAGAAAGGCAAAAACGTGGGAGGCGATTTATTGGAGATGCAGTGGCTGCTGGAACAAAAATGGAGTCTTTCTAGAGAGAAGGTCTTATTTCTCTATAGAAATAGAGGCGTCGGGCTGGATTGGATTTCAACGGAGCAAGAAGGAAGCACGTTAAGCGAGGCGGCTGCACGTGGACCCGGGTTTGCAGTTTTTGACAACTCGAGAGGTAGGATTTTCTCATACTTTGTGTTTTATTAAGTTTTAGGGTTTTCCATGTTTCGGTTGGTTTGAGGCCGTGAGGGCCGTTTGATGGTTCAGACGAGACCGGGTGGTTGAATTTATTGACACCCTGATATTGAAGCGATGGGTACATTACGGGCTGTTGGGTGTTTAAGTCATAAATATTGCTTTAAATCATGTATTGGTATGGAAATCAGGGAATGAGTTGTGGAAGCGATCCCGAAACATGGGACGAAATTGTAATTCTTTGGAGACTTTAGGGGGTGTCAGTGATGATCCGAATTCGATGGGTGTGGTTGAGTTTAATTTGTGTATTAAATGGTTGTTTGGTATGTATTGGGCCGTAAATGGCCGTGGATTTCGGGTTCACTAAGTGAACTGCTGTTTTGTGATTTTCCGGAAATAGTAAACGAGGGTTTCACTATTCCCGGAATAATGCTTTGAAAATATATTTTCGTGAAAATAGGTGTTTGGCCGAGTGATTTAAATTAAATTGCTCGTGTGGATATTAGCCCATGTGAAATTTGAATTTTGATGTTTGAAATGATAATTACATAACATGTTGTGTGATTTAATTTTTATCTTGAGTATATTCATGTTTATATATTTGCATGTGACTAGGCGTAATGGGATTGGCATACATGCATTCCATAACGCCAGACATCCTAGGATTTTAGGAGTTAGTGCATGAGATGAAATCTAGAGGAAAAATGGTTCGGAGGGTAGACTAAAAATATTAAATGATCGGAGGAGTAGTCCAAAATGACAATATATCAGCGTCAGATGGCCCGATTGATATTTATTCATCGGAGGAGTAGTCCTGAATAAATAATATATATCAATCGTCGGATGTTGATTGATATATATATACATCGAGGAGGGTTGTCCGCTCTTAAAACTAATATTCGTACAAGGCTTAGGCGAGTGTGAGAGAGTCGTGAGTTTCGGGATGCAGGTTGGTCATGTAGACATTCAAGTAGGATCATGCATTTGCTTGAATGTATGTTTAATTTGGAACATTACCTTTGCGCTTAGGTGGTGAAGTAGCCCACTTAGGAATGATTCTCCTGCTAAGCTTTAGCTCACCCAGTCGTGGGACCCCCTTTTGGGTGCAGGGAGCGGGCGAGACGGCTCGTCCTAGGGGCTGGCGCTAGAAGAAAGCCGAATGTGGCTTTGTTGATGTTTATGTATTAGAATGCTTCTCATTTTAATATATGTGTTGTATAAGTGAATCATTAAGCTCTTGCATTATGGATATAGTTGGAATGTGTAAGATATATATTTGTTTTGGATATAGTGTGATTAGTATTGGTTTTTGGGCCCAAGAAGTAGTTTGTAATCAATTGATTGATGTTGGGGCGAGGTTTATGAAGATTTGTATTTGGGTAGAGCTCTAGGTACAAGGGCCTGCGCCCGATTTTAAATGAAAATGTGGTCTTTGACATTCGCAGTATTCCACGGGTTGTGGGTGAGTCAAGCGGACCCCGGGTTTTAGGCGTCACATCAGTGACTTGATGCCATCTTTGTTGTGTCCCGTTTATTGGAATCCGTATTTTCACGAGTGGGCGGGAGTCTCTTTGTTGGGAGCTCTATCCAACATACAACTTTGTATAACCAGGTATAATCATAATCCATCCAAGATCTCGGCTTAAAAGTAGTGTTATTTTATGGTCCATCTGTCCATATCTCAATATACGCCAGCTTCTCAAGGACCCGTTCATTTTACATTTAAATATGAAATATGAAAATAAAACACTGAACACAATCCGTAATAGTCGATCAGTGCTCACATAATTATACCGACTATTTAGACAATAGTCTCAAAATAATTTAGTTACAATTATTTTATACAAAACAGTTTTTACAAAGGTAGGGCCTCCTTCATAATCATGACCTCGTCAGAGCGCTGTCTCCTTGTACCTAAAAGGAGGTCCCACGATGGAGTGAGCAATGCCTAGTAGAGAATAGTTCCTACAAGGGCTACTCCCCACCTAAGTGCACATGCAATGCCATTTCACACATTCAAATAAAAACATACACATTCCTACTCAAATGTCTACATGTCATGGATGAGAATGTGACTCACCTGTGCGTAATGCGTCCTCCTTGCATTTCTGTGGCCTTGAATCCGAAGTCCGTTGACTACCCGTCAACCAGCGAAACACTCGTGAAAGTCGGGTGACCCGACATTTCTCACGAAAATCGGGCGAGTCTCGCGCTGTACACGGGGCTACACCTGGATCACATCAAACATGCGTAACACATCTGACATCAATCACATGAGTAAAAGCGGCCTCTTGGGCCGCAGTAATACTAAATGCAATATTTAGATCCAAATATATCCAATAGTTTCCAAGGTTAATAAATGACTCTTATCTGACATATATTAAAATTTTAGAATTCTAATACATGTATACATAATGATGACCAAAGCCACAACCCGACTTTCTTCTCAAACCCGGCCTCTAGGATGAGCCATCTCCTCGTATGCTCCCTATACCTAAAAAATATGTTCCCTCGACAGGGTGAGCTAATGCTCAATAGTGGATTCACCCTAAATGGGCTACTCTCCACCTAAGTCGTATCTGTGCTCCGATGAAAACAAACATTCAATAAATGCATGATCCTGCGAATAATACACATGCTTTACTCATATCCAGAGTCTCCTTTCTCCCTCACTTGCCTAAGCCCACGTATGAAACATGATTTTAACAAAGATATTTATTTATTGTTGTATTGGACTACCCTCCGATATAAATAGTGGACTGTCTCCGATGTTATATTTAGTGGACTACCCTCCGATGTATATCAATTGGGCCAACTCTAATTGATATTTTATATGGACTACCCTCCGATGTATATCAATTGGGCCGACTCCGACGATTGATATTTTATATGGATTACCCTCCGATAATTATTATTATTTAGTCAACCCTGCGAAACCATTCTCTACAGAGAATCACCTCATGCACTCGCTCCACATTTTAGGGTGCCCGGTGCGTATGGAATACGTGATGTGATTCATTACAGTTCTATAACACATGCAAATATATATAATCATACACATATATTCACATAATTTAAATCACACAAACGTATTTATATGTAATTTATTTCCATTGCAAAAATTATTAGCTCGCCAGGCTGTCCCGGCAAACACAAGCAATTAGGTTGAATTACTCGACCAAGCACATTTTCACAAAAATATTTTGTGAATACTATTCTATGAATAATTGAAACCACAAGTTTATTCTCGACAAATCACCAATCTATCAGTTCCTTTGTAGACCGACTTTCATGGCCATTTCCAGCCTCATACAAACCAATACATGATTTATTGCATAAATCAACACACAAACAGCCCAACAGCCCCTACACTGCCACGGATTGTGTAGAACGGGCTCCAAAATTTCTAACATTTCGGTCCCAAGATTTGGGACGATGTACCATCAAGCCTCAAATCAATCGAAACATTATAAAACCTTGAAATAAAGTGTAAAACCAAATGGGATAAATCCCACTGCCTCACGGGTTGTCGAAAACTCCCAAAGTGGTGCCACTCGTAGACACTCGCGGAGTGTGAAGCGGCTCCTTCTTGCTCGAATAATTTCGACGATTGGATCCTTGGTATTTTTAGATAGAAGTCTCTCTCTCTCTCACTAAAAACTCAAAAATGGCTACTGCATCAATCTCCCTGGTTTCTCCCACGTTTTGGTTCTTTTAAGAAGGATAATATTTATTCACTCTTTTTGTGCTCTCTCATTTAATGAATTTAATAATGCTATTTGTCCCTTAGCTTGGATTTTCGACATTTGGCACCATCTCGTTAAATCGTTCCATGTCTCTCTACTCCTCATGCCACTTATGACACGTGAGTCACATGTTATATGTGATTTTTATCACATTCAAATATCGTTTCTGGCCGTAGAGCGATCATATAAACGTGTGAAGTCTATTTATCTCGAAATTAAATGAAGTCGACGTCTTCGATTAGATTTGAGGCGATTAAACGGTGAAATTTTTGTCATCAGGATCTAGAGAATAAATTTTTAATTTTTGTAGAAATTACGATTTTATCCTTTTTCCAAAAAATTGAATTTCTGGGTCTCTGATTCCTCCCACGCCATATGCCAAGTGTAACCAGTCATTTATGTTCATGATAGCCATTTTTCCAAAACAAAACTTTTTGTTTCCTGCTTAAACATTTTATTTATAAAATCAGTGTTTTATACATTTGTGGGCCACGGATTTCCGGTTTCTCACCTCAGGACGCCGCTTGCCCTTGTTGACATTTTTACGGGCTTTCATCGCCGGTGGTCATGTCCAACTGCAACTAAATAGGCATTTTGCCCTTGTTGACATTTTTACGGGCTTTAACCATCGGTGATCATGTCCCATTTGCGAATCTTGGGTCTTTCACCTTAGGGGATCTGACTTTATGCTCGGCATACATGTTTTTCATTTTTTTTTTAAACCGTAAGACTCATTTTGGACATTGTCCCATGTTACCGAGCCATCATCTGCTTCCCCCAAACTGATACAAGTCACACACCACCTGTCATGTGATGTCCACAGTGCATAATGCAATGCAATCATGTCATTCTTCATTGAATATCTTACATATGATGGTGCACATATGTGCCTTACCTCATATATTACGAAATGGTATTTGGGCGTTATATCGAAAAACATTAAAATTCCAAATATATTATACCATCCCAACATATCCAATGCAGCATATACATTGACATCTGAAGTCCACTCACTGCTCTAAAGTAGGAGCCTCATCAACCTCGTAGAATTGGCAATGACGGCGTGTACTTGCGCCCAGCTCTGATAAAGCGAAATGTAATGGCGCGTACATCTCTTGTCATGAAAATAATAATTAAACAACATGATTTGAACATGTAATTCAGCAAAGTATATCACTCAATTCCAGCAATGATATACAATCTACTAATTGCAAAAATGCGGACACAATTCATTAAGCTAAGGCATCTTGATCTGAAAACGGACATAACATAGGTTATAGAGAGATTGGTTTTGGGTAGTTAGGAAATGTAACATCCAGTTCTGACCAGAGATACAATTTCCTCTAAGGATCTTAGTCAGTGCAAAGCTTTTCGGTCGAAAATCATTAAAAGAGAGCACGGATAGTAGATTCCCGGTCGAAATAGATGATTTTGGAAGCGGTCGCCAGGCGCCGGATATAGCAGGTTATAGAGGGTCAGGTTGGGTGAATTAAAGTCTGGCGTAGGTGCCGGATAGGGATCTGATTTCGGCGAGGATCTTAGTCGGTCGTTTTTTCTTGAAAATCGGTCCGGAAACGGGGCGTCATGGGATTAAGCAGGTAGCGATAATTACATGGCAGTTAATTTCTTCTTGAGTCGGCCCAGGGAAAAGAGTGTGGGTATTTGGGCGTTAAAACTCGATCGAATAGCGTAGAATGGAAATGTCATGAAGTAGGAAGAATCACTACCTCTTTATAAGTAAGAGAAGAAACTAAATCACATGGGCATTACTGTGCACAATTTGTGGGCTCATCACGAATCTAAGGCGAAATCTCATGTTCTCGGTATGCGATATGTATAGTGAGTTAATGACTTATTATTATGCAGCGAGAGACGACACTGAGTATAGATCTTGAAAAATCAAAATTTCTCTCTCCTCTCTTTCTGTCTCCTTTAACGTTTTATATCCTTCCTCCTTCTTTATTTTTGTTTTTGAATTTTTTTATTTCATTTTCTTTTTTCCTTTTTTTAAGTTTGGATACGTGGCTGGTATGCTTGTGTCCATCTACTCGATAAGACATATTATCAACACAAGCGATTTATTTAACAGTTGATTTATTACAAATAAAGCTTGGGCAGCGATTTCTTGTTTTCGAGGATTTTCATGCAAAATGCGTTAATGAATCATGACGACATCGCGCAGAAATCGTAGAATATTCGGTATACTTGAGTCGACGAAGCTTTTCTGGGTCGTTTAGTTTAGCAGACAATCGACCCGATTGTAGTCGATTTAAATTCGTCCAGAAATCCCAAGAATTTTAGACTTAACTTTGAGCAGTCGACAATTATTATTATTATTATTCATTTCTTAATTTTTCCTTAAGAGTACACAGTTTACATTTATATAATTTTTTAATTAAAGATAGTGTTGTATGATTAAAAAAAACTACCTCAAATTAATAGAGAAATATAAATTTTTAATTATTTTATAATAAATGTATTAAATTGATCATTACAACGTCTCGAGTTACTACTGGTTGGCAAACTTTGAAAACGACATAGATATTTAACATGGAAAGATTTGTTCACTTCCTTTCCATGAGGCTTTTTTTCTTTTCTAGGAGGCCCTAAAAACAGATGCAAACATAAAATAACATTGACTAGACCAATTTAACGCGTGAGTTAAGGAGACAAAAATTTTCAATGTGATCAATAAAATCCACAATCAATAGATAAGTGGGTCCCGGTTTCCCTTGACTACTCGATAGATATTTGTATGGGTGTTTCAGCGTATTCGGAAATAATTACAAAGACATGTATAAAAAATATAAAATATATGATTAGTGTAGTTTATAAAAAGTAATTGTATTTGTTGAATATAATAATGCTAGATAATATATTGATCACATTTTATTACTATAGTAATATTTAGGACATTAAAATAGTACTTACCATTCATTATGGTAAAATCTAAATCTACTATTCCTAAAACCCAATCATTTTTTATGAAACATTGTGAAATATTTTACATTTTTTACGCTTTCTTTCAAATTATACCCAAATCTGAAACACAATTTTCCCTATTATCATTTACTCTGTCTAAACCTTTCTCGTGGTATACTCCATTAGTTTATTGTTATTACGGTGCTCTGTCGCTTCTACCAGGGCTCAACAACCTATAAAGATGTTTTATTCTTGTACTTGCTTCTACCAGTCCTTATGCTCCCACTTAGCAGCTCCATCGACACCCTCACACCCGACCAACCCTTAAGAGATGGTGAGCTTCTACTCTCCAAAGAGTCCAGGTGGCTTTTGGCTTCTTCAGTCCTCAGAATTCTACACTACGCTATGTTGGAGTTTGGTATAACACAATTCCTGAACAAACCGTTGTTTGGGTTCTTAAGCCCCGAGGCAAATACATTTGATTTATGATTAATTTGGTTTTAGGAGCATATTCGGCCGTCTGTGATGCGACTTTGACGAAAAGTTGAGAAAAAATTAGGGATATGTTGAGATAGCAGAGGGGCTGGCTGCTAGGGTATCTTCGTTATATAAACACATTAAGGTTTATTCCATATTAGCCGTATTTTGTAATTTCTCTCAAATTGATATTAAAGTTTTTTCCTCTACTCGTGGTTTTTTCTTGCAAGGGTTTCTACGTAAATATTGTGTTGTTCCTTTGTTTGTATTCTTTATTGTCTTAGAGTGATGCATGAGTGGTATTAGGCAATTAGGTTTTTCAATCTTGTCAATGGCAACCACTTAAATCTGAGAAATTACTGTTGGATGTGATCACCAGAATTTTTGTTGTGGTAAGTTAAGATGTGCATCATGTTCGCGTAGATGAATCTGGATAAAGTGTTGCTAGGGCTTGACAAGATGCCGTCATTGTTGACAAAAGAGGAGAAAAAACGTAAGGATCGTAAAACACTATCTCATATTCACCTTCATTTATCGAATCAGATTCTGCAAGACATTCCAAATGAGAGGATTTTTGATGCGTTATGGCTGAAGTTGGAAGAGTTGTGCATGACGAAAAGTCTTACAAGTAAGTTGCACTTAAGCAGCGGTTGCATTCGCACTATATGGTAGAAAGTACGTCTTTAGAAGAGCATCTTACGACCTTTAAAGAAATTGTTACAGATTTGGAAACTTTGGAGGTTAAATATGAAGAAAAAGATCTAGGGTTGATGTTGTTGTGTTCACTTCCTAATTCGTATGTGACTTTCAAAGATACAATTTTATATAGTCGCGATGCCAAACCCTAAATGAAGTCTATGAGGCTCTGTTTTCTAAGGATAAAATGAAGCAATTAATTGTAGGGCCTGAAGCACATGGAGATACTTTAATTGCGAAAGTCCAACATAGGAATCTTATGAAGCTTCTAGGATGTTGTATTGAAGAAGAAGAGAAAATGTTAATCTATAAATACTTGCCAAACAAAAACTTGGACTCTTTCATTTTTGGTATCAATGTTTTATCTGCTATCATTTTGCTGATCTCTTTTGCTTTTGGTTCTTGCATAATCAGTAAAATACTTGATGCTTCATATCTTTTATGTAGATGAAACAAAAAGATCGCCTATTGAGTGGGAGGCGTTTTAATCGTTATTTGGAATTGCTCAAAGAGGATCTTATATCATCGAGGACTCAAGATTAAGAATCATTCATAGAGATTTAAAAGCAAGTAATGTTCTATTAGACAATGATACAGTCCTAAAATTTCAGATTTTAGTATGACTAGATTATTTGGCGGGAATCAAATTGAAGTGCTTCGTCGAGTAATTGGAACATAGTAAGTATCATATTAGATATCAACAAAAAAACACATGATTGAAACCTTATTAATAGTTTTTCTTGTTTTTTATTGCAGTGGTCATATGTCACCAGAATATGGAATGGAAGGATTATTTTCAATAAAGTCTGATGTATATAGCTTCGGGGTTTTGCTATTGGAGATTATTAGTGGGAGAAGAAACACAACTTATTATTGTGATAGTCCTTCCTTCAACTTAGTTGGATATGTGAGTAAACGAAACCTTTGTTCTCTATTTTTCTTTAATATCAGTTGCTTACAAGAGCTACCTATATTGGGAAAAAAAAATTCAGGTTTGGAGCCTATGGAGAGAAAGCAAAGCCTTGGACATAATAGATCTACCACTTGAAAAATCAAGTCATGGAAATGAAATATTGAGATGCATCCAAATTGGACTACTATGCGTGCAAGAATTTACAGTGGATCGACCTACCATGTTGGATAACAACTTCATTCTCCCTTCTCCCAAGCAACCTGCATTTATTATGAAAAATTTCATAATGGTGCAGAGTCACCTAGTACAGGAACTTGTTCTGTAAATGAGGTAACGATAACTTTGGATGCACGCTAAATGATCTAGCACTTATGTGTAAATTTATTTCCCATGACAAGAAATCGGGCAAATGATAACGACAAATTTTTTTTTTATTTTGTAACTCTTTTTTTCTTTTTAATTAGATGTATTTATATTATTTATGTGGATGAAAATAACATAATTATTTTTCTTATAATTAGCTAAATCTTGTATTCTCCAAGGTTTTTTAGGTGCATATTAAAGCAATTGATCAAACTTATTTGTTCCATTGCCCCAGCTTGATGGAGCCTTTAAACAGGGTCTTTAGTTGATCAATTCTAATTTGGAAATGAGAGGTTGCACTAGTATTTTTTATACTTGATTGATAGATATATTGACAGTTATTATAGCTAATCAATCAGGTTTAGTCCTTAGCACTAACAATAATTAATAATAATAATAATAATAGTCAACGAGGTTTGGCTAAGTGGTTAAAATGGTTGGACATAAGAAAAGACCATATTCCAGTCTCCATGAGAGCAAAATACTACAACTATATAATGGCAAGTGAATAAATGTCAAAAAAATTATTTGTCTTACTATTGTAGTTTAAGAATCATTTAAAATAACGTCCATTTATCCAAAAATGATAATAATAATCCCTTATAAACTTTTTTATATTTATTCATTTGTGCATTATTATTATTCTATTCTATAAGACCCAAACATGTGACCTCCCTCTGCCCACCCTCGGGCAATTCCTTTACCAAACTTGGTAAGCCATACAGACGTTTAACATGGAAAGATTTAGGTTGTCCTCCTGTGGTCTTGTGTGTCTTTCTGGAGGTCCACAAAACGGAGTGTAAACATAGAATTATAACAATGACTTGACCAGTTTAATGTGTGACTTGTCGTATACGTCGATCTAAGTTTTAGTGTGATCAATAGAATCCGCTGGCAACGAATAAGTGCCGGCGTTATCTTCACGTCAGAGGGGGCCGGCAAAATCGTATGCTGCGAATATCGAAGAACACCTCGTCTTTTTCCACCCTTCAAATATCTTAAATCGCGTCAGTTTTAGGTAGATATGATCATTATCACCTTCTACCCATCAAATATGGAAGAACTAATCTGTCTCTTCTACGGTTCTACCAACTCGGAAACCATCAGTTCATTATGAAGTCAAGTATGCATTCTGTAAAGATGTTTCTTCAGCACTTGCTTCTATTCCTTGTGCTCCCACTTAGCAGCAGCTCCACTACTATTGACACCATCACCCCCAACCAACCTTTAAGAGATGGTGAGCTTCTAGTCTCTAAAGAGTCTAGGTTCGCTCTAGGCTTCTTCACTCCACAGAATTCTACACTCCGCTATGTTGGAGTTTGGTACAACATAATTCCTGAACAAACAGTTGTTTGGGTTCTCAACAGAGACCATCCTATCAACGGTACCTCCGGAGTCCTCTCCATCGACACTACTTCTGGAAACCTCCATCTGTACCGGGGAAACAACACTACTC
The DNA here is from genome assembly GCA_016808115.1 of Tetrastigma voinierianum. NCBI lineage: Eukaryota > Viridiplantae > Streptophyta > Magnoliopsida > Vitales > Vitaceae > Tetrastigma > Tetrastigma voinierianum. Next base: position 129,663 of record JAEQBH010006227.1, on the reverse strand, counting down.
ATGTATGGTCCACAAACCATTCCATCTCATCAGTGAACGCTATATCTAGGGTGGCTCAGCTCTTAGATACCGGAAACCTAGTGTTGATGATCCAAAATGATAACAAGAGGGTGGTGTGGCAAGGCTTTGACTGTAAACTTATTTTTTAAGGATTTCTAGGTTTGTGTAATATTTGAACTGTAAGAACGCAATCAGATTAACATCATAGGAACCCGAATATTCTGGGATCTTTAGATTTCGTGATGTGCATTTATGCAAAATAAATTTGTCGTTACTATTTGGATCCATAATGACAATGAGTCTTCAAGCAAAATCTTATCTATTTCTATTCCTTTACCCTTTATTTTCTTTCTCTGGCTTTCAATCCGTGATGGTGAAATTTTTTTTGAGAGATACTTTTATGGGCAGGGAGAGGACCCTTTTGAAATGGATTGGTTTAAAATTCAAAATTTTAAATCCTTTACCGCTTCCATCAAGCGGGGCCACCTTAAACCAATGAATTAAGTGATTTATAATATTAAATCTAATATTACCACACGAGTCAACTAAGAATAATTGAAAACATTCTTACATTCTCCCACTTGACTCATGTGATAATGTGCATTACTTTCATTCATTCATTGGCATCATCATAAAATCATAATTAGATAAGAACTAACAAGAGTCATAGGCGGTTATGCGTCATTATATGACATAGTTCCTTCGATGCACCACTATACTAATTCTCTTCTTTCTGCAACCATTATTCATAAGTGAGATATATTTCGAGGTCCAAATGTTAATATCTCCATTCAAAGTAAGTCATGTTTACCAATCATCATCAAAATTATGTATACACATAAAGGTATAAACGAGAAAAATTCATAAACTTGTACTTTAATGAGCTCCAGTGTCAATATACATTATCTTGAGATCAATGATCATAAATAATTAGACATGAGGCCCATTCTTTCCGCGTGACCAATAAATGTTTTGGTAACCCTTTTGTCAAGTTAGCAATCATAAGATTGGTGCGATATGTTCTATTGGCGCTCTTTGTTTACGAACCTCTTCTTCTTGACAAAGTATTTCAATTCCATATGCTTACTTTGCTTTGGAATGTATCATTCTTCTTTGAAGAGGCTGCTGAAGTGTCACAATACATTTTTCGGCCAGTGCGGCTATCTTGCATCGGCAATCCTAAGCCCTAAAATAAAGTTCCGCAGCCATTTAGCTCCATGGCCTCAAAGCAGGCTACAAATTCAGCTTCCATGGTAGATGTAGCAATCCAGCGTATTTTACACTCTTTCGAGATGGCCCCTCACAGCTAAAAGATACAGGATAGCCCGCAGTGAACTTTCGTGTGTCTACCGGCCCGGCATAATCGAGTTTGAATATCCAATTACTTGAGATGATCGGATCTCATAAATGGCGTATTCTTTGTTCCTTGCAAATATCTTAGAACCTTCTTTGCGGCTTTCGATGATCTAACCGAGTTACTCTGGTATCTTTGACATTCCCGCTGCCAAGCATATATCTGGTCTTGTACAAATCTGAGCATACATTAGACTCCCAATAACAAATGCATGGAATCGCCTCCATTTGTTTTCGTTCCAAATCATTCTATGGACATTGCAAGAGACTAAATTTGTCTCCTTTACGAATTGGAGCAGGGAGCGGAAGCGGTGCATTACGAGATCTCTACAAACTTTATTTATATAGGATTTTGAGACAAACCTAGCATTCCCTTGTGATCTATTCCGAGATATCTCTATCGATCACATACATCGCCTCACCCATATCTTTCATTTCAAAGTTATTAGAGAGAAACCTTTTCGTTTCATATAAGAGATAAAGATCTTTAGTTGCTAGTAAGATATCATCAACATATAGAATCAGAAATATAAACTTACTCCCACTGACTTTCAGATATATACATCGATCAACAGTGTTTTCTTTAATCCCAAAAGAAACAATAGTATCATTAAAGTTAAGATACCATTGTCGGGAAGCTTGTTTAAGTCCATATATTGATCTTTTCGGTTTACACCATATGTTTCCTTTCTTTTCTATAAAGCCCATTGGTTGATCCATATAAACTTCTTCATTTAGATTTCCATGTAAAAGCGGTTTTCATCCATTGATGTAACAAGTCTGACAGGCTACTAAAGCCATGATAATTCTAAATGAATCTTTTTTAGGCAATTGAAAAGGTCTCCTTATAGTTAACACCATCTTTCTGATTAAACCCTTTGGCAACTAATCTGGCCTTGTAACGTTCTAAATTACCACGGGAGTCACGTTTGGTCTTAAAGACCCATTTGCAACCAACCTTTTCTGGTAATTCAACAAGATCCCAGACTTCATTCTGTACCATAGACTTTAACTCATCTTTCATGGCTTCTAACCATTTATCAGAATTAACATCATTCATGGCTTGTGAAAATGTCACTGGGTCATTTTCAATTCCTAAGAATCACTTTTGGCTCGTGTAGGTATACACGTAATCATTAGAATAGTGATCTCTTTTCCTGGTCTCCTTAATGCTATTGGTTGTGATTCATACGCCCGGGTTCCATTAATCCACAATTTCATTATAGGTAATGGGATCATTAATTTGTCCCCTTCATATTGTTAAATGGGGTGTGTCGGTTCAATAGCGAGGAACAGGTGGAGGAAGAATAACGATTAAGATACAAGTTAGGAATTTGTACCCTCATTTCTTTAATATCCGCTTAAGGTGTTTCTCTCGCTTACTTATCATTCTCGATGAACTGCTTGTTCCCGGACTACATAATCCTTGTAATATAGTTAGGGCAATAAATCTAAACCCTTCCCGACTTTTGGATAACCAATGAAATAACAATTTCTTGCATCAATTTCTTTTCGTGTAGATTATAATATCTAATTTTAGGCAACCCAAACATGTAGGTGCCTTAGGTAAGTTTCCTTCGAATCCATAGTTAAGGTGTTTTTGAGCTACCTTATATAGGAACCACACATTTTGCAAATACATATGGCAGTCTTTAGAAGCATAAGTCCACAATGAAATAGGTAAAGATGCATTACCTGCTCTCCTAACCATATCTAACAAGGTTCTATTACGCCTTTCTGATACACCATTTTGTTGTGGTGTACCTGGCATTGTGTATTGTGCACATATACCACGCTTTTCTAGAAATCTAGCAAATGGACCAGGGTGTTGTCCTTTTCCATCATAACTTCCATAATATTCACCACCTCTATCGGATCTTACAATTTTCACATTTTTATCCAATTGCCTTTCAACTTCATTAATGAAATTTTAAGAGGCATTCTGACTGAGATTTTCATGTAGCAAATAGACATAACCATAACGTGAAAAATCATCAATAAAGTTGTAAAATATTTTCTTTATTAAAAGCCGACATCAAAAGGTCCACATATATCGATGTATTATTTCAAGAAATTTGTATTGCTTCTTATGACTCATCTTTGTGTGTTTTGTTTGTTTACCTTTAATACAATCCACACATACACTTAGATCAATAAAATCCAAGTTTGGAAGGATTTCATTCTTTACTAATAATCTTTCCCATTAGTTCTTTGGAAATATGCCCCAACCGTTTATGCCTGAAGTAGCCGGATTGTTCATTAGTAAACCCGTTGAAATGCGAACATTATGATGCGGGGTCATAAGAGTTTCGACATATAGTTGTCGAGAGTTGCTTTCTATAATCCATCACATAATGTACCACCACCAATCATACATGTGTTTTGTACAAAAACTGAAACAACCACTACAAATTTATATACATATCGACTTTATCAAGGTTGGAAAGTGAAACTAAATTTCTAGATATACCTAGGTACATAAAAGGTCTCAATAAGTCTAAATGATGTCCTTGTCAAGAGCCAGAAGTAAGTCCCAACGGCTTTCCCTTTGGGCTTTCATTTGGTTGCCCATTAGGACAAATTTCTCATTTGGTCTTGTGGTTTGGATTGAAAGGAATCCCTGCATTATATTAGAAACATGAGTTGTACATCCAGAATCAAGCCACCAAGTGTTATTAGGAACTTCAGCCAAATATGATTCGAAACATACATAAGCATTATGTTTACCTTTCTTTTCGAACCAAGCCTTACGTCTGGGACAATCCTTTTGGAAATGCCCAATCTTCTTACAAAAGTGGCATCTATCAACTTTAAGCCCCTTCTTATGAATCTTAAAAGCAGGCTCTTCGAACTTTGGTGGCCCTTTTCCTTTATTTGCATGTTTCCTTTTCTTTCCAGCTCCCTGATTGGTCACATAATTAATGGAGTGAATTCCTTGGTTTTTAAGTCTGGTCTCTTCTGAACTAGCATACTATGCAGTTCATGCACATTCCACTTGTGCTTCATGGTATTATAGTTCATTTGGAAGGGACCGTACTCACTCGGTAAGGAGTTCAAATTGAGCTGCACAAGGAAACTTTCATCCGCCTCCATTCCCTGACTTAGCACTTCTTGACAAATTAGTCATCTCGATTACATGTTCATGCATAGTACGAGAACCATCAGAATTTCACTTAGTGGTTAAAGTACTCATTATAAAATCCCGACAAAGAGACTTATCAATTTGTTTGGGCTCTTCCACAAACTTTAACAATTCTTTAGCATTATCAGTTTAGGAAGCATCTTAATGTTTGATATATGCTCATTAGCATGTACATCAAACTCAATCATTTGACCTTTCGGGTTTATACAGTAGTGCTCAAAACAGTAATATCTGCCGGATTTTCAACTTGGAGTGCCAAATCTGGAATTCATTACCCCGAGGTAAAAATGGATTTATTCCTCCATTCGTTTAAATAAGACCATTAAGCAAGCAATTGAGAAATGTGAGTGCACATGCATTGTTACTGCAAGAAATATCATTACATTAATGTTTGGATCTTGATATTAACATGCTTAATAGACTAAGAAAACATATCGTAAATATAATAATCATATATTGATGTTCACCTTTGGGCAATCCATCAATATACTACATACAACATAATGATGCTAAGAAATTTATCTTAATTTGATAAAGATAAATGCAGTAGTTAGATGTATCTATATCTTTGGATATATAAACACAACATAACTACTATTGCATTCATGTACCAATATTCATGTACATAAGTTATTAGAACAAACAATCAACCTTTGGGTGATCTCCAAGCATTCTAACAATGAATCACAATCATTCACAAAATTATTCATATCATCATTTATAGCATACATCTATTATGAACAATTGTCATTTCTTAAATAAATAAACATCATAAATAAATAAACAAACATTCAAATTGAAAATTATAACATGGGTAGAGCCACTTTGGTGACTAACTGACCCGGATTACAAAATTTCAATTTATTTATTTACTTATGTATTAAAAGAAAATTTTCCTTCAAATGTTTCACATAAAAGGTTATATACATAAATATTGCATAAAATGATATAGCATGTATTGTAGTCTGATGGTTTTAAAAACCCTTATAATCAGGAGATACCATTGGTCTGGGTTCGTCCCTTTTTGTTAAAAATTTTGGTTTTTTATTTATTTATTTTTATTATTAAACAAATTCAAATATCTTGCTTCCATTCCTTTTGGAAGGATAATTATTAATTCTAACCGGATAGTGATTCAAAATGAAAACGCCGAAGATAATTATAATAATAAAAACAATACTATAATCTGCAGACTGCAACACTAGATCCGTGATTCAGAAGGAATATTTGGATAATTTAAACACTGATAAACATGAATTCAAAATTGCAGATAAATATATATATATATATATATATACTCTACCTATATATATATATATATATATATATATATATATATATATATATATATATCTATATAAATCGGCTTGAGAATCTTGAACCATGGAACATTCATTGTAGAAGCAAAACAAGAGATAAAGTATCAAAAATAAAAATTTATCGGTTTCTTAATAAATCGATGCAATGGAAAGAAACATTCTGAAAATCCTAAAATTCGAAAAAGGTGGAAGCAGACTAACGAGCTTATTCCTTTGCCCTTATCCAGGAGAATTAAAAAAAAAAAAAAAATACATGCCGAGGCTTATGTAAATACATAATTGGGAATATTGAATATGTAGTACATAATCAATATATTTTAAATTGTCTTCTGCATAAGACAAAATATTGTAAATCGCGATAATCAAGTTCATTAAGGAAAATCATGAATCTACAAAACACATTGCTTTGATACCACATGTAAACTTATTTTTAAGGATTTAGATTTAATGTAATATTTGAATTGTAAGCATAATCAGTTAACATCGTAAGGCAGAAATATTAAGAATCTTAGTTCATGATATTACTTATTATGCAAAATAAGAAATTATGGAATTCTTAACACGGATCAATAATAATAATGAGCATAAGCGAAATCTTGTCTATTTATATCGCTCTGCTCTTTTTCTTTCTCTAGCTTTCAATCCGTGAGGCTGAAATTTTTTTTAGAGAGACTTTTATGGGCAGGGACAGGACCCTTTTGAAATTGATTGATTTAAATTTCAAAATTTTAAATCTTTTACCGCTTCCATCAAGCAGGTGCCACCTTAAACCAATGAATTAAGTGATTTATAATATTATCACACGAGTCAACTAAGAATAATTGAAAACATTCTTACATTGACTACCCCACAGATAATCTAATTCCTTACATGAACGGGTTTCTACAGGTCCATAACCGACCCAGGAACTGGAACATACTCATTTGGGCTTAACGCCAGTGGGTCTCCTCAACTTTTTACCTACCAGGGTTCTAAGCCGCTAGCCAGAGCCAGTCACTAGAACGGGATACGGTTCAGCGGTGCGCCGGCGATGAAATATAAACTCATGTACACATCTATGTTTCTCAACAATCAAGACGAGATATCTTATATGTTTACCATGGTCAACGCGTCAGTTCTCAGGGGATTGACGATTATCGACCCCGACGGCTATACGCAGCGGAGCGTGTGGCACGAATCCCAAGGGAAATGGTTAAGCTTCGTCACAGCCCCAAGGGACCGGTGCGACTGGTACTGCCGGTGCGGACCCAACGGCAACTGCGACGAAAAGAATGCCGAGTTTGAGTGCACGTGCCTAGCGGGGTTCGAGCCCAAGTCGGCAAGTGACTGGTTCTTGAAAGACGGCTCAGCTGGATGTCTCAGGAAGGAAGGAGCCAAGGTGTGCGGGGCCGGGGAAGGGGTTTGTGAAGGTTGAAGCTGAAGCCGCCAGATACATCTGCGGCACTTGTGAACATGAACATGAGCTTGGGAGCGTGTGAGAGGAGTGCCTGAAGGACTGTTCTTGTAGTGCATACGCGACTGCAAATGTGAGCGGAAGTGGAAGTGGGTGCCTGTCTTGGTATGGGGATTTGATGGATACAAGAGTGCTTCCTGAAGGGGGCTAGGATTTATATGTACGTGTGGATGCCATCACTCTAGGTATTTTTGCTAACATTTAATTTTTGAGGTTTCATGGATATGGTTTCTCTCTCAGATTTATGATATCATTTTATGTCGTTAAACTTTTTAGCTGAAATTCGAAAGCAAAAGGTTTTCTGGCGGAGAAAGGGATGATGGCACTTTTGGTGGTGGGAGCTTCTGTGATGATGGTTCTCTTGGTCTCATCACTTTTACTCTTAAGGAAGAAGATGAAAGGTAATCAAACATAAATACTTGCTAGGAAAAGTCATAAATTTCTAAACCTTCCCAGTAAAATAATCTGGGGATCGATGACTCTTTTTTCCTTGCTTTCATGGTATTAAGTAATTATATTCTTTCATGGTATTTTCCCACACTCAAAGAAGCATTATTTATTGTTCTACTTCCATGACAGGGATAGGAAGACAAAACAAAATGTTGTATAATTTGAGACCTGACACTGCATGGCTTCAAGACTCTCCAGGAGCAAGGAGCATGATGAAAATTACAAGCAATTCACAGTTACATTCTTTTGATATGAACACCGTAGCTGCAGCCACAAATAATTTCTCTTTTCAAAACTAACTTGGACGTGGTGGTTTTGGCTCAGTTTATAAGGTAGTGAGTCATTCTCAAATATTGTATTACAATTACTGCAATCGTTGGACTTCCTTTCATCTCATGATCATTAGCTAATTAGCCGAATTTTTCCTAATTGCGAATAATCTAATTCTATATGACTATTATCAGGGTCAGCTATCTAATGGATAAGAAATAGCTGTGAAAAGATTATCAAAGGATTTAGGGCGAAATGAATTTAGGAATGAAGTGACATAATTGCAAAACTCCAACACAGGAATCTTGTGAGGCTTTTGGGTTATTTGCATTGAAGAAAGAGGATAAGATATTTAGTCTGAGTACTTGCAAACAAAGTTTAGACTCTTTCATTTTCAGTATGTATCATTTCTTTCTCTGTCATTTTCATTTCTTTATAGTCTTCTAAGGTCCTTTCATAATCAGTTGGAGCAGTTATTAGTATATTCTAACATCGTTTTACTGATTGATTATTCATATAACTTTGGGCCATATGAAACAAAGAAGTCATTGCTAGATTGGAAAAAATGCTTTGAAGGTATTGTTGGAATTGCTCGGGGGATCTTATATCTTCATGAAGACTCAAGATTGAAAATCATACATAGGCACCTGAAAGCAAGCAACGTTCTGCTAGATGCTGAAATGCTTCCAAAAATTTCAGATTTTGGCATGGCTAAAATATTTGGAGGAAATCAAATGGAAGGAAACACCGTCAGTGGTCAGACATAGTAAGTACCGTCATGTTTGAGATGCTAATAAAATATAATATTCATTGTGTTTTAATGGTTTATTTTATTTGCTATTACAGTGGTTATATGTCACCTGAGTATGCAATGGAAGGGTTGTTTTCCACAAAATCCGATGTCTATAGCTTTGGAGTTTTGCTATTAGAAATCATTACTGGGAGGAGAAATAGCACTTATTATCAGGACTGTCCATATATTAACTTGGTCGGACATGTGTGTAAACTGATACTTGTTGCTTAACCTCTTTATTTTCTTTCTTTATACATAGTAAGCTAATAGAGGTAAATTTCTCAGGTTTGGAACCTCTAGGAAGAAGATAGAGCCTTGGATATAATTGATTCGTCGCTAAAAATGCCATACCCGAAAGATGAAGTATTAAGATGCATCCAAATTGGGCTCTTATGCGCAGAAGAATCTGCAAGAAATCTTCCTTCTATGTTGACGATCATTTTCATGTTGGGTAACAACTGTACCCTTCCTCTTCCCAAACGTCCTGCATTTACTTCAAAAACAACTCACCAAGGTGAAGACCGATCATCCTATGGTGGAAGGCTTCTATCTATAAATAATGTGACTCATCATACTTCAACCTCGCTAAATGCCACTCAAATGTGATAATCCTCCATGCGGCAACATCCGTAAGCAATGCCATTAAGAGAACATCCTTTGGTTTAATGATCATATTTTGATAATTGAACGACTCAGAATGTAATTGTCTGCTCAAAGATAGGACAAGTATGCTCAAAAATAGGGCAAAGTATGGAAGCTTGTAGGTATGGTTAAAGTTCAAACAATCAATCATCCCCATTGAATCTATGAGCGTGAACTGTTTCAACATTAAGGCTTTAAAATCGACAACTAAATTAATGGTTTAACATCGAGGGGGTGTTTGGTTTTTTTGGATTTTTGTTGAAAGCAATTTGCTTTCTGTTTTTTTTTTTTTTTTAATTTTTTTAATTTTTTTACTTTTTCATGAAGTATTATTGAATTCTTTTAAATATTTGGTTAGAAAAGGTAAAAATATTTGGTTTTTGCTTAATTCTTTTTTATATTTGAAAAAAAAAAATAAAAATAGATTTTCAAACTTTCAAAACAAGAATATAGGAAAATCATACTCTAATTCGTTCTCATGCAAATAAAAAGCATGTATGTTTTTAAATTTATTTAAAAATGAATTTCTCAAAATTTAGATAAAAATTAGAAAAATGATTTATTGTTTTCTTCATTGATAGATAGGATAGTTATTTTTTTATTAAAAATTAATTTTCTCAAATTTTGGATAGAATTTAATGAGGATGATTTATAATGAGAATGGTTTTTTTTTTCTCATGATATTTTATGTTTTAAAAATAACTATAAAAATTATTTATCATAATATTTTTTTTATAAATACTATAAAATGTCATATTAAATTATCCTTTTTAACACACCAAGATGTTAAGTTGGTGACTTTTTTAACCTACAAAAACTGAACAAAATAAAGTATTAATAGAAAAACAAACATTTGAATACTTAATACTACTAGTAAGTGTACACGTTAATTCACGTGAGATAAATTTATGATTTTGTATTTTTTTTTTTTTCAAAAATCATATTCAAAACACATTGTTAATCTTTTTGTGTACTAAATATGGTAATTGTTTCAGTTAATTATTTTATATGTAATTTAGATATATCTCTTTTAATATTTATGATTATTACTAGTTTCTTTGTATTTTTAAGATAATATTGTTATTTTTTACTTATATTCACTTCATATTACATGGTTATAGTACTATGTTCTTATAAGAATTTGAGACCTCCCATAAACTCATCACACCCCTTAACCACTTGAACTAAGGACAAGATATTATTGTTTTGTCATTTTTTCCTCTTTATAATTACAAATGTTAAATAATTTTATCACTTAATAATTGATCTAATCAACTTTGTGTTGAAAGTCATTCTCGAGTTGTTATAAAAATATATACAAACACTACAAAAAATAAAAATTAGATAAATTTTTGTATTTGTTAAATAGTTGATGCGTGGTTTCACATTAAGACCCAAAAAAATAAATTATAATTTAATTGATGAAAATTTTATATTACCATTGAATTGTTAACCTATCAAGTAATTATATTTTACATGCTTAAAATTGATGAAAATTTTTTTTTGTGCATTTTCCTTATTAATTTTCTTAAATCTTATCAATTTACTTTCTAATTTCAAATATATGTATAATTATTTTTGAGACGAGTGGATAAAAAAAAAATTACTTTTTAAAAGTATTTTTAACTTTCCAAATATATTAGTTGATATTTCTTTTTCAAATCATATAATATATTTGTTTAAAATAATTTTTAGAATAGTAATTTAATTAAAAAAAACTCAACAAGAAACTACTCTCATTTTAATTGAAACCTTTGTATCGTTTTTCTTATGTAAGATTTAAATCAAGACAATTGAAAACAAAAGATAAAAGAAACAAAATAGTAAACATGTGCTTTAACTAATTATTGTATTTTCCCAAACGATTTCAAAATAAAATGTAAAAAATTAAAATTTTTGAGTAATGATATAGAAGCAATAAATATGCAAAGAGAACCCCTGGATTTTGGTTAGTTAGTAAAAAAAAAATTTAATAACAGAAAATAAAATTTTATTTGTATATTGTATCTCATATTTTTCTTGAAGAAAAAAAATAAATTAATAAATAAAAAGTGCAAGTGTAGACCCAAATTTTGGCTCATATTCTCTTTTCTTTTTTATTTTTTTACTTAATTTTGATTTATTTAGATTTTGATTTTCTTTGGTCGGTAATTTTTTATTTTTTATTTTCTTCATTTTCTTTTAGGAAGGTGTTTGATCCATTCCTTTGAAGGTTTTAGGGTTAGTTTTCTCAAAAGAGTTCATATATATTAGAATCAAGGGAAGATTAGAAGAGGAGGAACAGAGAAAGAGCCGACTAAAAGGAAACGACTAGAGAGAGAAAAAGGGACTACTGCAGACTTTTTGGTCACACACCTATACTTTGGAGGTATTCCTAAAACCGATTTTCTCTTTTTTTTTTTTTTGTGTGTTGTTTTATCAAAATATTTGTGGGTCTATATTTGTGACTGTGAATCAATGCATGGGTTATGACATTGAGATGATGAGGAGTGGAATATGCTATTATTGTGCTATGTGTTAGAAGCCACATGCGATTATTGTGCTGTGTTAGAGTTCCTAACCTTTGTATTTGATTTTTTTAAACTTTGACTTTGCCTTCAAGGGATGGTATATATCTCGGGGTGTTGTCAGTAGGGAGAGATTCAATTGTAAGTTTGGTGAATAAAAAAAAGATGCTTGGGTTATATGGGAAAATATTTAATGTCTAGAGTTCCTACCTCTGTATTTGCTTGAATTCTCATGTTTACACTTTTTTGTTTTATTTTATTCATTTTTCATTAATACACTCATCATGCTTGTGTGTGACGTCCCAAAACCCGAGGTCGTGTGCCGAATCTTAGTAATAAACGACACTCCAAAATCCGGGGGTCCAGTTGACAACTCATCAACATGGAATATTATTAGTATGCTTCTCATATTTTCTTACAAATGTACAAATTCTTTTAATATTTTATAAGAGTTTGATGTACAACTTCTTTTCACTTTTACATGCCAAAATATATTAAAACTAGATTATTCTAATATATATTACAAAAATGCTTCTCAAGCCCACAATGACCATCCTTAATGCTCAAAGTATCGAAGGAGCCCCATTTATCTTGCTAATGTACTGAGAAAGGTAGTCCCTAGCAGGGTGAGTAAAGCCAGTGAATATATCTCCTACAAAGGCTCTCCCCATATAAGGCATATACAATGCCAAATACATACAAATACGCATTCAAGTACTTATCTTTGTTGTACTTAGATATACCGCATCGTGAATGTAGTATGCTCTTCCATGACTCGAATCTGAGTCCCTCCTTGACCTCCATACTTGCATATGCAAGTGTGAAAAACCATCAAGGCGTCCCGCCCCTGACCCTTTTCCAAAACAAAGCTTTTGTTTGTAATTCCTAAACGCATTGGATACCCCAAATAACTGCTTATCTCCTTACCTGTCTTGTGTGTTATGCATTTGTGGGCCCGCAGTTTACAGGTTCTCAACATGTAGGGCCTTCGTACGCCTATACAACATTTTTGAACCATCGGCGGTTTCATGTCTAAACCATGTACGGGTTTTCACGAGGGGGTGTCTACCCTAACCTTCACCCATTTACACCGCGTACTTTTCATGCCATGCCGTGAGCCTCGGTGGGGCGTTTTCCCGTTTCTTGAGGCTGCGTTGAATCTGAGCAGTGTTGATTAACCCATATCCTCCCACGACGCCACATCAAACACCAACACGGTGTCGTTTACCATGTCCTCGACATACATGTGAACACACTAACCACCTTGTCGATTTACCATGTCCTCCCGACATACATCGAACACTAAACACCCATTCGATTTACAGGTTGAACACGAGTACGGTGTCGACCCGACGTGCACTCACGAGCTCGCGTGAGTGTCCCATGCATAAATGCAATGCAAATGTCATTGCATGCATTTTCATGCCTACATATGCGCTACGTGTCACATGTAACATATCTATTCACACTACATCAGGTATCAGCTGGATAAATTATATTTAATACATATAATTATTTCCATTTTTATCACGTATATCACATGAATTTTCACATATTCGACATGTTATTCAATTTATAGCAATAACGCGTGTGGTCAGGATATAAATTTGGCCATGCTCGGTCTCGGAAATGTCTGGACTTGATCGGAAAGTCCAACTTTTGTAAATACCACACAAAACATCCAACACGTAATTCCTACTCATGCATCATAGCCCAGCATTTCATATCTGAGCAGTTCGAAAACATAAGTTCCAGAAACTAGAATGGACCATTCCTCAACTGTCCATGACCCAGCCCACTATTCAGCCCATGTTTTGGCTGAGCACTTCATCTTATAAAATTCTAGACTCAACGAGCTTTAAAGTAGAATCGAGAACATACAAATCGGAGTTCGGACCCGAGAGAAAGTTATGGCCGTCGAAATTGGCCTTGGCCAGGTCGCAAGGGTGTCGCGGAAATTTAGGCTATCCCGTTTACCATTATATTTAGGGATTTTCCGTCCGAACCACGGTGTTTAGTCTCGGAAAGTCTCAAAACCACAGTGGCCCAGTCTTTGGTTGTCTTTAACAATAACGAAACCACGTCTTAAATCCTCCACTGAGAATGGCGAAACCATTCGGCCATTACGTGACCCCTAGGCATAAAATAACGGGAGTAGGAGGAAACCTACCTCTCGTAGCATAGTTTCGGGTCCTTTACCATCCAGTTCTACTCCTTAAGCGATGTTGGTTCCGGTTCCCCTCCTCATTTCCTTTCTTCCTTCTTTCCTTTCTCTTTTCTTCATAACTTTTCTTTTCTTATTCCATGGCTTTCCCTCTCTCTTTCTCCTTGGCCTTCTCTCCTTTTTACTTCCACGCACCTCCTCTCTCACTTTTTTTGTTTTTTTTTGTTTTGGTTTTCTCCTTTCTTCTTATCTCTCATTTTCTCCTTTCTTCTTATTGTTTGTTTTTTTGTTAGTTTGGTCAGGTGGGGGTGGGTGGTCAACCAAACCCAAACCCTTCCCGACCACACTCCCATGCGGCCGACGAAAAGAAATTTGCCTTCATGCGGCCCCAGCAGCCTATCACGTGGCAGGCTAGGTGTCCTACCACCTGGTGCAATGTGGTCACTCGTACCCCGATTCTTCAATTTTTTTGAAAATAGTGAAATTTCGACATTCTCGCAATTTGACTGAGGTGCTAGATTTTACGAGACGATTCCAACGGTGAAATCCATTTCTTCATCCGAGATCGAGAAAAATCTCAGCTTTTCCTCCAGGACTATTCTACCCTTTTTCTGAAAAATTTAAATTTAAAATTTTCACGGGTTTTACATTGTGCACTTTTAATACTCTCGTTATGGTAACACAATATTTAGTATTTTGATTATTTATAATATTTAATTATGATTACTTATAATATTATTCTTAATATTCTGATTATGTATAATATTTGATATCCTGGATAAGGTAATTTATAATATTTTGATTATCTGTAATACTTAATATTTTAATTATAATGATTAACAATATCTTGATAGTTAAGTATGGTATTAACAATATTCTTTTTTTTTTTTTTTTTATCAAACAATATCCTAATTGTACAATATTTAATAATTTGATTCTGATGATACTTATTATTTTCATTGATTTAATATCCTAATAACAGTGTTTAATAATATTTAATATTAGTTTCAAAAAAAAAATATTTTGATTAAATTTAGTACCATAATTATAGTTTTTAACAATATTTAATATATTCTTTCAAAAAAAACAATAGTTAAAAGTAATTAACAATATTCAGATTTTGATTATGGTAACTATCTTCAAAAAAAGATTATGATAACTAATAATATTTTCATTATATTTAAATATTATAATTATGGTAATTATTAATAATATTCTGATTATGATGCTTATATTTTTATTGTGGTAATGGTTAACAATATTCCGATTAAGATGATTATATTCTGATTATGGTAATTAATATTGGGCAATGATATGTATAAAATTATAATTAATTGATTTTCTAGATTTTGTAATTTGTGTGTGTATTTATTTAATCTTGAATTATATTCCTTCCAAAATTTTCAGCATTTAATTTATATTTTCCTTAATGCTCATACTTATATTTTCCTTAATATATAATTGTGTGCTCAAATCCAGGGGTCAGCTGACAACCGTCAGCCGTGGAAGGTCGTCGATGTCAGATATATTGACACCACACAATTGAGTCCCCTTTTTCCGAGGCTCAAGATTACTTAATCGATCTCGGCACATGCGGGAGGCTCTGCACGAAAATATAGCATGTCTTGATTACATGACAACATGGCACGTCTTATACAACGACCTCACGGGTCCACATACGAGTAAAAATGTCACGTAGGGCCCATTTATCCATCTTCAACATATAAACACGAGAACTATAAAACCATAGTCGTAAAGTTTAACCTTGTCTTATACAAAACATATATCAAAATTAAGCATTCTAATACATGTTTTACAAAATATAAATTAAAGCTACAATCCATCTTTCTTCTCAATATCGTCCTCTTGTGAGCGCCGTCTCCCTACACATTTCCTGTACTTGAAAGGGGGTCCCACGACGGGGTGAGCAATGCTCAACAGAGTGAAATCACAAGGGCTACTCCCCACCGAAGTGTACATGCAATGGTCATGCAACAATAAACACTCCCCTCGAATGACATCTAGAATGAAACCTACATATCATAGATGAGATACGACTCCAGCATATCCCATGTTTTAAGCCCTTCTTGACTCCCTCTTGAACTTGAGTCTAACCCGACTCGCACATGCTTATGCCTAGAGTGAGAAACTCACCATTGGTATTTCAACCAATGGTCCTTTATCCAAAACAAAAGCTTTTTTTTTTTATAAATAAAAAACATTGGACAATCTCTGAAACAACTTTAAAACAAAAGCATTGGACAATTTCCGAAAACCACTTTTAAAACAAGAGCATTGGACAATCTCCGATAAATAGCTTTATTCAAAAGAATTGGTCAGTCTCCAAAACCGCTTTAAAACAAAAGCATTGGGCAATCTCTGAAACCGCTTGACTCTTTAGGACATTGTCCTTGGAAATAGAACGCCTGATAGACACCATACACGGTGTTGATTTACAACCATGAAGGCCGTGGAGCTCTTTTGGGCTGATAAAGTCCAATGTGTCGGAGTCCACCACCCACATTCCTGAGAATGGTGGTGACAACAACCATGCACTCCGCCCCATTCACCAGCGATGTCTGAGTGCATATGAAATCTGATACAAATGTAAACCAGAAAATTCTAATTTTCTAAAAAAGGGTAAAATGATAATTTCGGTCAAAATCCAGAATTTTTCTAGATCTCGGATGACGAAACAGACTTCACCGTTGGAATCGTCTCGTGAAACCTAGCTACCACGTTGAATTTTGACGAATTAAAGATGATGAATTTGAGTCTTTGAGGCAGAATTGGCGGGTGTAGTATGATAGCTTGAGAGACATGTAGTGTGACAAGGGTCACCTACTACGTATCCATGTGGCCAGCATGTCACATGAATAGTGGGAGGATAAGAGATAAATGAAGCATATTATTAAGCCACATGTCAAAAGAGCCCTTAAAAGTCAAACTAAGGGATTAAAAGGGAATTAAATGAAAAGAAAAAGAACATTTATCTTCTCATTTGGCCTAGTATCCTGCAGTGAGGAGGAGAAAACAGATTTAGATAGAGAAAGTCCAACTTCTTTCTAGATTTCCAGGCTTTCGGACCGTCGGTTCTCGTCGGAGCAAGAGGAGAAGTTGATCTACGCTGCAAAGGCTACGTGTAGACACCGATTTTGTGGAGTTTCGACAACTCCGGGAGGTAGTGGTCTTCTCCTACTTGATTTATTCTTTGGCTAAGAGCCATTCTAATGGATGGGGATTTGTTAAGGCCTGGATGACCATGTTTTCGGTTCCATCGAATTGGATCAGTGAGAGAAAATCCCGGTGTGGTGAGTGAGCAGTTTTGAGACCTAGGGTTTCATGTTCGCCCCGATCTTAATGTGGTTTGTGTTGCTTAGGCGGTTCAAAATGAATTAACTTAAATTGTTTATTAGCCTATGTGAGCTAATTTGGTGTTTATTTCTATGAATTGAATAGCAGTGTTGTGTGTAAATTTTGTTAATATATGCATGTTGATATATTAACATATATTTGTATGAAAATGGCATAATGCATTTCATATACGGGCACCTGATAAGTAGGTGTGAGTGCATGACAAATAGATCGGAGGGTTGTCCAAATGATGAATTCTTTTGTAAAATTATTAAAAATAATAATTTTATCAGAAAGTTGTCTGAAGAATTGTGTTGGGAAAATTGTTCAACAATTCACATCGAAGGGGCTCATGAATTGTTTCGGAGAGTTACCCAACAAATTCACCTCGGAGGATTGTCCAACATATTTATATCTGAGGGTTGCCTACAATTAAAACAAATATTTTTTTTTTTGAAAATGATTTTCATACATGGCTTAGGCATGTGTGAGGGAGTCGGTGAGGACTCGAGACATGGGATTGGGCATGTAGATATTGATAGGATCATGCATTTGCTTGAATACGTTTGGATTTGCCTGCCATTATGTGCACTTAGATGGGGAGTAACCCATGTAGGAGATTATCACTATTGGGCATTGCTCACCCTGTCGAGGGAAAATTATTTCAGGTACAGGGAGTATTCGGGAAGATGACGCTCACTAGAGGCCGGTTTTAAGAAGAAATCCGGATTGTGGCTTTGATATTTTTTTTGTAAAACATGTATTAAAATTCTTAATTTTAATATATGTTTGTATTAAGAGTGATGTAACAACTCTTGAAACTATTGTGATATAGTTGGATATAGTTTTGGTGAGTATGATGTGTAGACTAATGTGGCCATTTTTACTCATGTATGGGTCTCACGATATAAGGCACACAGGTTTTTCGCAGGTTGGCGGTAGTCAACGGGACCCCCGGGAAATGGGGCGTCACAACAAATGTGCCATTGCCTATTCAAACCATGCCACATATGCCTACTCATGCATATTAACCCATGCATCAATTGGACATTTATATCACTGAACACATAAGTTCCAATTTAAATCATACAATTCATGCCAACATACCTAACACACATACATTGACATCTACAAGTCATCACCAATCGGGTAATGACTTACTTTATCCTCTAGGTCTAATTGTGAAACCATGTCCACAAATAGCCTACAACCAAGCCATGCAATAGCCACAATCTTATACAAACTCATGCATTTCCCTAAGCCTCATGGATAATTATATCAACATGCATATACTTACCAAACAACATACACCAATTTCAATGTATTAGACTGCGCATATCATCGCAACCAAGGAATTTGCACACTTGGTGCTACTATCAAATTTTCGAAACATATGTGGGCACCAAATGTCATTCACAGGCATATGGCCAGATTCTAGACTCAAGGAGCTTTTCATAGAGTCCAAGAACACCAAATTTGGAGTCCTAATGAAGGAGTTATGCAAGTTGCAGGCCATGAAGAAAATCAGCAACATTGCAGCACCTGTAGCAGTAGAGGCTATTGTATTTCGTCATTTTTGGACCTAATATAAGTTCAAATTGCATTAAGCTATATATGGATGGATTCTAGAGTCAAAAATCTTTCCATAGAGTCCAAGAACGTGCGAATCGGAGTTCGGATGAAAACGTTATGACCGTCCAAAGTTGGAGGCTTCTCATGAACAGTGACCTATGCAGCAGATTTTTTTTTTCTTCCTTTTAGTGCTCAGGAGCACCATTCAAACAGCCCTTAGGCCTCAACCAAGACCAAAATGACTCCTAGATGGAAAATAAACCTGTAGGAAGGTTTCCTACCTCTTGGAGTGAAGACGAAGCTTTTCGAAGACCCTAAAGCTCGAAACCCACGGCCTCCTGAACTTTCTGTTCGAATCTCCGACGAAAACTCCTGATTTTGGTGTCCATGCGTTGCCCTCGACGAGTACTTCGACTTTAAGTCTTGGCTCGACGCGAGACGACCACTCGAGCTCTGTAGATCTTAGAGAGAAGTCATAGCTTCTCTTTATACACCCTCTCTTCTCCCTCTCCTCTATGTTTTTCTAGCAGAAATCTCCCATTTCTGCCCAAAAACTGATTTTTTTTAACCTTTTGTCTAACTTAACTTAAGTTGATGAGTGGCTCTTAAAGCGCCATATGTCACGCGATCCTTGCTCGGATCTTTTCTTACCCCGAAACAATTTATTTTTGGTTTCGGTTCAAGTTCAATTTATTTAAAATGAACTTAACTTGAGTTATTTCATAACTCCTGAGATTCTCGTAAAAATCTTGTCCCCGGGAGTCAGTAGATGCGGGTGCAGCGAAAGTCATGAAAAATCAGGTTGTCACCGAGATTATTATTTCTAGGTAACTAGATTTGTGAACGAATCCACTTGATGATGTTCGTTTCTTCATCCGAGATCTAGAAAAATTTCCAAGCTTTCCTGAACCATTTCGGCAATTTTACTGTTTTTGCCATTTTTCAGAAAAAATTAAATTTTTTCCCGGGTATTACAATAATTTATATTTACTCTCATGCAAACCAAGAATAAAGACTCACATCACCTTCAACCCTTAACATTGGAATCTTGAGGATAATATTCTTAACTACTTTGCCAAACATTTTTTTGCGTTATTTTTTTCCAATATGCTTTTCTTTTGATGTTAGTTTTTTTAATTTAAAGTCTTTCTTTCAAAAGTTCGTATCAAAATCATTCTTTCTAATTTCTAAAAAATTAAAAAAATTTATTTTCTTTAAATTCTCTTAAATTTTTTTTTTAAATTAAAAAAAAAAAAGACAAAACAAATCATTGTCTTTAATTTTAAAAAAATATAAAATAGTTTTTCTTTAAATTCTTTTAAAAAATAAATTCTCTTTAATTTCTAAAAATAAAAATAAAAAATAATTTTCTTTAACTGAGAGAATCCAAAAATAATTTTCTTTACAATTCAAAATTGTTTTCCTTAATTTCAAAATTTTAAAATATTTTTTCTTTAATTTCTATAAAAATCTTTAAATTTTAAAATTTCAAAAATCACTTTCTTATAATTTCTCAAATCAAGTATCATTTTTCGAATATATAAAATTTAAATCTCTTCTTTTCCAAAAGGACATCCTTATTTTTTGAATCCCAAATCAATATTTCATTTTCTAAAATTACCCTTTACTGATTTGATTTCAAAACTGAAATGCACAAATCGATTACATAATTCTAATAAAATGAGCTTTGTGGGAGTTGCTACGTATGCTAAATAAATGGGTCTTGGTAGGGGGCGACATTTCATGTACCATTTCGTGAATAATTTGGCTTTTGATTTATATACCTCGATTTTCTAATTCTCGTATGCTGGATTGATTAATTAGTTGTTGTATTTGTCTTAATTTAATTATCGAGACCCAACTTTAGGGCCTTAAAAGGGTCTTTATGAAACTTGATCGTGCGTACAATAAGTAACACTTACCGAATCTAGACTCGATTTTCTGAGCTTGCTTTCTATTATGAGTAACATTTGGGGGTTTTCTTTCTTATTTTGTTTTCCTTAAAACTAAAATAGTGACGACTAGAAACTATTTTCAAAAAATGATTTTTCCAAAATACTAAAATGAGTCTTGACTTTTAGTGAAAAACATAGGCTTAACCAAAATGTGGTGTCCACATCATGTCATGAAAAGTGTGCTAAAAATGATGAGTTTAAATTGATGAGTGTAACGGGGAAGGGATGAGTCTCTATGATAACATAATACTACAACATTGTAATTCCAAGTGAATATATTTTTAAAAAAAAAAAATTAAAGAGGTAACAAAACTTTGGAATTCAAAATTGTAAATTTTTCTACATATAAAATAAAACAATATAAGAAAAGGTTTATGAAGTATAAAAAAGCACTCAAAATGAAATAAAATAAATTATATTTTGATTTTATTATCATCTAACTCTTTTTACCAATCATTAAAAAAAAAAATTTGCTGACCAAGATAAAGATTTATGTTTGAGTAAAAATGATATTTTTTAATATTACTCGTAATCAATGATTAAGTAGTAAAATTATGAAAAGAAAATAAAAAGTTTTTATTTGATCTATACAATTATGATTTTATTATGAGTTTGAATTTGAGAATTTTTTTTTATACATTAAATGTGCCCCTGACAGTCAGTATGCTCGGATACCATCTTTGTGACACTCGAAATGGGGATCCTGCGTGATTCGTCGACCAGCGGAATATTCGTAATTAAGCCTTTACGTATATTTTTCTTACAAATATACAAATTATAATATTTTACTAGAGTTTGATGTACCGATCCTTTACACTTTTACATGCCACAAAATATATTAAAACTAGATTGTTCTAGCCTATATTTTACAAAATACTTCTCAAGGCCACAGCGTGCTGCCGTACCTCCGACTCAAGGAAGTCATCGTGTACGAAAAGATGAGTCCCATGGCGGGGTGTGAAGCGAAGCGTACATATATCTCTACCCCAGGCTACACCCACCTAAAACTGACATGCAATGCGATACATCTGATGCATTCAATGCCTATACTCTTTTGTATCTGAATGTCTACATGTCATGAATGTAGTATGCCCCTCATGACTCATATCCCGAGTCCTCACTGACTCCCTCACATCTGCATATGCCAAGTGTGAAAAATAAGATTAAGGGCGTCCACCTAACCCTTTTCCAAACAAAAGCTTAACTTTTTTTGTAATTCTAGACACATTGGACCACACACCAGTGATGCTCCAGTGTAGGGGTCTGACAACCATTGACTGCAGAAACTGTGGATATCGGGTGCCCCGATATCACTCACATGTCTCATATATCGAGATTCACTCCACATATTTAGTGCAATATACAAAAATATATGATAGACTATAATCACAGTCTCTTTACAGTCCCTTTGATACCAAAAAGGTGTACATGTTTTGGTTATGCTCGAATATAAAAAAAAAAAAAACAAAAAAACAAAAAAACAAAACAAAGTCATATCCAACTCTCATCCCATATGCGGGTGCTGCTAGCTGCATTGGACACACTTTGAAGGGGGTCTCTAGAGGTGAGCAAAGCCTAGGCAGTGATAATCTCCTACAAGGGTTATTCCCCACCTAAGTACACATGAGTAGTTTGCACAACAAACACACATCCAAGTACAAACACTTTGCCATCCCACTGAATGTCTACATGCCATGAATGAGACTCGACTCTCCATGCCCCATGTACTTAGCCCTGACCGGTTCCATTACCCAATGCAAGTGCCAATGGGTAACCAATCCCAAGTCAATCCCGACTCTTATCACGCAACTCGAAGTCTATGTGATAATTTTAAAAATCTAGTGTGTCTCTTTGAGCAACAGAACTTTTCGGATTACACCGCAGGTCTCTTACACCTTTCGACATTTTTACGGGCTTTAAATGATGGATACTCTCTCTAACCAATGTTCCAGGCTTTTCACTGAGAATGCTGATCCTTCTTACTCACCTTAACACATTATTTATATTTCTTTTTATACTTGAAATCGTGAGACATCCATTGGGCTGTCGTCAAGAAGTCACGAGCTCACTACCCATTCATCAACAATGATGATGGATGACCATAGCCAGCCACACACACCCAATATAATCGATGTCCACATTGCATATGCGATGCTAATGCCACTGCATGTTCTCATGTTACATGTATGATGCACCCTACATGGAACATTCTACTCAACCGTACTTCATGCTAAGTACCATGTAAACATTTACAATTCACATCCATTCATGTTAATACATTTAAATACACATATATTAACATATCATACACATATTCAAACATGTTACTAATTGACAATAACACACAAAAACATTTCACATAAATTTTCCATTTCCGGCCATAAGTTTGACCATACTTGGCCTCAGAAAAATCTAGACTTAGTCTAGAAATTCCAACTTTTGTAAATATCACTAAAATTAAATACCTTGATTTCACCTTTCCAAGACATCTGTGATGTAATGCCCCAAAATACCATAGAATTTTTTATAATTTTATTATATATTAGGGTACAAATTGAGCCAACGGGTATTTTTACTCGAATTGTTAAATGAATGATTGATTAAATTATTATATGACTAAAATCCAAATGCAAAATATTAAATACTAAAATGAAAAATTAATTGAACACGAAAATAAACCCAAGTGAGCAAGTGGAAATTGTGAAATAAGGACCTAAGGAGTCCATAGAGGTTAGAAAGAAGAAATGTCTAAGTGTGATTAATGAGAATTTAAAAACAAATGAGACCAAATAATTGGGCAAGCTAGCAATTAGGGAGCTTAAACCAAAATGGATTTTTTAAAAGAGAAGGCCCAGTGGGCCTTATGTGACATGGGATATTTAAGACGAAAAGTGGTGTTAGGCTCATTTTTGAGCAAAAGGTTTGAGAGACAGAGGAAGGGAGAACTAGGGCTTGCAAAGTGAGGAGTTTGTGATTCTTGCTCCATTAAAGCAAGAGTTTAAGAGATCAAGTTGAAGAAGAAAGTTTGACATTGAAGATTGAAAGGAATTTAAGGTAAGAAAAACCAAACCCTAACCCCCTTTCTCTTGTGTTTAGGTTAATAAAACCCCCAAATGTGGTATAAAGTGTTGCTTGGATGGTTTTAGTTCAGTTTGAGCTTGTTTTGCGTGACCAGATTGGTTTAGTTGGTTTTGGAGGAGCGTTTGTAAAAAGGGAAAATGTTGGGTTTTTAAAGGAAATGTTGTCAAAATTTTATTAAGACCACTTTTCTTGTTTTGACTATAGATTAAGTTATAATTATCCAAATGAAGTGATTCCAATTGTTAAAGAACCATAAGAGATAGGTTTACAAATATATAGAAGGAACTACTTGTTGTATCTACAGGCTCCCAATCTTCCAAGATTAAGTGAGCTCGAGTAGCTCACGGGTTATACTTGTTTAGGTATTGTTATAGTGTTTGTATAGTTGAGTTTCACTCATCCAAATTGGTGATTCAAAATTATGGGTAAAATATAGTATAGAGGAATAATTTACTTGAAGGAATTATATGAAAATTGCTTAACCCCCAAGTGCGGAAATTTGTCAGTGGATCATAAACTGAAACGGTCGATTAACTTTGCAGGTGGAATGATCTTGATGTGAAATGAAATAGCAGGTTTTGGTGATCCAAATTAGAGTTATTCAGTTGAGAAACACTAGAATCATATCATTCACGTGATGAAAATATTACCAATATATAGAGTTAAGACCCACGAAATTGGGAATAACGTTAGGTGGCAAGTGAGCTTGGCATATTGACCGGAGTTTGGAATTAAAATGCTGTAACTTGAGTTTGGGTGATCTAAATGAGATGATTTCGATTCCTACTAAAAATAGACTCATAGAGATAAAAGTTTCTTGAAGGAAACATGAGCAAATTATGGCTCATGTGTCCCCAGAAAAATTTCCAAGTGAAGGGGTATCAAGTAGACATAAACCCTGACCAAAAAATCATAGAATAACCTACTAATATGTGATTGTCATTGTATTTGAATAGGGGATGACGAGGAGGAAAGCCGCGTGAAGTCGATTCGAAGATGGAATTAAGCGGCGATTTTAGTTTGTTCTATTTTCTCTATTCTCGTTCAAGATTTGAACTATTTGTTCTAAATTCACATAAGAAAATATTGATTGTTTTAATTGATTTGAAATTGATTACAAACGTTTACAAATGAAAATTATAATGTAAAATAGACCGTTTATACAAATGTACATAATATATTTGTATATTTCTTATAAAGATTTGAATACCCATAATTAATGTTAGTTTTAGTTTTGTACGAAGGATAGTTATTATACCAATAGGTCGAAATAGTAGTATTGCGAGCGATTGTATTGATGTCACTCGTCGGCGACCCAACGGGACCGTATCAGTAGTGTTCACTAATTGATTTTTAATAACCAATCAGCAGCCCAGTGGGATTGTACTGTGTTATAAAACCATTTTTATATTGGCTGCTAAGCGGGACCGTGTAATGATTAATATCGCATCTCATGAAACATAGGTTAAATTTATTTAGAGCATAACTAAAATGAATTGATTTGAGATTGTGAAAAATTGGAATTGAAAAGCATGATTGCGGTGAAATGAAAAAGTATTTGAAATGCCATGATTTGATTATCAATGACTTATTGCATATGGAAGTGTATATTTGGTTGATAAATGAACCATAAATAATTGTACATGAAATAAGTATATATGTTAGTATTGACATTGATCATCCAAAAATTTGAAAGTTTGTTTAGTAAAGGCGCATGATTTGATTTAAAGTGAAGCCCAGGGAATGGAATTGTATAGAACCCTTTAAGCAAATGCTTAGCGTGTGGATTTATCTATGGTAGTGTGATTGAGCGGGAAGCGAAAACAAGATCGAGGAGCGTCAGTCGTGAAAAATTGTGGGTATGTTCGACATATGCATTCACCCCATATCTCTTTTTAAACATTGATATTTTGTAAAAACAATTTCAACTCTAAATATCTATTTTGTAAATCATTTGAAAAGGAAGGCTGATATGCCTTTATAGTAATTTTACTTTTGCATGAATGAAATGAAATGGGCTAACCCTTAACGCTTTGGCATATTTGAAAAGATTTTATGCCAGCTGAAGTGTAGCAACGACGGCGTGTTTTGATAAATGATTTTGATAAGGTGATTGAGTGACATTGAGCAACTCGGTTCGGTTCGGACCACCAATTGGGTCAGGCCCGAGGAATGAGGAATGCCTTAACCCAGAGCCGCTACGAGATACAACCGGTTCCGAAAGCGGAAGTTAGAGCGAGGCGGATCCTTTCTCAAGCTGTCGCCATTGACCCATCTCGTCCACTTTTGGATAAGCCTTGTTTATTCAAATTCTGGAGCTTCACAAGCTTTTCGTGAGTCCGAGAACACAGGCCAGTTGACGGGAAAGTTATGGCCGTTTGAAGTTAGGCGTTACGATTTGCGGGGTGGTCTTAGGAAATAAGACACCCCATTTTCCATTCTACCCAGATTTTCTTAATTCCAGGACGTCGTGCTCAGCCTCGGTGACTCATATACTCGGTCCATGACCGTCCCACGATCCAATGAGCCTGACGCCTGGTCGTCGAAACCGGTGACCCGTGAAACCGTCTGCGCCCCTAGGCGTGAGAATAAGCGAGGTAGGAAAACACTGCATCTTGTAGTGCGGTTTCATTAAGCTTATTCGCGTCGACCCTTTGCCACGACTACGGTCAGATTCCACTTCTTCTTAACTTCCTCTTTCTATTCTTTACTCAAATTTTCTTTCTTACTTTCCTTTCTTTTCTTTCTTTCTTTTCTTCCTCCCACGAACTGACCTAGCCACCACCTTTCTTCCTCTCACGAACTAACCTAGTAGCCTCACCTCCGCCTGACCCTCTCCCTCTTTCTTTGACTTTCCTCCATTTTCCTATTATTATTATTTTTATCCAAGCTTTGATCGGTGGAAGGTGAATCAACCAACCCCCTTTGATGTTCTCATATATCAACCTACTCACATGCGGCTTATAAGTGTGACTTTGTGTGCTGGGTGTCACCCTCCCCACTGGTGCCATTTAGCTCACTCTATCTTTGGTTTTGGCATTGAAATTATAGCCGGTCTCGTAATTGACGAAGTTGGTAGGGTGGCAATTTCGCAAGACGATTCCAACGGTGTAATCCGTTTTGCCATTAGAGATCTAGAAAAATCCCACTTTTTTTTTTTGGACTATTCCGGTAAATTATCATTTTGCCCTTTTTCGCAAAATTTGAATTTTTCAAATTTTCATGTGTTTTACATTCTCTCCCCCTCAAAAGAATTTCGTCTTGAAATTCCTACACGCAACCATACACAAGCACATGCATATGCAACAGTCATTTAATTACCCAATGACTAAACAATGTACCTTCATCCTCAAATAGGAAGGGATAGGTGACCCGCATTGTGTCCTCTAGTTCCCACGTTGCCTCCTCCACTCTTCGTGTCGCCATAACACCTTTGTTAGCTTCACGGTCTTGTGTTGAAAAACCTGCTTTTGGTTGTCCAGAATACACACTGGTCCCTCCTCGAAGGTCCCATCAGTATCTACTGTCAGCTCGCCTCAATCCACCACATGAGTTGGATCTGAAGTGTACTTCCGGAGCATTGAGACATGGAACACTTCATGGACACCTGATAAATTGGGCGGTAAAGCTAATCGATATGCATCTATAGGCCCTCTCGAGTATCTCAAAGGGCCTAATAAATCTCAGCGACAGCTTACCCTGCTTGCCAAATCTGACCACTCCTCTCTTAAGCATCACCTTTAGGAAGACATGGTCACCTGCCTCAAACTCTAGATGTCGACATCGTCTGTCAACATAACTCTTCTATCGGCTTTGAGCCGTGAGAAGACGTCTCCATATCAAATCCACCTTTGCTGAGGTGTCTCTAATAAAATATGGACCTGTGGTGGAGCTCTCTCCCAACTCCATCTAGTCTGGGATCGACACGGTCTCCCATACAGTGCCTCATAGGTCCCCATCTGTATACTCACCTGATAACTATTGTTGTAGGCGAACTCTACCAAGGGTAAGTGCTCTTCCCAACTACCTCCCAACTACCCTTGAGATCCAGGACGCATGCTTGCAGCATGTCCTCTAACACTTGTATGGTTCTTTTTCTTTTGACCATCCCGAGTGCGTGGATGAAATCTGGTGCTCATCATCAGTGCGTACGGCTCTGCGGAAACTCTTCCATAATTGGGCTATAGCACGGATCTCCATCTCGTAGAACTAGCACTCCAGCATGCTTGGACTATCTACCGTATATATAAACAGATTCCTTAAGTGCTGAAGTACTTCTTACCGTTGAAAATATTACTTGACTTAGTGAGTCGGTTCACTATCACCCATACTGCATTGTGCTTCCATAGTGTCCGTGGAAAGTGGGTTACAAAGTCCATCGTGACATGTTCCCACTTCCATTCTACTACCTCTAATGGTTGGAGTAGCCCTGCTGGCCTCTGGTGCTCAGTCTTTACTTGCTGGCACGTGAGACACCGTTGAACAAAGTCCCCAACATGTCTCTTCACCGAGAGCAATGGAACTCCATGAGGATCTCCTCTCTCAAATTTATCAACCGGGGAACTGCAACCCGTCCCCTATACCGAAGACTTCCATATGTATGAATGGCCCAACCCTCATCACCTGTACCGGAATGTACCATGTCCTTGATGGACACAGTAAATCTTTTGTCCTTGGGGTGAATCACTCTGCTGGTAGGAAAGCCAAAGCCACCAAACTCTTATATCTCCTGAGCTAATCATTTGTGCATGTGTTCTATAGTCTCGAGCATGCGCCATTCACGAAGCTATATTGCCGATCTCATGACTTAGTGAGTGCATACTTTATTTGCACTTTAGATGGTAATGCAAAGTGAAGTCATAATCCTCTAGATACTCTATCCATTTGCGCTGCCTCATATTGAGGTCCCGCTGTGTGAAGATGTATTTCAAACTTTTATGGTTTGAAAACACCTCAAACTGCTCACCTTATAGATAGTGGCGCCAAATCATTAAGGCAAAGACTATGGGCGCGAACTCCATATCATGTGTGCAGAGATAATTGTTAGTGGTTCTTCTGGCTTGTATGTCTAGAACGCGAAGCCACGCCCTCCCGGACTACATCAAAACAAATCCCGAGTCGTCATTCGAGAAGCGTCACCGGTACAGCGTGCCGTGATCCCCTTTGCGGGACTATCAGAATAGGAGATGAAGTCAGCCTCATTTTCAATTTCTAGAATGCTCGCTCACACAAGTCATCCCACTCAAACTTGACCCCCTTTTGCGTCAACCTTGTCGCCGTACATAGATGCGGCTAGTGGGAGAAATTCACTCCAATGAACCTCTGTATTACCACCTTAATCCTAAGCTGAATATCTCAAAGACTAGCCGATTCTCTTCGACTCATACTTGCCTCAGCCTTCTGCAGGTCAAAACTGGGGACCACCAAAGCTAATGCACATGTCCCAAAAATCTCACCTTAGTGAGCCAAAACTCGCACTTACTAAACTTCGCATATAACTGATGTTCTCTGAGGGCTTGGAGAACAATCCTCAAGTGATCCTCGTGCTCCTCCTCCGAATGGGAGTAAATCAAGATGTCATTAACAAAGACCACCACAAACTAATCTAGATAGGGCTTGAACACCATATGCATGAGGTCCATGAATGCCGTCGACGAATTCGTCAACCCAAAGGCATCACTATGAACACGAAGTGCCCATACCGCGTCTTGAACACTGTTTTAGGGATGTCTACCTCCCTAACTCTCAACTGATGATAACTTGTGCGAAGGTCTACCTTTGAGTAGACTCGCGCCCCTCTCAACTGATCAAACAGATCATCAATCCTTGGTAAGGGATACCGATTATTGATTGTAACCCTGTTTAACTGTCGGTAGTTGATTAGTACCCAAAAAGTGCTATTTTGAGCCCTATCCAAGATAGGTTTTGAGTGCTTTTTGCGTACTAATCATATCAATTAAGCCAATTGACGTGTGTAGGTCCACTTAGTACCATTGATGCCATTTCGAGTTTGTTTTTGGTGATTTTGCAGGTTTTTGCGTACCTCAGCCATTAAGTTCAAATCTGATGTTAAGATACGTGCCGAATACTGGAGATTTACGATGTCTTCATCCATAAAAATGAGAATGTGAAATTGGAATATGAAGGAAATTGGGATGTAGTGGCGAGGAGGATCTTGATGTCTGACGACGATCGAATTTTATGATTTTGAAAATTTCATTGGGATTCTGCGAAAATTTATAATCATAGCGAAAATTTCGCAATCATAAGCGAAAATTCGCAATCCTTGAGAATTGGAAAATTTAAGCTAGGCTAAGCAATTCGCTAATGTATTGCTTGTGCCTAGCTAATTGCGAAATTCAGCATTGATACTTGAATTTCTCAATTTCGCTATCTTTAACAAATTTAGCTAGGCTAAGCCCGAAATTTTCGCTATGCTAGTGAATCCTGCATAGTGAAATTCTTTGTGTTTTTTGGTATTTTTTGGTCCTACGCGACCACGTTTGGTGTATTACCATTTTGGCCCTTATGTAAGCCAATATTTTAGGCAATTTTGTATTTTCACACTTTGGGTTGTACTATATAAACCCCCACAAACTTGTAACCTAACGACTTTTAAGAAACTTTCATTTATAAAGTTTCCCACAACTCATTTGGGGTTTCATTTGCTCTTCTCTCTCTTTCTTTCTTTCATTTTCTAATTTTGAACCTGACCATAGGATGACTCAAGGGATGTTTGGCTAAGCCTCATAGCTTTGAAGATAAGGGTGACTAGCTTGGTTTAGGGACTACTGCAGGTTGTCCTCATGCTTTAAATGATCTGATCTGCATTTGGTTCCATACCTTCAAACTAGGGTTTAATGCCATTTAATGTTGTTATTTGGTAAATACTTGCCATGCTTTAGGGTTCGGTGCATGTAATGCTAGATCTGATATCCTTCAGATGCCATTCACGAGCCGAAATGAGGTTAAATGCTGAGGTTTCATTGAATGGGACTTTGGATACTTAGTACTTGGTTTGACTCAAATAGGAGTGGTTCTAGGGTTAGGTTTTATAGTTAAACAAAGGTCCGGTTTGGCGGCTATAGTTCATTTGCCTAATCACGAGAAATAACCCGAGACACCTTAACACCCCATGTTATCGAGCAAGTGACCCAAGCCTTCAAAGTTACCATTTCACACTTCACTTCAAACCATTCTGATTATTCGATGAACATCTACATTTATTTGTTTTTAACAAAATCCAATCAAACAAAACCTCACCATTTTTCAAACAACTGATGCAAGTCATTCATAGGATGAAAACCCATCCCCGTGTTCGACCCTAGACCGCTATGCTGCAGTAGCTTGACTACGGCGATGGGAAGCCAAGGATACAAATTTTGTTGATTCGCGTCACCTGCGAGTGGCACGAATCAAATGGCGCCGTTAGGGATGGTGCGAGCTACGTATGATGAGTTGAAGTGTACTTGTAATCCTCATTACAAGTGTAGGTGACCTTTTAGACGTTTTGGTGCGATTTACTGTAAGCTGGGTTTTTCCTTTGCTGGAGTTCTTGCCTTGTTTTGTTTTTACGGTCGGTTTTTTGTTTTAACTAACTGCGACCTTTTGAGATTTGCTTGTGTTCTTTGTTGTGTCTAATTTTGTGTAACGGGTGTGTATGCACCAGTGGGATAGAGACAATTTAGGTAGATTGCAAAGAATCAGTACACTAGTTGAACAAAGTTGTGAAGTCAGTGTACACAGTGAAAATATGGATCCTCTACCTGAAGAACAGCAAAGTCAGCCCAGGTACCCAGTGAATCCAGCTGACTACAGTCGATGAGGACCATACACCCTCCACAGAGTTAGTGCTCGCTTCTGTCATACCTCTGTGAAGATGTGTGAGTGAGACCACCTAGTGCCTGGCTGGCTTTTCATGGTATGGAGAATGAAAATCCATGTTCGCATATAAGGGATTTTGAGAAGAGTGTACTACGTTTAAAGGGAGAGTATAACCGGCTGTGGATTTGCTGTTTGAAAGCATTTCCTCGACCTTTGAAGGATATAGTGTCGTCCTCCTCTCTGTGGAGACAAGCCATATTGAACTGAGCAAGGTGGTAGGCGTTTTGTGGAAGAACAAGGGATCAATGCACAATTGGCACAAAGTTGATCTTGTAGAAGTACCTTTGAGCAAAGAGAATAGATGGGCTTGAAGCGTCTTAATCGGAAAATAGACAACTGCGAGTTTCAATCACAAGATCAACAATATTACAGAGATACGGGAGAGGAAGGTTCCCTTCGAGCAACGCCAAATCGAAGGAGTCCATGAGTAGGTTCATCCAGCAATTCGGGAATGGATGAAGTAAGTCATGTGCTCACGAGGAGTGGAAGAGAAATAAATGACAGTGCCCAAGGCTATTGAAGAAACATGCAAGGCAGGCGGGCTTTGAGAGAGTGATCATCGGTGAGGACTCAATGTGAAGCCTTTGTACGCCACCTCCATTTCCCCGGGCACTAAGAGTAAGAAGAAGGCATCAGTGACGAGGCATCCTGGAAGTCTGAGGCGAGGTGAAGGTGAGCATGCCCACTTCTAGACATCCTCAAACAAGTCCACCGCCTGCTGCAAAGTTTTGAAAGATGCTGTCTGATCAAAAGGGGTTGGGCATTGAGAAAAAGGCATTTCCTAGCCCGGGCAAGTCGGTGCCATAATCGAAGCAAGAACCGGTTAAGTCTGAATCCGGGATCTCCCTACGATTTGAGTCGACATTGGTGGGACTTGCATAGAAAAAGCACTGCTAGATTTAGGGGCTAGTGTAAACCTATTGCCATACTACGTATTAATAAGCGATTAGGTTTGGGAGAACTAAGCCAACCAACATCCGCTATCATTGGCGTCCGATGGTCGAAAGACTCTCAAGGAATAGTTGAGGGCGTGGTGGTGAAGGTAAGCGAGTGTCTTACCGGTAGGCTTTTGTAGTGCTTGACAGAGCGATTGCAAAGTGGAGCCCAATCATGTGCCAATTATCTGAGAAGACATTTTTAGCCCTTTGCCAATGCAATCATTAATTGCCGAAATGGAGTCATGCAACTCACTTTTGGCAACATGACATTGGAGCTCAACATTTTTCACTTGGGTCACAAGCACAAACCAGTAGAGGGTGATGAGGACGGAAGAAATGAAGTCTGCTCAGTTGGTCATAATGCAGGGAAGCCAAAGGTCCATGAGTTGCAGGAAATAGCCAACCAGATTGACGTTGTTTAGGAGTTGCCATCGTTAGACAACTGAGCAATTGCTCGATTCAGGTCGACAGGTGAAAAGGAAATCAACAATGAAATCAAGCATCAAGGCATCACCCTGAGCCCTTTGGGGTTAAGGAGCTCTCCTCCTTGACCCTCCATGAATGAATCATTGAAAATTTGAAATTTGGTTTAGTAATTCACTAGAAGCCAAATCAAGGCTCCAAAATTTTCTTTTGTTTTAATTTGAGTGATTTTAATAGTTACTATTTTTAGTAACTTTCTATTTTTAGTAACTTACCCTTTTTAAGTAATTTTATTTTAATATTATTTAATATTAGATTTTTAGATATATTTTAATATAATAATTTTTATTTTTAGTATTATTTATATTTTAATGCTGAAAATTCAATTTGCGGTGACATTGATTTAATAAAATAGCAAATTGAGATGATGCTCTTCGGCTCCCTTCAAGCTCTATTTAAACAAGGGAGGCTTTTGAGTCATTATAATTTCCACGGGTAGTGTCAAGTGAGCCACGGTTTTGCCTACCTGAGCCTCCGATGGCAGAGGCCTGGTATTGCCCGACTTGCCTGCCGGTAGCTCTTGACCGTCAAGTCCCAGCTGCGCGTGGCCAGGCGCATCTGTAGTATGCCACGGCTACAGTCCTTTGCCTTCTCCGAGCCACTGAGCCACCGTCGCGCAGCCTCAGGCGCCGACCCTTGCGCCTCGGTGCCTTGGTGACCACAATTTCGGTGCCTGCGCGCGGTAGCGATGCCTTGGTCAGTTCGATTGTGCCATGATGAGCTCACAGTTGTGAGTTGACCCGATAATGCCCGTGCCCGATGCCTGGTCACCTTGGTTGGCGAGCCACAGTTCGGCTTTGTCCTGTGCCTTTACCACCTTACCGCCTCTGTGTCACTTTTAGATTACGACCATGATCGCACGGAGGTGAGTCCACGCCATTCTGAGCCTCGAGTCGGGTTCGGTACTCCGGCTCGAGGAGGCGGCTGATTCAGCTCAGGTCCTGAAGCCCCGATCCACGAGGCGATCCACTGAGGAGCCTCGGGGGTTCGAGATACGGACTGGATGGACCGGGCCGCTACGGTGCCTGAGGAGGTCAGAAGGGCCGGGCCACGGCGGCCGTACTTCGAGGACCCGGAGGTCATCTTCATCTGGGCCGAGCCATCACCGTCGGCGGCACGGAGGAGGCTCGTCACCGATTATCCCGACCTCGAGGATCGGGGAGGCCCTTATTCGTCAGGGCGCCTATCCGAGGAATGTAGGGCTCCACTCTAGGGATTTTCATGGGGAGTCGTATTACGACGTTCCGGCGCTGACAGCTGACCCCAGATTCCGGGACTCCATGCGACTGATCGAGCATTACTCACTTCTGCCGTTCATGACGCCACGGCAGTTCTACTATCCCCGGGTGGTACTACAGTTCTACCCATTCCGCGATACTCCAGAATCTTGGAGTCCGTTAGACTCCAGGTCGGTATCGATGATCGTCACGGGAGTTCTCGGGCGGCGGATGCTCCCGGGTACATTAGGCTGCCACCGGTGCGGGCTGGTCTGGGGTTATCGAGATTGGCCTCAACCGACTCAGAGAGAGATGGTGCCAGTCTTGCTTTCGAGACACCCTTCTTTGGACCCGTATTATTCGGGCTAACCAGCCTCGGATGCTTCTTATTGATCATCTGCTGGGACATTCTTCCCGTGCGACACTACATCCAACGTAGGGGGGCCATCCTCGAGGCTCTGTGCAGGATCTCGGAAGGGGTTACGGTTCAATCCCTGCGAGTTGGTGATGTTCCGCGATACTACATTTTGAAGATAAGGTCGGCCAAAGAGGGCTTTGGCTGACGAGGAGGGAGTCTGTTTTGATGCCACATTTGCGAGCCATGTCACGGAAGTACCCAGGCTTTCCGGAGGAGCCGGATTGACGGAGATCGGATGCCCTCGAGTCGACTTTGGGCGAGGCTTAGTGTGATGTCTGTTCTTTTCCTCCGGCGGCGGGACCGGGGAGGAAGTGCAGGACGAGAGGTAGAGGACTCGCGGAGGAGAGATATTCATGCTCCACGAGGTCGGTAGAGGAGTCAGTGCGGATGTATCTCTCCATTTCCTCCTCCCTGCGGCCAGCCTGCGAGTGCTCAGCCCCGTCATATCTGACTGGCCTCTCGAGTACGGTCGTATCGTGCAGGAGCTAGCCGTGTTATGGATGATGCATTCGTTAGCCACACGAGGCATCGATGGATCGGAGATTGACTGAGCGAGACCACTTTGAAGCGATTTCATACCATGCTCCAGCAGATCATGAGTCACCTTGGTCTCCCGCATGTTCCTGACCATAGAGATGAGCGGCGGCATCATCATATCTTGCCTGGCGACCGGATCCACCACCACCTGAGATTGAGGCGTGCACTCTGTCTCTAACTTTCCTATCCGCATTACGTGTCTACGCTTTGGCGGGAGGAAAAGTTAGGGGAGTTAGGAAGTGTCTTCTATTAACTATGTTTTGTATAGTTTTCAGCTTTATCAATTTGCACTACTAATTTTGTTTAGGAGTTATATAGCCAAATGAACAGGCGGTGATGCTTTTGTATGTTGCTTCATATATATTAGTATTAGCCATTTTGGTTATATCAAAGCTTTATAGCATTATTTTCAATTTACTACGCTTTGCAAATCACTTTTGTGTCTACCTTTGTGTATCTACTTCAATTGGGCATTGAATTGCTTTTAATTGGTGATTGAATTGCCTTTAATTGGAGAATTGAAACCCTGTTGTTACCTTAATGTTAGAACAATTCCATGTATGATTCAGTTTTTGGTCAATTGAAATTTCAGCATATTCAACCTTGAATATTCCCCCTTTAGCCCAATTCTGCTACTTTTAGTTATGCCAATAGGTTGTGAAGTATGTACCTCTCTTTTCGCCTTGCAAATGGAGCCTTAGACATGTTGACCTATAATAGGTTAGTTTACCAATATGAGACGATGTAGTCTTCCAAAAGGAAAAGAAAGAAAAGAAGAAAAAGAAAAGATAAAACGTGGCGCTTTGCCTTGAAACGAACACGGTCAGGGGGTATGGCGAAAGCCTTTAAAGCCCGATGCCACAAGCCTTGGTGGTTGGGAGTCATCGACTTAGTGTTCGTTACGCGGTGAATGGGTAGAGTTTAGCGAGTTGTAGGTGCTTAATTCTCGAGTCATTCGGATGCAGGAGTGAAACCTGCGAGTTTGGTGGTCGGGTTGATCCTTTTAGCTTGATGCCCTAACCTTGGTGGTTGAGTCATCGGTGGACCCAGTTGAGACTTTGGTGAAGTCGAGTTTTTAGCATTGCATCCTACAATGTAATCAAATAAAGAAATAAGTGTGTAACTAATCCTATTTAGGTTGCTCAACAGTTTAAGGCCATGGCAGTAGCTAGGGGGAGGGAATAGCTTTGCAATTTATTGGCTCGGTAGGTTACCTTAGGAACAGTGATTTTGAAGGTGGAAATTCGGGTTGATTTCCTTGAAATTGGCATTGCCTAAAACTTGTTCTTATATGGTTTTGTTCTCTCATGTCGGTTTTGAGCAGGTGTAAATTGATTCATTTAAAGTAATGTTTATCTGTACATACACTTTTTGAACCACATATACTTTTGGTAAAATCACATGCATCATTATTGTTTAGCATTGCTAAGGGACACAACAACGTGTCGGTTAGAGGAGTGTGATTAGTACCGAAAATTCTTTATTCTGAGCCCTATCAAGATAGGTTTGAGTGCTTTGCGTACTAATCATATCAATTAAGCCAATTGGCGTGTGTAGGTCCATAGTACCATTGATGCCATTTCGAGTTTGTTTTTGGTGATTTTGCAGGTTTTTGCGTACCTCAGCCATTAAGTTCAAATCTGATGTTAAGATACGTGCCGAATACTGGAGATTTACGATGTCTTCATCCATCAAAAATGAGGGAACGTGAGGTGGAATATGAAGGAAAGTGGGATCGATGTAAAGGAGGATACGTGTGCGAACCTCGAAGGATTTTCTATGATTGTGAAAATTTCGCTGGGATTGCGAAAATTTCAAAATCATAGCGAAAATTTCGCAATCCTAGTGAAATTGGAAAATTTCGCTAGGCTAGCGAAATTTCGCTAGCTAGTGAAATTTACTATGCCTAGCAAAATTAACCAATTTCTCTATCTCACATAATTTTCGCTAGGCTAGCGAAATTTCGCTAGCTAGCGAAATTCACTGTTGATAGCGAAATTTCTCAATTTTGCTATCTCTGTAGAATTTCGCTATGCTAGCGAAATCCCCCTGCATAGGGAAATTGATGCCTCTGTGTTTTTGGTATTTTTGGTCCTAAACGACCACGTTTTGGTGTATTAGCATTTTGGCCCTTATGTAAGCCAATATTTTAGGCAATTTTGTATTTTCACTTTGGAGTTTGTACTATATAAACCCCGAACTTGTAACCTAAGCAACTTTTGAAACTTTTCATTTTATAAAGTTTCCGCGGCTTTCATTTGGGTTTCATTTGCTCTCTTCTCTCTTCTTTCTTTCATTTTCTAGGGCATGACACAACCCTTGAGGAAGTGACAACTCAAGGGATGTTTGGCTAAACCTCATAACTGAAAGAGGGGAGGTGACTAGCTTGGTTTTTGGGGTTGTTGGTTTTGTCTCATTACTTTAAAATGATCACAGTCTTGCATTTATGATTCCATACCTTCCAAACTAGGGTTTAATGCCAATTTAATGTTGTTCCTTTGGTAAATACTTGCCATGCTTTGGGTTAGTGCATGCTTAATGCTAGATGCGCGATATCCTTTAGATGCCATTACGAGCCAACGAAATGAGGTTAAATGCTAGGGTTTTAAAGCGAATGGAGCTTTGGATACTTAAATGCACTTAGTTTGACTCAAATAGAAGTGGTTCTAGGGTTAGGTTTCATAGTTAAACAAAAGATCCGGTTTTGGCTTTTACTATAGGTCATTTGCCCTAATGCGAGGAAATAACCCGAGGACACCTTAACACCCCCATGTTATCGAGCTAGTAATGAAGCCATGAAATTACCATTTCACACTTCTTTTAAACCATTATAGTTATTCGGTGAACATAAAACCCCACATTTTTAACAAAATCAAAAATCCAAACAAAAGCCTCACCATTTTCCAAACATGATAAGTCATTCATAGGATGAAAACCCCATCCCGTGTTAAATACTAGACCGCTATCTTTGCGGTAAATGACTCTGACGATAGGAGGAACTAAGGATACAAATTTTGTTGATTCCGCATCACCCTACCATGACACGAATCAGTAGTCAATACACAGTTGAAGGTTCTTATCCTTATTTTTCCCAAATAGAATCGAAGCGCCCCAAGGTGAAGTGCTTGGTCAAATGAAACCCCTGTCCAATAATTCATGTATCTGGACCTTGAGTTCCTGCAACTCAACCGACGCCATCCTATGTGTAGTCACAGGAAATGGGCGACGTACCATAGTGTAACTCAATGTAGAAGTCTACATCCCTCAGTGGAGGTAATCTTGGTAGCTCATTCGGAAAAAAAATCCTCGTACTCGTAGACTACCCGAGGTAGACTCACATCCTGTCTCACCTCATCCTCCAGGGTAAGGCTTGCTAGCCAACACCCCAACTGTTCGTGCCATATGGAGTCATACACATTTTGGGGTAAATCACCATGCTTATCCCCCTGAAACACAACCACAGTTCCATCCGATGTAGCGTGCTTCGCCTACGATGTGATCGATGTATTTCGGTGTACCATCAAGCTGGTCCATCACGAGGCAACATCAAACTCGGATGTCTCCATGACCCTTAGGTCCGTGAGTAGAATCACGGAATCTCTAACTCCCACAATTCCGACATATAATTGCACACTCACCTTGTCAGGGAGGAGGGCTCACATACATGACTTTTCCAAGGTCTTAAACTCTAAGCCTAACTCTTCCACACATGATGCATAAATGAATGAATACGATGCACCAGAGTCAAATAATATCCTTGCCCATAGGCTAGATAACAAAAACATACCCTGGATAACTGACTGATCTGTAGGCTCAGTCGGTGGTGCTATGGCGTAGACACGCCCCTTGGTCCTTGAAGTGTTGGCTTGTGGCTCTTGACCTCTGCCTCGACCCATGCTTTAGCCTCTACGGCTGCTGGCCCATGAGTTCTTATGCGATGCTGAACTGATACCTATTCCCAGCTGTATTGGGGTGGAGGAACAAACTATGTCATTGCATCCCATTGGTATTAGAATTGCTGGCATCCCAAAACCACAGGATCCTTGCCTATGTAGGTAATCTCTCCTCCATATATCGCACATTAGTAGAAGAAACAAGTCATCGGCCACATGCAGATCGTGCCCTGCCTTGGCCTTACGATGCCGTGACCTGTCCTATAATCCTTGGGAGATAGAAGTCCTTCGCTGCTATCCCGAGCTCGAAGAAGGTTGACCCTCCTTTCACCTACCAGTACCCGCATCTTGGATACTCTTGGCATCATCTATCTCTCCTCTGCCGTAGTTGTCTAATATGAGTCCTATCATGCAGAGGCCCCTGTCACGCATAATGGGCGATCTCAAACCATCCTCAAATCTCCTCACCTTGGCCAGATATGTGGCCACATAATCATCCACAAAACAGGCTAGCTCAGTGAACTTAGCCACGTACTCCAGTACAGTCATGTCTCCTTGTCCCAAGTTTAGAAAATCACGGGCCTTGACATACCTAGCTGATGCCAGGAAAAACTTGATCATAAAGAGCTCTCAAAAATCTACCCATGTCATGGCCTCCAATCACGGGAGGTTTTGCAATCCCACCTTGCACAGGTTCTCTAGATTAAATGTTTCGGACAGATCAGAGTGTCACATCGGAGATAATCTCATAGCCTCCAGCTCTCTACTGCTAGAACCAGTAGTGATACCAGCTGGTTCCATACGCTTGGATGTAGGAGGATGATGCGCTTTAAATCTCTAGAGGTCACTCGGCCCTCCCTGACCTCCAGCTGCACTAGCATGTGCAATGGTGGCAAATGCAATGCCCATCACCTCCATAAATATCTGTTGTTGAAGCCGGGCGGTGGTCGACCTCTTGCATGGACCTCGCATCCACTGCCTCAGTTGCCATCATAAGTTAAGATAGCAATTTGAGATTCTCTATTTTCATTGATCACATTAGTGGTGCATAATGCCAAACACTAATAAATAACCATTCTTGCTTTCATTTGTTTTCCGAACCTGTAAGGTTATGTTCGCTAACACTAGTGTTCTCTATATATGTTCTATCATGCATATATTCCGCAGGCTCTGACACATCCCGGTGGAACATAACCGGAACCACTTAAACAATCCAATGCGCCTTGATAAGGTAATTTCTAACCTCATTGCCGGTAATCCTAGGTATTCCACATACCTAAGCCGGGATACCACGCGTTGTGAGCGTTGATATCAATTACGAAGCACTTGGTAATCATAAACCCAACTCTAAACCAAGTTGTGATGCTTGTACGAGCAGAGCTATAGTGTCGCCGCAGGCTACATCCCGAAGTAGCTGGCATTGTCTTAAGAAGCCGCGCCCGATAAGCGCAGGTAATGCTTCCCCAGGCTCGATGCAAACGCGATGCCCCCGAATCCAGGGTCTTATTGGCCATTCGTGTCACATGGATATCGGGTGCCCTGATAACACACTCACAAGTCTCATATATCGAGACCCATTCCTGCATATTTAATTCACAATATACAAAAATATATGACAGACTATGTGAAGAGAGAAAAGGGAGAATCCCTAATTTTTATTATTATACGGAAAAAGCTTACCTCTACATTAAATATTGAAACATATATATACCTCATAGGTCACTTGTCTGATAAGAAAATAAAGGAAAAGTATCTGATATCTAACACTCACCTCATTTGGAGCATATATATGCATATACATGACTTGCTACATATGTATTTAATTCTAGGACCTTTGAGAGATTTAGTAAAGATGTCTTCTAGTTGATAATTTGAATTGACAAAACTAGTAGCCACACATCCTGATGCAATCTTCTCTCTAAACAAATGTGTCAACCCAATGTCTTTGGTCCTTTTCATGGAAAAGTGGATTGGATGACATGAAAACTTAGCCTAGTTATCACGGATGAGCTTCAATCCATTCATCCTTCTCCCAATCTCGGCTCACGGAAGATTAATACCGACCATATGAGTTCACATGTTGCCAGAGCCATAGCTCGATACTCAGCTTTAGCGCTAGATCTGGCCACTACATGTTGTTTCTTACTCTTCAAGGATATTAGGTTACCGCAGTAGAAACAGTGCCAAGGTGGAGCGTCTATCGTGGGTGAGCATT
This sequence comes from Tetrastigma voinierianum, assembly GCA_016808115.1. Lineage (NCBI taxonomy): Eukaryota > Viridiplantae > Streptophyta > Magnoliopsida > Vitales > Vitaceae > Tetrastigma > Tetrastigma voinierianum. Next base: position 88,023 of record JAEQBH010006227.1, on the reverse strand, counting down.
GATACGCATCTGTATAACCCGATAACTTTGGGTGTGACCTCTGATGGTAACACACCTTGGCCTGGTGTACTTTTGATATATAGAAGACGCGGATTCTGACATCAGTAGCGCTATCACGTGGTATTTGTAGAGATTGCTAACAACACTTACAAGAAGGAATGTATGGTGGGAAGTAATGGTGAGGTAGTTCGGTTCACCTCTGAGTCGTTGATATCTCCGGGATCTCTAAAGACTCCCCTATCTTAGTCTGAAGTTTGACATTAGGATCCATAGGAGTGTTGACCGGTTCTGATCTAACATGCAGTTTCTTCCAAGATGTCTCTAAAGCATACTTCCGTTGGGGAAAGGACTACACCCAGAAAACTTGATTGAAATTTATCTCAGTTCGAGAAATTACTTGAGAACCCCGAGTCTTTAGTTTGAAAGTTGGTGAAAAGGTGTTGCTTTAGTTTAGACCACCATCGCGGTCATTACTGTGTGTGTGATGTCATCCATAACCCGACGAGATAAATACATTACTCCGAAGAGTTATGATGATAAAAAACTGAATGGTTTGTTGTACTGCGAAGCATGCCAAATTCTTGAACAACAGAACTAAAACGACCAAACCATGCTCGAGGAGATTGTTTCAAGCCATATAGAGAGTGGCGTAACCTGCACACTAAACCAGACTCCCTTGGAGCAACAAAACCAGGTGGTTGCTCCATATAAACTTCCTCGGCAAGATCACCATGAAGGAGGACATTTTTAATATCCAATTGATAAAGTGGCTAGGAACACATAGTAGCCATGGATAGAAGGAGACGGACATAAGCAATCTTCGCAATGGGGGAGAATGTGTCACCATAATCAAAACCATAAACCTGAGTATATCCTTTAGCAACCAAGTGGGCCTTAAGGCGATCAACTTGACCATCAGGACCAACCTTAACTATGTAAACCCAACAAAAACCAACTGGAAACTTACTAAATGGAAAAACAATAAGATCCTAAGTTCCAGTTGAGTGCAGAGCAGCCATTTCATCTACCATTGCCTGTCGCTAACCCGGACGGGAAAGAGACTCATTAGTGGTCTTAGGAAGAGAAACAGAAGATATAGCAAAAACAAATGCAGAGTAGGGTGAAGATAATCGATGGTAACTCAAAAAATTGTAAATAGGATGAGGATTGCTAGTAGATTGATTTCCTTTCCGAAGAACAATAGGTAAGTTATCAGAAAGAGGTAGAGTTAGGGTAGGAGAAGCTGAAGGGATAGGAAGTGAGTCACCACGGGCCTCAGCAAAAGGGATTGGAACAACGGAACGTGGACTGCGATGATAAACCTGAAGTGGTCAAGAAGATACATCATTAAATATAGGCGGGGAGATGATGGGAAGGGGTAAGACTTCAGTAACAGGAAGAGACTCGGAGGAGGAAGAAGGTGAGTCACCGAAGAAGGTGACATCGGCGGAGAGAAAGTATCGATGAGTGCGAGGGAATAACAACGTCATTACTACAAAAGTTAAATAGACTCACGGTTGCTTTTAGGAAAAAAGACTACGTTTTTAGTAATGAAATGTAGTCTAATATTTTAGACTACGTTTTCTGATTTTTCATAAAGTCTTGACTACATCTATAATTAAAAGCGTTGTCTTATATTATCTTTTGTAGAAAAGACTACATTTTTAATTAATAGTAGTCTTATGTTATCTTATAATATAAAAAGACTATTGTTAATTAAGTAAATAGCTTATATTATATTATAATATAAAAGACTATGTTTTTAATGAGCGAAGTAGTCTTATATTTTCTTATATTATCTTATAATATAAAAGACTACAGTGCCCTTTAAGGCGTAGTCTAATATAAAACTAAAAATTGATTTATTTTTCTCTCCCGATTAAGAATGTAGTCTTTTATACTTTTCCTAAAAAATTTATCCTTTTTCTTAAAAAAACCTCTCTTTTAGAAACCTCTCTTATCTGTATCATACATTTGAATAGAAAAAAAATTATTTATTTTTCTCTCTAACAGAATGTAGTCTTTTTATCCTTTTCCTAAAAATTTTTATCATTTTTCTTAAAAAATCCTCTCTTTTAAGAAACCCTCTTATCCACCTTATCTAGCCATATTTGAAGAGAAAAAAATTATTTATTTTCTCTCCTAATTAAGAATACTTAACTATAATCACTATAAGAAAAAAGGTTTTTAATGACAGATAATTTCTTTACTTATGTAAATATAAGTCATTGTAAGTTATTAATATTGAAAACAACTACATACATGAACCTTTTGGATGTTACCTTGGCAGAGTTCAATTTAGGGAGCAATAGTATTGACATAATATAAGAAACTACCTTGACAAATATTTTAAGTCGGGGTTAAAATTGATAAGCTATGATACATTTTATTAACATAACTTAACATTTAATTTATAAGTCAAGGTAAAACTCTAATGTATATAAAGGGCCACTTAGCTTCCCTTATTTCATTGTCTCCAAAGCCTAACTTTTATCTAATTTCTATCTTTAAAACACAGTTCAAAGTCGAGGTATCAATCATTAAATTGGAGAATCTTGTGGCATATCGTCTCAATATCTCTGTCTTATATCTTATGATTTTTTTAATAATTATTCTATATATTAGGAATTTAAACAAAAGAATGATAATTGGAGAAAAATTGATCATGGCTTGAGTTGGATATTTAATATATTGTCCAAATTCAAATTCTTGTTTCACTTTTATTTAAAATTTGAAATCTCAACCCTTATAATATTTGTTTGAATTATTTCTCTTGTAGATTTAAGAAAAAAAAATGCCATTTCAAAAAAAAAATTATTGAAAAGTGCAATGTGCCAAACGCGGTCTTGTCACACCTACAATAAAAAGGCGAAATTCGCGAGGCTTATAAGAGAGGGAGAAGATTTTGAAGCAAGTCCTCAAGCCCTAACTCTCCTTCTCCCAAATCCACTTTCCCTCCCCTTTATTTCCCAACAAGCCTCTCTGCTAGAGTTCTAGATTTTAGGGTTTTCCCTCCCAATCTCTATAAAATCTCCATGAGCAACAGCAAGGACAACTTCAATATGGCCGATCTCGGCTCCTCCCTCCCCGGTGCTATCGCCGATAATGATTTAAATTAATGACAGAACCTTTAATCTGTCTGGTTTTTATCTTTTTCTACTACCTGTTGTATCTATAAATCTCAGTTCTTAATATTTTGATTTGATATGTTTGTCTAGCTCTCAACGCCGAGGATCGGGCCGACCTTGTTAATGCGCTCAAGGTTGGTAACTTGGTGGTGTTCTGTTTGATTCTTGGATGGATGAAACAAAATATTGAATACCGAGTTTTGTGCTGTTTTGATTTTTTGGGACTAGAAACTCACTTTGACTGAAGCGAGTGGTGGTTGGTTTAGAAATAGTGTGGGAGGGATTTTGAAAATCTATGGTTCAAATTTTTATTAACTTTTATTCTTGTTGTTTTCTCGATAGCCAGTCAGTGGTTAAAATTATGTTGAGTATATGATAATGTTTTGTGTTATGCAGAATAAGCTTCAAAATCTGGCTGGGCAGCACTCTGATGTTCAGTATGCTATTTGAATCTTTTCATTGCTTGTGTATGAATTTCAAGTCATAGATATGGTTATGTTACGCATTCATATTTTTTTTATGGAATATAGATTTCTGAGCGTGATGAAGGAGCTCTCAAATATCTCTAAGTGTAAAACAATTCGGATTGATAATCCTAAGGGTTTTAAGCTTGAGTTTTTCTTTGACACCAATCCTTACTTCAAGAATTTAGTCTTGACAAAAACCTATCATATGATTGATGAAGATGAACCTATTCTTGAGAAAGCACTATAAGAAAAATATGTTATAGCAGCATATTTTTAGTAGGGGTCATTCAAATTCATAACTAAAAATACATATAGTCGCTTTTATTGAATCCATGCGACAAAAGGAATTTCATCCTAACCTTTTAGGCGCAGAAATTAATTGGCTCTTACTATATAAACTCTTGTAGTTGCATAGAACATATTACCGCTGCTATATAATGGTCCAATGGACACATTAATTTAAAACCTGCTAAAATAGACACATTAATCTTAAAACCGCTCCTGCCCACGCCCTCTCTCCCGGTTTACCCTAACTCCTCTGGTTTTCTCTCTCCTTAATGAGCACTGGACTTCCTTCTATTGAAACACTCTCTTGGCTTGATTCAGTGCGAATTTGGCTTCGATGCTCAAAGTTTTCCAAATCTATCTTCCGTATCTCATATTTACTTTAGAAATCGTTATATTCACCCTCTCTCGTAGTCTAATCCTCATTTCTCTTCAATTATAGGGTTTTGGCTCAGACGGAAGAGCATCGGAATAATACAATGACAAGTTTGATGAGGAAGGCATACCAGTGTCATGTCAACATCGAATACTTGATCATAAAGCGGTTAGGTTTTCCCTTTTGTTTGCTGTTGAGATAAGTTTTTATCATAGTGTGGATTTGTGGTCTTGGAAACTTGATCCACGGTCACGCCGTCTTCCTCTGGCATTGCCAGGTCACGTCATCGGCGTTGATCTCCGAATCCCAGAAGCGGTGTTTGAGAGAGTTTCTGAGTACTGCGCTCCTGTTTCGTGATAAATCCTGATAGTTCGATTCTCGAGGTGTTCTACAGCGTGAGAAAGATCGTATCGTAGCCAGCAATTGATCTCACCATCTTTAACAAATTCCTCCTCTTGCTCAAAATGTCTTGATCTTCACGAGGACCCGATTCTGACAGGTGCTCTTTTAGTTTTACTCTTTGTTTGAATTTTTGCTCTTGCGGATTTTTTTGACGAAGTCTGCAAGATCCATAGTGAACTTAGAATGATCGTGGATACGATAAGGCTTGTGGCTTTGTCGATTTGGTTTGGAATGTTAGGTTTTCGTTGTCGGAGGTCTGTGAACTTAAAAGAAAAAAAAAATTGTTGAATTGAGGTTGATACAATAGTTTGAGGACTTGGTGGATGTGAATTTTAGTAATTGTTTGGAAATCAAAGAAAAATGAAACAAAAAGATTGAGTTGCATCATTCTTTTAAATTTTCCTTAATTTTCTCGCTGGTTTGTGTGTAATTTGGAAGTACTCCGGGAAAGAAAAGAAGGAAGGAGTAGGGAATTCTCTTGCCTTAAGTTTTTTTTGGAAAATATAAGGAAAATGAGATGAAATGAAAATTGTTTTAAAGTGCTCGATTTCAAATTCTTCGTCTAATAAAGGGAAGGGGATGAGAGTGGAGAGGTGAAAGGAAAATTTAATTGAAATCAAATTTGTGTTTGTTTATTGTTCTCTTTTTGTTTTTTTTTGTTGTCCTTTCGCTCATGTCATCCATGATCGAGGTTAAGAATAACAGGATTCATCAACACGCATGTTCACACTTCTCATCCACACCCCAATTCCCTAGAGAGAAGAGCTGTTTTGCTTGCAAATCATTTCATTTGCAAATCATCACTTACCCCATGTCCATCACTTTGGTTAGATCAAGGCAACATTTCTAGTAAGTTTCGTCGAGAGAAAGTGTTATCTTGTTGTGATAATGTATAAAGAGATAATATGAACATGGAACCAAATACTACATAGACTATGCAAAACAATTTTTCCTTTTTTTTCTGTTTCAAAAAAATAAAAATTTTTCCTTTTTTATGAATTTTCTCATTAATTTCTTTTAGGAAAGTAGTAGAAAAATATTACTCTATTTTCGTAACATTTTTCTTTAATTTTTCCTTCCATATTTTCCATGTCATCAAGGTGCTAGTGATTCAGATGGACAGGGAGTGCTTCTAAGGAATTACATGGATGCTCAATACTATGGGAAATTGGCATTGGAACACCACCCCGGAACTTCACTATTGTATTTGATATTGGCAGTTCCAATCTTTATGTGCCCTCTACTAAATGTCATTTCTCAGTGAGTTCTACTTAATTTCAAATTCAATATGTTACCCTTTTGTACTTTTCTTGTAAATAATTGGTTAAGGTTCTTTGCTTTTTATTTTACTTTTAGACCAGTACAACTATGAAGACCTCTGACGGCATATGTGTTGATCTGGGTAATCTTATCAGTCCCTTAGTTTTTCTGTATATATTTATTTAGTCATATTTAAACATGGAGTCAGCTTTTTACTTTGATTCAGACATTCTGTAAGTAATTCTTGGATTCAGGATCATTTATGTGGCATGCCTCCCATTCAGGCCATTTCATACCAGTTTGGTCAAAGTTCCATTGGGTTCTCATTCTTATGTTCAGGTTTCTTTGACATTACCATTACCCAGTCAGATCTTGGCCTATTCTATGTTGGAGTTTTGTGAGCCATGAGGAACAGTTTGGTTTTTGTATTGGGAAAGTTTGTTGGGATTCGAGCTCAGTTTTGGTGAAATTGTCGTTGGGAGTACTTTTTAGTTTGATATGTCTTTCTGAAAATTATTTATTATTTCTTCCATAGTTGTGTTTCCAGGGATTAAAGAGGAGAACTCTCTTGGCTTCTATCCTGCAGTTCTTTTGTTCTGCTGTTTCATAGTTTCCTTTGGTGTATTTAATTTACAAGCCAGAAGTATTTGAATATTTAGACACTAGTTCATCTATTATGAGTTCATAACTCACCAACCAAGATCGAAATCATGGGCTCTTTGGGTTGTTATGTTATATTTCTGTTTTGTTTGTCAGAGGAACAAACCAATAAACATTAAGTGATCTTGTAAGTTAACTGTAAACTTGTTTGAATCAGTTTAGACAAAATCATGATGACCCTTTGTTTCCATAAATTTGTTGGTTAGATCTATAGACCATTTCCTATAGTCAGTTAACACATTACATTATAAATATGCTATGGTTGGTCAACCCTGATCCATGGCTATAAATAAACCATATGGCGAGTCGACCGTAAATCACGTATAAACCATCCCCTAGCAATGGTCGACCATAGAGAAACCACGAGTTTATAAAACCACCTTATGGCCGAGGTCCAAGCCACAGTATGACTAAAACTACCATATGGGCAGGGTCAACCAAAGCAGTGACTAAAAACTATCATATGGCGGGGTCGATCACAGGCAGAGCATAAGCCATACTGGTTGATCTGACCCTAAGCAGCGGCTATAAACTATGCCAAAATTATTAAATAATGGAAGAGCCTAGCCCACGGTTTTTATGAAGTGACCGCATCTATAGGATTTCTCCACATCACCTATAGTTATGCAATGCCGCGGTTGTCTTCATCCACAGCTATATTTTATAGCTGCATTATATAATACTTCTTTTAAGTAGAGATCGATGTACAACTAAGGCTTATTTCTAGTAGTGAAACGATCAAGTAAGGATTCGCGAAAAACTTATTTGGGATCTATTAAGGTATATTAGGTTGCACATTCTTTTTAATATTATAGAATTAAGATCTTATTTATTTAAAATCTTATAAAAACTTATAAATTCATTTTCAAGTGTCCTAAGCAACCATCGGTGTTGAATGTGGCTATTATGTCATCATGTATATGAGAGGGAGATCATTGAAAATCATATAATTTCAACCCGATGAAAAGGTAGGTTATTATTGCGTATGTGATTCATATAAGTAGTACTTTTTATGGTTTTAGATTTTATGTCGTGTTATTTAGTGCTCTTTTTCTGAGTAACTTATATATATATGCAATTTGGCAAGAAGAAAACTTATAAACAAGAAGAGATCAACATTATGCGCGGAGAATGGGTCGACTACTTGCAAGGCTTCATTTGAAGAAATATTATGGATGTTTGTTTATAAAACAGTATTGGATATTTGTATGATAGTATTGGATATTTCAATTCAATATTTTTGGTATTTTTGGAATTGAAGTATATGTTTATGTGAGTTGGATATTATACTCGTTTTGAAATATAGTCACAAATGTTCATAGTAGACTACGTTTTTCAATAAAAAAGTAATCTTTTGTACAGTTGTAGATGTAGTTAAAAGTAAAAAAAAAAGGTAGTCTTTTGTACATAGGCGTAGTTAAAGTAAAAAATGTAGTTAAAATGGTTTAACTCGTTTAAAAAACGTATCTTTTGTTCATAATGAGCGTGAAGTCGAAAAAACGTAGTCTTTTGTCAAAGTTATAGACTACATTCTGATAAAACGTAGTCTAAATATATTTAAAGACTACATTTTTCACTTCTAACTGTCTAAAAACTTTGTAGTCCAAGCGTTGGACTTTTAACTACACTCACACTTTTAGCTACACTCCTGAATACGGTTTAGCGTGTCATATATTAAAGACTACTTTTTTAGACGTAGTCTAATTAAATAATTGTTGTAGTGGATAACCCTTCTGAAGTCGGAAGTAGCCTAAGAATATGCATTTCGTGGCTTTGGCGGAAAGCTTGTCTTGACCGGGAGTGAGAATATGAATAAAAACGAAATCCTGACAGACATAAGGAGAAATAAAATTGTTAGTGGGGAAGAAAGAGTGAATGAGGAATCTAATCATGTAACACATATGAGCATAAGATTAATCAAATAACAGCGAGTAGATAGCGTCTCCCAAAAGCGAGGAACATGATAATGGAGGAGGAGAGTGCAGGCGTCTCGTGGATGATGATTCTTAAGTTCAGCTACCCCCGTTTTGTTGAGGAGTATGAGCCTGAAGACTGATGAAGGATCCCATGTTGGGACATAAAATGTGAAATAAAAAAGTGCGAGAGAAAAATATTCCTTTGGCATTGCCCTTTCTACGAATAAATATTGAATTAGATTTAAATTTCAGCATAAAATTTCTGGAAAATAGAATATATCTCAGCTCAGTTTTTCATTAAAAATAACCAAATGCATGAGATAGTCATTAATGAAAGTGACAAATATTGAAATCCCTAAAGTAGGCGCGATCTAGACAAAGGACCCCGAGCATTGGACAACCAAGGTGCAGTTATTCAAATGTTGTGGGAATGAGACACGAGTATGTTTTGGTAGCGGGACTCACAGTAGTGATAATGAAGTGGAAAAACGAGTGACCATCTTATGGAACATAGAAAGACTAGGGTGGCCCAGACGATTGTAGATGAGCAGAGGAGCATCAGTGGAAATGCAAACTACAGGAGATGATTTCGAGGTGAGGTGATAAAGGCCTTGAGACTCACGTCCGTGCTGTCCTTCCCGTATTACGTCACGCAAGGTCAAGGTATCGAAAAAAATGGAAGCGGAGTTAAAATGCAGTGATTTTCTTGTGGAAATAAGATTAAAAGGACACTGGGAGTATAAAGGATAGAAGTAAATTGTAAGGAAAGGAAGGATGTGCCAAACCAATACCTTTAGTCACAGTTTGAGAACCATTAGCTAGTATGTGAATAAGTGGGTAGTAGTAGTAGAGAAAGATCTTTATTGCAGATATACGATCGGGAAGCACGGAGTTTAGAATCGGGGGTCCAACGGAAGATGTATGAGTAAGGCGGGGAAAGAGGCATTACGGTCTGGGCAACGGTCTGTAGTCGACTTAGGTATGATAGGCAAGATAGTCATCATACTCCATCGATTAGGAGGAGTACCACGAGATGTGGAGGAGCTCGAGATCAGTGTGGCGAGAAAGCAGAATCGAAGACTAGCCCATGGGCGGTGTGGGAGGTAGATCCATGGCCAGTACATGATCACAGTGTGTGACTTGTGTAATAGTGCAGTGAGAGATTTCCCACATTATCTACTTTGGTTGCATTGCTTCCTCCGAGGATCAGTTGAAGCTAACACAGAAGAATCTGAAGGGCTATCAGATGACAAATTTTGAGTGGATGAGATACGGAGGAGGCGAGCAAACACATCATCCAAGGATGGGACTGATGGACTGCCAAGAATCTGATCTTGGACGGTCTTAAGATCTAGATGGAGCTTGATAGAGTAAAAATTCATGAAGAACTTGTCAATGCATTTCTGTTGAGCCCCAACGTCACTAGTAAGAGGCATCAGTGTCAAGAACTCCTCCTTAAGAGAGGTAATCTGGCCAATATAATTAGATAAATTCATGTCTTGTTGTCGGATATTGACAATAGCAGAAGCCACCTTATAAAAGCGTTGGATATCATTCGTGTATAGAACTTTTACCTGATTCTAAAACTTAGAACATGTTTTGTAAGACCAAAGATGAAGAAAAATTTTGGATTATATTTATATATCGCTATATTTGTGCATCTATTTTCTTCATTGCACCTTATCCAGCATTAGGTATATCATCCTCCAGTGTAATAAGATGATCCTCATAACCTTGTCCCATTAACCATAGTTCCATAGAAGCTGACTAGGAAAGATAATTCTCACTACCAATCAATTTTTATGATGTGATAGTAGGAGATTCAGAGATAACAAGTGTAAAAATAGGATTTTTAGTTGCCATATTCACTTAACTGGAGATTTAATCACGTTTGGATTGAAGAGAGCCCTAATAGGAGGGCGAATCACGGTTGTGGAACTTGAAATCACGGTACATTAGGCTGGAGATGAAAAGCCCCAAACCTTGGCGACGGGAGGGAGGTGGAGCTTAGAAGGCAAGGTGAATAAGGAGGGCTCGAGGTGAGCCAGCCGGAGAGATGGAGTAATGTCTGGCGTTGGGCCTTTGGATGTCGATTTACATCAGCAGAAAGTGAGCCGCGTGCCCTGCGGCTCTCCACGAGTAGTCGCGCCAGGCGATAAGGCTGCGAGGAGAGCGGTGCGTGGCGACCGCGATGTGGATGTGGTTCCGTGGGGTTTCCTCCAACGTGTAGATTAGCCTCGTGCGCCTCAGAATATGAGGTTTCCTCTTGGGAAAAGTGACCGGAAAAATCATAGGTGACAGGAAGTCAGACCAATGAGAGGGTTCGGGGAATGAGAATAAAGTGACCTGAATGAAACACGATCACCGAAAAAGTAAATTAGGTTTTTCCCTTTGGCTTTGATACCATGTGAAGAGAGAAAAGGAAGAATCCACACAATTTTATTTTATCTGAAAAAGCACCTACGTTACATGTTGGGCTTATATATATACACACTCATGTGTCCCACAATATAGTAAGAAAATAAAAGGCAAAGACTGTACAATATCTAACAGACTATAATCACAGTCTCTTTACAGTCCCTTTGATATCAAAAAGGTGTACATGTTTTGGTTATGCTCGAATATAATACAAGACAAAAACAAAACAAAACAAAGCCATATTTGGCTCTCATCCCATATGCGAGTCAGCCAGCACATTGGACTTATACAAAGGAGGTCCACGATAGGGTAGGCAAGCCTAATAGTACGAAAATATCCTCTGAGTGATCGGAGTGAATTATGCGTGCATTTAAGTAAAATTTATGTGTTTTTATAGCTCGATTACATGATTCACATTCATATTCATTAATATTGCTAATCCCATACTATAATGTTTTTCGGGGACACGACCAAATGGGAATAAAAGGAAGGTAAATAGCAGGAAGAAAAGGCCGAGTAGAATCTGATAGAAGTGCGGCGGGGCCTCGGTGCCTTGGCTCTTGAAGGCACTCCACTGTTGTAGCGTAGGCGCCGTAGCGGCGTGGAGGCCACATCTTCTGACCAGACCCGACCTGGCGAGGACTCTAGGGCCGGGTAGCGCGCTCATCAGCCCTCTTCGCCGCGGCATAGCGATGTCTTCTTTTTCAGTCGGGAGCATTAAAAACTCTAAAATTCTGGGCTAATGATGTGCCCGCATCCCAAGATATAAAAGGGAAGCATTTTCGAGGCAAATGAGAGGGATTCAAATGCGGATTGAAGACAAGGATAGATAGATGAAGAGATTGGCGAGGCCAGTTCAGAGATCGCGAAGGCGGCTTCTTCTGTATTTCTTTTCCTGATTCGTTTGATGTAAAAATCTTTCAGTCTGTAATGAAAATCACTATGAACTAACTTTTCCCTCTAGGTTTTGTCAACCCTAATCGCACCATTATGGATTAATACATTAATTATGGTTTATTTAATATTGGTATGTGTTTGTATGGTTTCTTTACTCATGAATTTAATCACATGTTATTATTTGGCCAATTGTGTAATGCTACTGCTAGGATTCTGATATCGAGAGAAGATGACTCATAGGGACACGGGTAAATCAACACTTGGTCAATAAGGGAATAGAAATATCCCGCGTTCCAAGTGTAGCACTAGGGTTTGCACATTTATGCATCTCGGAGTCAAGGGGTCGAAGTAAAGATGCAATACACCTCACTGGCGAGATAGGCAGCTATATATCGAGAGAGAATATCTTGTAGGCACGTCGACCCCCAACATGTAAATATTAAATAAATATGCTCTTTAGGTTAAAATCCGTCGGTGTGGTAGGCGAAGGCAAAACCACAGTTTCTTATCATTACCTTAAATCAAAATTTTAATATTAGGCTTTCCATAAAATCAGATTAATTTAGTCATAATTCGCTATAAGGCGAATTCAAATATTGTCTGATCACTTAAGCCGATGACTCAACAACCCTCTTCGAGTGGGAATGACACTTGACTAGCCACTACACTACAAGAACTGGTAGCGTATACTTACACGTGCAGTGCGTATTTTACGACTTTACACACTCACTTCCGGCCGTCAAGTTTTTAGCGATATTGCAAGGGGAGATGTTTAGTGTTGATATTAGTAACAATGCCATGAATTGTACTTGGATCAATTTTATTTTATTTAGTTCTTTTACTTATTAATCATTTTGTATTCTTTGTTTTAGTTATTTTACCTTATTTCATTTTGTCTTTGTGACTTAGTGCCCGACTTCCTTGCTTGTGATTTCGGGATAGCGATTAGTGTGCGTGCGAAAGCAAGATAAGCGAGAATTACTTCCATTTGATCCTGAACCAGAACGAACATTACATCGATTACACGGAGAAGCACACGCAACCCAATTTAAAATCATGCAAAATCAAGAGGATGAAGGATAGTCCCAAGAAAGGAATGAACCACAGGTGGATCAGAATGGACAGAATCATAGAGATCAGGCCACCAGATCATTTGTATAGCCTGATAATCTGCATATGCTACTCGAAATTACGCCTTACCCCTACAGTTGTTTGAATCCAAGCCTCTGACGACAAACCATTCAAGTGAACAAATTTAATTTGAAAGATAACTCTGCAAATGGTCCACAATGCTCTGATTTCATGGGTTTACTTTAGTGAGGAATCCAGAATGCCCATCCGACCAGAGTTTTATTCGTCTACGACATAGTCAGTATAATGGAGTAGCAGCTCTCAGTTAAGTCTTCCCAGCAATATACTTGTAGAGCTAAGCGTTGGTTGACTAGCCAACCACCCGGTTCCATTACATATGGAATGACTTAGTCTGAGAAATTTCTAAACGAAAATTTACCACATGAATCCTGCAGTAGGTGTGAGAATAACACATTCAGTTGATTCGAGGAGAACTTGGCGGAGGCCTGGGAGAGATTTCATGAGCTACTGAGGAGATGCCCATCATAAGGTTAACTAGGTAGATGCGGGGTGCACCGTTCTACAGCTAGTTAAGGGATTCAGTTAGGCCAATCATTGATGCCTCAGTAAGAGGTGCCCTAATGAAGAAGACTACAGATCAAGCTTATGAGATATTGGAAGATACAACCACTAATACTAATCAGTGGCCTCGAGATAGATCAGCACCTAGGAAGTCCTTAAGCGAAGCCCAGTTATAAAAGTTCTCGATGGCACGATTAATGATTAGTGCTTAAAGTGCTATTTTTGAACCATTTATTGCGGGGTTTGAGTATTTTGTCTTAATCGACATAGTGTGATTGGCTTTGTTAAGGTCCAGGCTATACTACGTCGCATTTTGTGGCAAATTTTATAGTTTTTACTAACTATTTATGCCAAAATTGTTGAGTCAATCCAAGCACAAAGAATTTGAGTCAAACTGACATTATGGAATCGAGACCGGAAAGGAAGAAGAGCGAGAAAATGCGAAAATTGGAGATGTAGGAAAAATTTGCGACACAACGAAATTTTCACAGGTTACCTTGTTCATCTGTGAAAATTTCCATCTACGGCACTATTCATGTCTCCTGCTTATTCACCATCACCTTTTTGACGTTTTTGTCATGTTGTTCCTTTTGGTTTTCTTCCAAATTTGTCCATTGTAATAGCTTTTAGTTTTGGCTCTTTTGGTAATTTGTAAAGGGGTTTGGCTATAAAAGCCCCAGACAAGCACTGTTAGAAAACCTTGTCCATTAATAAAAACGTTGGGTGGGAGTTTTTCCCGCTATTTTCCTTTACTCCCATTTTCTTTCCTTTTCTTCCACTTTCTCGGCTGCCGGCACACCTCTGAAGTAGGCAACTCAGGAGGATCAGTTGGGTAAACCACTTTTCTCCTTGAAGGAGGGTTCAGCGCTAGGGTTTGGAGGTAACTCCCGGTTCTACGTTTTCGCACACACTTATGGTGTTTATATTTCTATTTCTCTCAATCAAATCCTCTTAAATGTACAGCAGTGGACCAATATTTGCAATCTTTAGAGTGCAGTGGATGTATTGCTAGATCAGAGATTCATTAGTTGCCCCTACATTTTCACTATAGGGCCAGATTTATGAGATATGCATTCCTTGTAGGGAGCATTTATGCTCGGTAAATGCTATTTTCAAAGGGAGAAAATCATAGGGGTTTAGTTTTAAAGCTAAATGAGATCGGAGTTAGGAAATGACTATAGGTCATCCTCCCCAACGCGAGGAAATGAACCCAAGAACCCCTCGGTGATCTTTAGAACTCAAATCAAGCAGCGACTTGCTAGGATACTTATTTTACATTTGTTGTATTTAAATTTCGGTTTTCAAACAATGCCCCTCCTTTGTTTTACAGGCCTTAAATCAAATTGAATTCACCGGTTTAAGCTCAACGCCAAGTCATTTATATATCAAGAAAACCCATCCACGTATTCGACCCTAGAGCCTTATACTACAGGTAGCTTTGCTACAGCGATGGGAATTTAGGTTATAAATTTTGTTGATTAAGATTTTTATTGTGGCAAAATTAATGGAAACCATATCGCATAGTTAACTAAACGGTATAAATGACAGGTAAAGTGAATGCTATTCAGAATAACCCCTAGGAGATCTGCGAGTCATTCGAAGGGCAACACAGTACTATGGATTGTCATTCGGGGTAGATGACATTAGAGCAAGCATAGTATGTGAATCAGCAAAATCCACAACAGCAGGGATAATATGGAGGTAATACCTGCTCCAGACGAGTTATCGGGAACCAAGCATCAGTCGAGACGGGGTTAGAGGTAGCGGGATATTGGCAATCAGAACTATGGTTGGAGGAACAACCATAATAGTATGCAACCACTTCAAGCGAGCAAGCCGCCACCTGAGAAGAAAGTGGATTTGGAAGAAGCCTTAGCCCATATGATGACTTCCTATAGCACATTTATGAATGAGGCAGAGGCTATTCCAAATCGAGCTTAGCAAGCTGAAACCAATCCACTAACTACAAATCAAAGGGCTAATTGAAACACAGAAGTGCAAATAGACAAATGGCCACATTGTTGAGGCGAGGCCGACACGGATCATTACCTAGCAGCTCAAAGGTGAACATAAGGCAGGAAGGTAATGAACATGTAAAAGTTTGTCACATTGGCGTGAAGTGCGCCGATGCCTAGGCGGCCACCGGTGATAGTAAGATGTAGAAATGAGGAGTAATCAGGACCAATCGGAATGACAAGATAGAAGACGGGGCTTAGGAAAAGTGCATTGGAAGGAAAGAAACTTAGGCTAAAGATCGATAACCACAGGCCAGACTGTCCCAGTCGCACCCTCTGACTCCTGAAAGAATAAATTGAATGTGATTCATAAGGATTTATGGAAGTGTTCAAAGAGCGCATATAAACATTCCATTTGCTGATGCGTTAGAACATATGCCTAGTTTTGTCAAATTAATGAAGGATATACTGTCAAAGAAAAGAAGACTATTGGACTTCAAGTGATTAGATCTCAGAGGCTGTTCACCATCCTTGGAGGAAGCTTTATACGCCATAAAGACCCAGGCAGTTTTACTATTCCTTGTACCATCAGGAACTGCATCTTTGAAGGGCCTTATGTGACACAGGAGCTAAATATTAACCTCTTAATGGGTTATCCATATTGGACATTGGGGATTAGGTGAAGCTCGAACAACTATAGTCACGATCAGTTAGAGATAAGGTCAGCTAAAACATCCCCGAAATTCGTAGAAGGCGTTACGGTGAAGGTAGACAAGTTTATCTTCCGGTAGATTTCATAAGATTACGGACATGGAAGAAGATAAAAGAAATACCCACCAATACGGTAGACCATTTCTCGCCACTAGCAGGGCAATGATTGAAGTGCAGCAGGGAGAGTTGAAATTGAGAGTGTAAGATGACGAGGTCAAGTTCAATGTGTTTGAGGCTATGAGACACCTGGCAGAGAGTGATATATGCTTCATGATAGAGACCGTAGAGGCTATAGTGTCTTGCCAAAGTGGTCTCACTGACCCTTTGGAGACTATCCTGGTACAGATTGAATAAGAAGAACTAGGAGAAGAGGTCAAAGAGTATGTGAAATGGATGGACTCCTTCCAACCTAAGAGAAGGAAATACTATGAACCCACAAGCAGAGTACTGGCTTGTCGATGCCATCCTTGAACAACCACCCAGTGGAGTAAAGCCATACCACACTTACATTTGAGGTATATATCTTGGGGATGCCTCCACCTTACCAGTGATTATTTCGGCATCACGATACTTGAGTAAGAAAGATAAGTTATTGAGAGTACTCAGGGATCATAAGGATGCGCTTGGTTGGTCTCTAGCTGATTTAAAGGGGATTCATCCTTCTATGTGTATGCATCGAATTTTGATAGAAGATGGTCATAAGCCTTCAGTGGAAGCACAGAGAATTGAATCCAACATGAAGAAGTAGGCCGCGAATGCTGAAGTGGCTGAATGTTGAAGTTGTTATCCTATTCGGCGGTGCGTGAGTGAGTGGAATTACGGGTTGTGCCTAAAGGGAAGCGATAGTGATAAAGACAGAGAATAATATATTGCTGCCTTCTAGAATAGTCACAGGTTGGAGAATTTGCATTAACTATCGGAATTGAATAAGGCTACCCAAAAAGACCATTTTCCACTGCCATTTATGGATTAGATGTTAGATAGGTTGGCAAGGCATGAATATTAATGTTTCTTGGATGGGTATTTGTTCTGATTGGTCGCTATAGCTGAGGATCAGAATAAGGCGACCACTTGCCCATATGGTACGTCGCATTTAGGAGAATACCCTTTAGGCATCGCGATACACCGAGGCACATTCGGTGTTGTATGATGTAGTATTCTCAGATATGGTTTGAGACAATTAAGGTGTTCATGGACGACTTTTCGATGATAAGGAACCTCTTTGATAATTGTCTGAAAAACCTGAGGTAGGTGCTAGTTAGATGTGAAGAAACCAATCTTGTGCTGAATTGGGAGAAGTGTCACTTTATGGCCTGAAGGCGCCAGTATAGGCTAGATTTCCTCTGAGAGAATAGAGGTCAAACCAATGAATTGAGGCAATAGAGAAACTACCTCCACCATCATCAGTAAAGGGCATAAGAAGCTTTCTAGGACACGTAGAGCTCTATATGCGATTCATAAAATATTTTTCTCGTATTGCAAAGCCCTTGTCCAGTTTTCTAGTTCAAGGAACACCATTTGATTTTGATGAGCATTGTGTGCAAGATTTTTCAATCCTAAAAGATAGATTGATATCGGCCCCCATAGTTGTAGCACCAGATTAGGACCTCCCGTTTGAGCTAATGTGCGAAGCCAGTGACTATGCTATCAGAGCAGTGCTGGGGTAGAAAAAAGAGAGGATATTTCAGGTTATCCACTATGCTAGCCGGACTTTGAATGATGCCCAACTAAACTATGACATGCTACCTTGAAAGAGTGACGCGGTGTTTTAGCCTTTGATAAATTTAGGCCACACTTGATTGGCAATAAGGTAGCCAGTGCACACTAACCACTCGACCATTAAATTTTCCTAATGACTAAAAGAATGAGAAACTAAGACTAATCGGTGGGTACTCTGCAGGAATTTGACCTAGAGATTAAGGACGAAGGGGAGCAGAGAACCTAGTCTCGGACCATACATCCACGATTGGAAGAGACTGGGACGAAGTGCAGTATGAATGATAATTTCCCAGGATGAGCTCTTTGTAATTGAAGTCACAAAGCGGGTTCCATGGTTTCTTGATTTAATGTGAATTACTTGGTAGCCAGGTTATCCTCCCGATTTTAGCTACCAACGGAAGAGGGTTCTTTGCACATTTGACACTACTGGGAAGAACCTATTTTATACAAACATTGTCTGCGGATTAAGTGATAAAGAGCGATTTTATCTGGGAAGATGAAATGAAGCGTATTTCTAAATCACTACCACACCTTATCATATGGGGGGCACTTTGGAGGCTAGAAGACAGCGGCAAAGGTACTCCAATCAGGTTTCTACTGGCCTATCTTGTTCAAAGATTCTCACCAGTTTGTTTCTACTTGTGATAAGTGCCAAAGAATGGGTGGCATCTCCAAACAGGATGAACCACCCGGTAATGCACGATTAAGAGGTTGAGCTATTTGACTTGTGGGGATGGACTGTAAGGTCCATTTCCCTCTTCATTAATGCTTGTATATTCTCTCACTCGTGGACTATGTCGCCAAATGGGTAGAAGCAATCACGAAGTACACTAATGATGCCGGTGTAGTAGTCAAGTTCGCCGCCAACAACATATTTACGGTTCGGCCTCATGAGCATTGATCGCGGATGGGTGGTACTCATTTACGCGTGAGCTAGTTGATAAGGTCTTGCAAAAATATGGTATGCGGCATTGCACTTCACTCGCATATCACCCACAGGAAAATGGATAGGCCGAGGTGTCAAATCGGGAGATAAAGTCTATTTTGGAGAAAACAGTCAATAGTTCAAGGAAAGACTGGTCAAAGAAGATTGATGATGCACTTTGGGCATCACAGATTGACATTCGCCATTCCGACTAGTTTATGGGAAAGCATGCCATTTGCTAGTGGAATTAGAACATAGAGAATATTGGGCAACTAGGCTTCTGAACATGGATAGTAAGGTAGTCGGAGAGAAGAAAATGCTACAACTTAGTGAATTAGATGAATTCTGCAATAAGGCTTATGATAATGCTTGAATCTATAAGGAAAAGAATCTTGGGATAATGAAACATATTGTAAAGGCCAGGAAATAGGAATTAAACAAGTCTTGTTGTTCAATTCTAGGTTGAAACTCTTCTACCCGACTGAATCAAAGTAAGTGGTCAGTTCTGATGGATTTAATGTTCTATGGAGTTGAGATAATGCATCGAAGGCGATTAAAAGTCAATGCCCAGGTGAAAGCCGTATTTTGGAGGAGAATTCCATACAGGAAGACAGGATACCATTCTAAGCACACTTGAGGCGGGGTAAAGGTGTGGAAAGTACGGCCGGTTCGGTTATTTTTAGGTCTAAGTGTTGTAAGTTGGGGATGTCATTGCTGACATTGAACATAAGCGCTTCTTAGGAGTAGCCAAATGTTGTGAGATCCGCTCCCTTCTTTGAACTTGCATTATTTTTGTCTTTTCCAATTGCTCTTGATTACATTTTAAGCCTGGACTTTCTACTTTTGTTGTCTTAATGTGTTTGTGAGTTTTTCAAGGCTATTGAAGGGTCTGGCAGTGTTAACTAAGGGGTTTCACGTGTTCCATTCTGGGGTGAGAGGCTTGAGTCGTGTTTAAAAAAAAAAAAAAAACTTGTTCCGTACTTTCTAGTACGCCGCGACTTAGATGTCTACATCGTTGCGTACAAAACAAAAATTTTAAGTTTCTAACCCAGAATTACTGTGACACCTACACATTGCCAGCCCTTATCAAACTTCAGGTCGCCATATCGTAGAGCTCTACGTGGAGTAATGTAGCCGTGATTCGCGCGGCATAGGCCGTAATTTTTGATTCCTTTAAAACCCGAATGTGGCTTTCATTCCACCCACCACACACACACACACACACATCAAAACTTTTAGCCTCCTTTCCTCTCTCTCTCTCTACATTGCTTTTTTTTTTTTTTTTTGTTTGAGATCCCAACCTGGTCGACCACGATGGCTCGAAGAAGTCGATCCCGGCGAAACGGCGATCGGCTCCACCTCACGGCGGCACCACCCCTCTAGAGATCCCCATGGTTCATTTCGGGAGGCTAAGCGGATCTATCATGAGTCCACTATTCAGCCACTCATTTGTCCCGAGCAGAGGTTTCCCCACCTCGATACGTTCTTGACTTCACTATCAAATCCTTGTGGCGGACACTGCAGTGCACCCTTGTCCTCGGAGTAGCCCCGGTTGTACGGGAGTTCCACTCTAATCTGCCTTTCAAAGTTGGCACCACTGTTTTCATTCGAGGAAAGTGATTCGAGTTTGGTGCCCAAGCCATCAACCGCATTTACCGCCTACTGGACGACGATAGTGTGGAATATGGAGCATTATTTGCAAACCACAGTTATGAGGCGCAATGCGAGAGCTCACTTTGAGGCAGTGTGTGAAACTACCAATGTCGGTAGATTTACCAATTTCAGATGCACTCCCTCAGCCGGTGGCTAAGTGCAGTGCCAATTTTTGTAATGTAAAAATCTAGCCTACCATACCATAGTTACGAAGAGACGAAGCGATCCTCGTCACGCCCGCGACCGGTGGTTTCAGGTTTGACATCAGATTAGTCATCGAAGGGTTGATTGGAGTCGGCGAGAGATGCATCGAGGCCTTGATCCACCACTTACTGATTACTCAGTTATGCCAACTGGCCGAGGTCCCAATGTTGACCTCGAGGAGCGATTACAGCAGCATACGCATACCATACCGCGAAGGCGAAGTTCGGGGAGCGGGGGATTCGGATGAGAAGGTCGGCGATGATCTTTGTGGGCCCTTTGAGTGAGGTGACCTCGGGCGGCGACCCTAAGTTCCTCTCTAGTTCGGTTCAGTCCTTGTCATACCAGATTCCATCACGCTCTGCGTGGTTTGTATATTAGGATGAATCTAAGGCTGCCGTGTTGCCACGAGTCGGAGCATGTGGATACCATCGGTCAGATGACCGTCATTGCTCGACGAGGACATATCCGCATGTGATTGGCACAAACTCCTATCTTTTCACACTCCACCACCGCCACCACCATCGTAGTGATTCTTTGGGACGTATCTCTATGCCCTTATTTCCTTTCGGTCATCGAGGACACTGTCAGTTTTAAGTTTGGGGGTGTATGTATGTGTGGGTGTATAAGGTGGCTTAGTTTTTTTTTATTTTATTTTTTTTATCTCTGCATGTTTTAGGCGTGTTTTACGTCTAATTTTCGTCAGTTTTATTTATTTATTTTCTTAGCATGTTAAAGACTGAGTTTTGTTCACTATGTACCAGTATGTTTGCGTTTGGCACAATTGTTATATGGTAGTTTCCAGAGTTGGTACTAATTGTTCTCAACTCTATTTTTGACTATGATTGTAAGAAAGGGGAGTCATAGTAATCGCAGAATGCCCGTGTTTCGATGAAATAGGGAACTCTAAGGTTGTTTGATGATTAGGATTGTAGTGTATAAAGTTGAGAATGACCATGTCTGGCTGCCCCTTTTAGATCTCAAGAAATCATTTCTCGAAGTAAGCTATCGCACACACACAGACATGATCTTCGGGGTATGCCTTGACTTCGGACTCACCATGCAAGAGTTCTATGAACCTTGGAAAGTTTAAACACCTAAGTGATGGGACACCTTAGAAAAAAAGATCGCCTTTGACCCCATATATATATATATATATATATATATATATTTATAAATAAAAAAAGCGAAAAAAAAAACTGCTGGTTGGAATAGAGTGGATGATCCAATCGGAATCCAGGAACTTGATCCGAGGGCTTTACAAAGCCTAATAATAACGGAAGCAGTGGCAGAGCCATTGACCCGGTGCACACTTCCTGAGAAACGGAAGGGATGGATGATTCCACGGTCTAGGGCCTCGGGTTTGGTTGAGTGTTCGGGGTGAAGTTCGAGGGAACTAAGTGCCGGTGCATGCTGGCCCGGTAAAGTCACCCATTCCATCCGTGGGGAACCTCACCTAAAACTTCTTGGCACTAATTTCTTCCAATTTGTCTTAGAGTTCAATCCCTTGGATTAGTTGAAGTGAATAAATTGGTGTTATCATCCTTCTATGTTAAGCTTCTCGAATAGGCAAAGTTAGAATTCAAGTTTGCAGAGTCTTGAGTAAGAGTTATACATTGGAGATCACCTCCCACTTGCACTTAAGACTCACTTGGGAAAGTTATTGAGGCATTAAAAGAGTTAACACCCTTGGTCATAGAGGCCCGACTAGTGCGATTCTTGAAGTTAGATAGTCTAGGTGAATACTGGATCTAATGTTGGATCATGTTAACTCCTTCTTATTGGTATCATGTGTACTAAACCCGTATAGTTGAATTGTTAGTTCTTGATAGGCGAAGCGTGATGTGGCAAGATAAATGCGCTGTATGCGCCAGTGCACCACGTCGCCTCAAGTATAGTGTACCCTGGGATGCGGATATCGATCCACGGGAAAAGTGCGTTGACCTCTTTAGAGTGGTCTATAACATTATGCGGACTTAAACCTTGAATGACTAGTTAACTTCAGGTTTGAGATTAAACTAAACTAATTTATCTTAGTAAATCACTGTGTTGTGGAGACTAGGGCTTTGTCTCCCCCTACCACTTTTGATGGATTACTACCTAGAGAAATTATTATTTATTTTATTCACGACTAATTGATGGCGGGGTGATCGTGCCTGTAACACCCCAGAATGTACCTGGTTACCGACATATTAGTTATTTTGTACTTGAGAATTTGAATGTTTCCAGTAATTAAATGTGAAACATAGGCTTGAGAGACACGAAAATTTACAAGACTTAAAGTTCAAATTGTAATTTGTCTAAAAGGGGCTTAAAAGTTATAATTTGAAAGAGTATGGAGCTGAAGAAGAAATAATAGGAATTGTTGTGTGAATTCCTAGAAGATTAGAGCCCAATCTAAAAGGAGATTGGAAATTCAAATAGTCAAGTTGAAGGACTTAAAGACAAATGAAGAAAAAGAACCCAAAAATGGGTTTTGATAGCCAAACAAAGACCTAAAGAGATTTTGATTTAAAGACGAAATTGGTCTCCATTTTGGGAGAACTCAGTGGATGGGAGAAAGGATAGAAGAAGAGGAAGAGGAAGAAGAAGAAGAAGAAGGAGCCAAGCCAAAAAGGTATGGAAACTTCTTTGAGTATGGATTTTGTATGGATCACATGGAATTTTAAGGCTTTGTATGGTTAATACCTTGTCTCTAAAGCTAGGGTTTTGATAGAATTTCATCCTAACCTTAGATTTCTTGAAATTAAGGTTGGTAAAACCCCGAAGGAACAAGATAGAGTATGGAATCCTCCCTTTGTTGTTGGAATCCTTGGTTAAAATGGAGAGGAAATTGAGTTAGGGTTTAGAACAAACCCTAACAAATCTTAATTAACTTGGTTTGTGTATGGTCATAACCCTTGTTGGAATGATCTTTTTAGGAATTCATGAAAGAATTTTGAAGAAGATATGTAATTGAAAGATGAATTGAATGAAAGATTCCAGTGAATTTAAAATGGTTTTGATGTGTCTTTGAAGTGTAGAGTTGATTGGGTATCAAAATGTGGAAAATGGGTGAAGCACACATTTCTGGAGGCAGATTTTCAGTGAGCCATCTTATCAAATACACCCCCTGAACCTGTAACTGTACACACTTTGGGTTCTGGTCATTTTGACAAGCCAGTCTGGAATTTTCGCGTTAGACACCTGCCGGTACACCTGTTACAGTTTTCTGTTGACCAGGTTTCGTATTCGACCATAACTTGCTCGAAATTCTAGTCCGATTTGAGTGATTTGGGATTGCTGGGTAAATAGACTTCAAGGAGCTAAACCTATACAGAATCGTCAAATTCTGAATCTAAGTGGTCTAAATTCACTCAAAGTGGGGCCATGTGTAAGCCCGGTCTGCGCTCTCAGTTGATCATGAGTAGTTCGGATTGTTTGACGTAGCTTGGAGTTTCGGTGCTCCGAATTTGGGTGATTCAGTTGGAAATGAACCTTAACATAACTTCAAATGATATAAAGAACAAGGTCAGGTATGAAGTTAAGCCTCCTAAGAAAAAAATAAGAAATTCAGATTGTTCTAATTGTAATAGAGATGCTTAAGCTAGTTTGGCATGAAAATGCCATAACTTTAGTTCGGATGATTCAATTGGAATGATTCCAATTTCTAAGAAAATAAGATACATTGAGGGACAAGAATACATGAACAATGTGTGAATACATTAGAATTATTGTATAAGTATCTGAAATGCCATGGAATGGACATGTTTGAATATGATATGAGACACAGTAGGCGAAACATGAACATGAACATGAAGCAATGTGCGTGAACACGAGAATGTGATTAAGATACATTATGAGTTCTGAAAGACATATGATTATATGACATCACGAGGACCAAGAATGAATGAGTGGGCGTTCGATTGTGCTACGGCACTCGATTAGTATTTGAAGTACTCTGGTAGAAATTTAAGGCACTCTGTCTGAATTAGTGCTTGACCGCCGAGTTAAGTACTTGACTCTTGATTAGTGCTACAACACTTGCATTGATACATCAGTCCTCCCCATTGGTACTCGGCACCTGATGCGTAAAGTATCTTCGGATACTTATTGTGCTACGTCCTACTCACTTCTTATGATTGAAATTAGGGTAAATTGACAGGTTATATGATAAAGACTGGATAAAGAATAAAGTAAGGATCTGAATGTACCTGTATCGTTACGTGGTACTGCGGGTGCACTCACGTCTCCCGATTAAACTCTGTGGTACCTCTGGTCCTCTTGTATCGTCGAGTTCTATATTACCTACGGTGCTCACGTATCTGAATAAGTTCTCAATTACCTACTGGTACTCTGTATTTGATTAAGTTCTGTAAGTATACGATTAAGGATTCTGTAGTACCTACGGGTACTTCTGTATCTGATTAAGTTTTGTAGTACCTACGGGTACTTCTGTATTTGATTAAGTTCTGTGCATCATCGGTCCGTTATGTAGTACCTAGTGGTACTCTGTATCCCGATTGGATTCTGCCAGTACCTAAGGGGTACTCCGTATGCGATAAAGGTTGTAGTACCCTCTGGTACTCTGTATCTGAATTCGGTAGTACCTACAGACCTCTTGTATCGATTAAATTCGTAGTACCTAAATTGCTACAATATCGAATAAGTTTAGTTTACGATTAAGTCCACATCTTTGATTAAGTTACAGCCAGTATCTACGGTACTCCATCCTCTGATTTAGTTGATTAGAACCTATGGGTACTTAGCTATCGAATAAAGTTCCGTTTGATTAAGTCCTGTCTCCAGATTAAGTTACGTAGTATCACGAGACTTACGTCTCCCGATTTGATTCGTAGTACCTATAAGGTGCACTCTGGCCCATACGAATAAAGTTCCGTCTCGATTAAGAATCCTGTCTGCCTTAAGTTACGTGTGCTACGGGTACTCCGTCGTCGAGTTACGTAGTACCTGAGACCTCCTGTACATCATTAAACTCGCCAGTACCTACGGGCCTCTCGTCACCCAATAAAATAAGTATAAGTCCGGTCGTACCTCCCAGGATCACTTTTCGTCTGATGAATATGTGTAATACCTATGGGTACTTTTGTATACTAATAAGCTCTGTAACTCATACGGGAGTCCCGAATGAACATAAGCCTGTTATAAGTATAAGTCTTGAATGAAAATAAGCTCTGCCAACTCCTACGGTCACAGAGAATGAGGTGCATAGAGTGCGTTGCTAGGTATAAGTCCAGTAGTACCTACGGGTACTCCCGTATTGGTAAAACAAGTATAAGTCCAGTAGTACCTAAGAGTACTCTCGTATCAGTAAAATAAGTATATGTATGCAGTATGATCATGCCTTACATGGACTATATCCATGCACGATAAGTATCACGTATAAATGGTTGTTGAGCTTATCCACCTTCCTGGTATCGTACTAGAATAAGATTTGAAATACAAGAATCAAATTGTATGTACCCGATTATAAGTTAAAGTAAGACCGTTATAAGTTGTTAAAGACAAGTATAAGTTTTGTAATCCACGTATAAGATCCAAATAAGGATAAGTCTGCCATAAGTGTAATTCTTGAGTAAGTATAAGCTCAAAATGTGATAAGTATAAGTCTGAATAAGCATAAGTCTGTATAAGTCTAAGTAATTGTATAAGTTCATTATGTGAATGCCTGAATATTCGATACCATTACGTTATACATGTTTATGTCTCTGTATAAAATGTTTCCAGCTAAGCATAAAGCTCCATACGGGGTTTTAATCGCGTGTAGATGCAGAGAAAGCGTCGTGAGCATCACTTTCTGGTGAGCTGACACACTTATAAGGGTTCACTACATGTGGGATTCTGTGCTCACGATTTGTAAATGTAAAGGAATCTGAGTTTGTAATTGTAAGTAGGTTTCGGTAAATGTATATGATAATTTTGATGGTATAAAGTGTGGGCCATACCCATAGGTACAAAGTTTAGTTTAAAAATAAAAATAAAATCGAATTAAATCCCAGGTATGGTCCTGCGTCCGGAACTTCAGTTCGGATCCATGCGCTTGGTCGGACTAGGGATCGGGGTGTGTGAAGTTAGTATCAGGCCTAGGTTTAGGCGTTTACGGAAGAGTCTTCGATTAAGGATGTACCATATATAGTAGTGTTGGCTAAAATGCGGATGCACTTGTCAACTGTATCGAGCTAAGATGGAATAAAGTATCAATCCGACTTCAAAAGATTAAGACAAAAGTTTAGTTCTGATGGATTCTTGTTGGCTGAGTGAGTGTAGCTCAAAGCAAAGACATGAAAGAAAGGTTTCTGATATAGAGCAGCCTACCGAGGCCTAGAGTATAGATTTCGAGGGCAAAATTCTTATAAGAGGAGAATTGTAACACCGAAATATGCCTAGTAGTTTCGACATATTTAAGAATTTTGTAAGCGAAATTTGAATGTTTAGTGGTCATCACCGAAACATGGAAACGAGACCGGAAATTTACAAGACTTAGGGAATAATTGTAATTTGTCAAAAGGGACTTAAAGTTATAATTTGAAAAGACTATGGGCTAAAGAAATAATAAGGTATTTGTGTAATTCCTAGAAGATTAGAGCCAATACAATAAAGAAGTTGAAATTCAAATAGTCAAGAGTTGAAGGACTTGAGGCAAATAAAGAAAAGAACCCAAAATGGGTTTGATAGCCAAACAGGCCTAGAGATTTTGATTTAAAGACCAAAGTGGTCTCCATTTTGGGAGAGCTCCAAACGGATGGGAGGAAGGAGAGAAGAGAGGGAAGAGGAGAAGAGAAGAGAAGAGAAGAGGAAAATAAACCCAGGTATGGAAACTACTTTGAGTATGGATTTTGTATGGATCACATGGAATTTTAAGACTTTTGTATGGTTAATATCTTGTCTCTAAAGCTAGGGTTTTGATAAATTGCATCTAACCTTAGATTTCTTGAAATTAGGTGGTAAAACCAGACAAGATAGTATAAGTCCTCCCTTTGTTGTTGGATTCATGGTTAAATGGAAGGAGGTGAGTTAGGGTTTAAACCGAACCCTAACAAATCTTAGTGTTTAGTTTGTGTATGGGTCATAACCTTGTTGGAATGATCTTTGGAGGAATTCATGAAAGAATTTGAAAGATATGTAATTGAAAGATGAATTGAATAGAAAGAGATTCTAAGGTGAATTTGAAATGGTTTTGATGTGTGTTTGAAATTCTTAGGAGTTGTGGGTATCAAAATATGAAAAATGGGTGAAAACACACATTCAGGCCCGATTTTCGATGTGACGTAGCCAGCCGATTTTCTGATTTGTACCCGTTACTTTGGAGTTCTAGTCATTTTTGGCCAATAGTCGTACCGCACGTTAGACTGTGCCGTGCACCTGTTATGGTTTTCTATTTCGACCGATTTCGTATTGACCATAACGCTTTCCGATTAAATCACGAGGTGATTGAGTTCTGGTGGAAATAGACTTGAGGAAAACCAAACCTATAGAAATAGGAATCGATCAAATTCTGAATCTCATTGATTACTGGAAATTCACTCCAGTAGAGTACATGTGTAAAGCGATTCATACATCGAGATTTGATCATGGTAGTTCGGATTATTTAGCGTAACTTGAGTTTTGATTACTTCCGGTTGGGTGATTCGGTTGAAGTGAACCCTTAGCACATAGCTAAATGAATATAAAGAACCGAATTAAATTATGAAGTTAAAGCCTCACGAAAAAAAATAAGAAATTGATTTGTTCCTAGTGTGTCCAGGAAAACAGACTAGTTTGGCATGAAAATGCCATAACTTTGGATCGGATGATTCAATTGGAATGATTCCAATTTCTAAGAAAATTAAGATACATTGAGGAGACGAGAATACATGAGCGATGTGTGAATACATTAGTATTCTGTATAGAAATATCGAAATGCCATATGGAATAGGCATGAAACGAATATGATATAAGAACACGAAAAATGGCCCGGAAACATAGACATGAACATGAAAAGCAATGAATGTCATGAACACGAGTGTGATTAGATACATTATGAGTTCGAAAGACATGGGAGATTATATGACTTCAGGACGAGAATGAATGAGTGGACGTTCGATTGGTGCTCGCTCTGATTAGTATTTGGTACTCACGATAGTCTTCAAAAAGGCACTCTGTCTTGATTAAGATGCCCTCCTCCCGATTAGTACTTCGGTACTCACGATTGAGTCTTCTGGCACTCTTTGGTGATACTTAGGCCTCCCCCATTGGTGCTCGGCACCTACGATCTTATAAAATATCTTGAATACTTGTGCTCACGTCTACTCACTTCTTATGATTGGTCGGGTAGTGGCAGTTATATGATAAGACTACGAATAAAGAATAAAATGGAAGTAAAATATACCTCTTGCTATGCATTACGTAGTACCCTCTGGTACTCTGACTCTACGATTAAATACGTAGTACCTCTGGTGCTCTTGTATCCCGATCAAGTTTCTGTTGCCTCGAACACTCACGTATCTGGCGAATAAGTTACGTGGTACCTACAGTACTCGTATTTGATTAAGTTACATTTGTATACGATTAAGTTAAGTAGTACCTACGGGTACTCACATTTTACGATTGAAGTTACGTAGTACCTATGGAGTACTCTTGTATTTTATTAAAGTTACATGCGAGATACGATTAAGTTATGTAGTACCTAGTGGTACTCCTGTATCCGATTAAGTTACGCCAGTACTAGGGGTACTCACATTATCTGATTAAGTTCATAATTTTATGGGTACTCTGTATGCGAATAAGTTGGTAGTACCTACAGTACTCTTGTATCGATTAGAAGTTACGCCAGTACTGCGGGTACTCTGCAAGTTCCGTTTCGACTAAAGTCACGTCTCCACGATTAAGTTCGGCAATGCGGGTACTCATCATCTAGATTTAGTTTTGTAGTACTATGGGTACTCCACATACGATAAGTTCCGTTTACGATTAAGTCATCTCGATTAAGTTTTGTAGTATCCTACGGGTACTCCACACATCTCTGATTTAGTTCTATAGTACCCTATGGGTACTCACGTATCGAATAGTTAGTCTGATTAAGTCACTGTCTGCAAGTTGCATGGTACCTCTGGTATACCGTATTTCATCAAGTCTTTGTAATTACTAGGGTACTCACGTATCTGATTAAACTTTATAGTACACATAGTACCTCACGGTACTCCTAGTACCCGATAAAATAAGTATAAAGTCGATCGTACCTCTGAATACTTCCGTATAATGAATCATGTGGTACCTGCTCGGTACTTTTACAGCCTTCTAAACCAAGCTACGTAACTCTACGGGGTCGAGACCGAACATAAGCTTTGTTTAAGTATAAGTCTGAGATGAAAATAAACTCATACGTAACTCTCACAGGAGTCAGAATGAACATAAACTCATTATAAGTATAAGTCCGAGTAGTACCCTCACGGTACTCCTGTATTGATAAAACAAGTATAAGTCGAGAGTACCTAAAGAGTACTCTCATGCTCAGTAAAAAATAAGTATATGTATACATTATGATCTGTACACATATGGACTAATGTCCATGCGATGGTATCTGTATAAAGTCGATTTGTTCCGACTTATCATTATTCTGGTACCTTAGTATAGAATAAGATGCAGAAATACAAGAATCAATTGTGTAACACCGGTATAAGTTCAGTAAGACGGTATAAAGTTCGATGTCTGGTATAAGTTGATAAGACAAGTATAGGATTACGTAATCACGTATAGATCAAATAAGGATAAGTCTACCATAGTCAATTCCCGAGTAAGTATAAGCTGGTGTGATAAGTATAAGTCACGAATAAGCATAAGTCGGTATAAGTCTAAGTAATTGTATAAGTTCATTATGTAGATACTTTGAATGATACGATACCCATTCTTTGTTATGCATGTTTATGTCTGCAGCCTAAAAATGTTTCCCACTAAGGCGTAAAAACAGCCGCGGGTTTTAATCGTGTAGGTATAGGAAAGAGCATTGTGAAACATCCGCTCTGTTTGGGCCCGACACACTTGTAAGGGTTCACACATGTAGGTTAAGTACTCTTGTTGTAAATGTAAAAAGTACGATTTTGTAATTATAAATGGGACTCGGTAAATGTATATGATATTTTGGGGATTACATTTGTAAGATGTGGGCCATACCCAGTCTGAGTTTGGTTTAAAAAAATCAGGTAAAGTCTCGGTATATGGTCCTCAGATCCGGGAACTTCGGTTCGGATCCGCTAGTGGTCGGGGCTAGGAATCGAGGTGTGACAGTGCCCTACGAGATACCACTCTCTCGAGGTGTATCCGCCTATCTCTCATATCAGGTTGGGTGTATCTCTGACCCAATGCTTGAAATGCTTAAATGTTTCTAGCAATCGTCGCCTCGAATCGGGATATCTCTGTTCTTAGAGATTGATCGGTAGCTCTATTCAAATCTGGGTGTCCTCATCTCTCGATCGAGATACAGCAAATCGTATAATGTTGGCCGGACATTTGCATGTATATAAATCCGCAGATATATAAGCGGATACTAATAAGTCATTAAATCTTTGAATAATATAAATCGAAATCTTGTCCCATGCCGATAAGTAGTCGAGGTTCCAACAAAACCCTAGATGTGAATCTAGAACATCTTGGACTTGGTTACGCCCACGTAATCAATCTATAAACCATCGAGTTTTGAGAAAGAAGAAAATACAACAGTCTCTTCTCATTGATCACGGGTTCTTCTTGCTATACTTTCAGTGCCCCTCGTCGGAATGCGTTTTCCCTTTTAACAGTTTTTGTCCTTTGCTTTAATGATGTTCGGGCGAAATTGAACTGGAAGTCAGGAGCGTTGAGCGTGCGGCGTTGGTCACTTATTGACTTCCTCTTCTGTTGGCCCAGGCGCGGTAAAAATGGACATCGCTGACGTTCACCCGACTTTCGCTCTTCTTACTCTTTACTCCGAGTAATACAAAAAGCGCACGTTCCACACGCTATTCTGCTGAAATGCAAAAAATCAGTGTCGGGCTATAAATCACGTGTTCGCGTAAAAATAGAGCTAAAACCATAAGGCAGAGCGCGGGTTTGGCATTAGTGTTTTGAACGCTCATCACACCCCGAACTTAGCTTCTTGCTTGTCCACGAAAGCGAGGCAACTCTGTCGGACACGACCTACATGCTAACTAACACGAGGCGTGATGCACATCTTGACGAGGCGAAGGTGAAATGGGCCAGACTCACCAAATCTTGCCTTTTTGTTCGAATTTCAAGAGATCCATAAGGGTGCTGACTTCCGAGTCGTTTGAGCGGCGGTGTAGTTGATGAGTGATGTAACCTCGGTATTCAATAGCCTTTCCCAAGGACCCTATGTGCATTGAATACATGATCTCAGCATATACCTTGGTTGACACCCCCGAACTTGAGTTCAACTCACCTAGCATGGGTTCAGTCTAACTCTGAAGGATAAGAACACACCGTGTTTATTCATTAACCATACCTACTCATGAAAAAAAAACTAGTGCCTGTAAGTTTATGCTAAGTGTTCCTGTAGCGGGGATTAGTTGGTGACTCCCCACTAGTTGGTTAAGGGCATCGGGCATTCAGTTCCCCTCGAACTTCACCCCGAACACTCAACTAAACCTAAGGGCCATAAGTTGTGGGAAACTTCCATCTTCTGTCCCCTATAACGGGCAGTGAAGTTAATGGCTCCCGGCTAGTTGGCTCAGGGCATTAGGCTTTGAAAGGCCCCTTGGTGTATAGGGATTAGTTAGAGATCACTTATTCTTTTAATTTTTGTTGTTTTTTATTATATTTATTTTTATTTGGGGCACCGAGCCAATCCTCTTTATTCTGAGTGTTTAAATCGCTGGTGTTTTTAGAGACTCCCGGGGTTTGGTGAACCTTAATGGCGGGCTCGGCTCAGGCATACCTGAGGTCATGCAGTGACCAGGTGTGATGAGCGTTGAGAGAATGGTTTCTTGGTATCCGGTGAGTTCTTTGCCTCAGCCTATTTAATCATGAAATTCCCGAGCATCTAACACCCTATGAATCCTTTCTAGATTTATACTATGTTTGTCCATAATTATTTTAGACTTGCAATTGAAAGTCCTGTTTCCCAAGCATGGAAACACGCACTACCTAAAATCTCAGAATCAGCATATCCCTAATACCGGGGACTCTAGTGATATAAATGACAAAACGGAAAAATGTTTTATCGCAACAAAAAAAAAAAACTATAAACTAAACACGGGACTACGCATTACTAAAGTAAACAACAAACCTAACCTAAACTAAAAGCGAGAACATGAAATAAAATGGCCCATCTGCGATGCTAGCTTTAACAAAACCAGATCCATAGCCCACCCCCAAGCCGAAGTGGGTGTCCCTGCGGCTGAAACGAGAGGTGGAGAGCTTCCTTGGTGATCGGTCATGTCCTTTGCGGCGGCGGCAGCGGTGGTAGGAGAAGTGAAAGAAGTGACGGCGGTCTGGAGAGATTGTTGATTTCGAATGGTAGCTGAAGTTAGCCAAGATAATCACATGTCGTCGGAGGGCCTCCGTATCCTAGGTAATGAGGACTTGTGCTCCACAGGTCTCAGATCCCCAAAAAACATGACGATCGGTGAGGGCAAACGAGTCCTCAGTCGGGGGTGGGGCCAGATAGGGCCCACTCGGTCGGTTAATGCTGTGGTGGGTGAGTGGAGGATTACCTAAACGTCGCCTGAGGATCGACCGGAGGTGGCGAGGCTGATACTCTCGGCTCATCCTCGATTAGAGGTTCGTTGCCTGGTCGTACCTTGCCTCGGGTTATGAAATTTTCGGTTTGTCACGCTTGACCATTATAGCTTTAATAGGGTGTATCCACGTCTCATTGTCCTCTAAGGGCACCCGAGCGTACTTGCATCAATTTGTATATGAGAAGGTGCCACTAGGTTCATTTACATCTCGGTTATGGAGGATGGCATCCTCTATCTTACCCTTGATCGGTATGTCTGGATGATGGCGTAGTTGGCGAGCACGCTTAGCTGATCCACCTCACACCGTTCGTTTGTCGGAATGGGCGTAGCATGATGATGGTGCCACACCTTCAGGAATATAAGCGAATGTTTGGCAGCAGGGTGGCGTGCCCCTTTGCTATTGAGCTTCCACTCACCACGCTCGTTGGTCAAGACCCTGAGGACCTCAAGGTAGTCGGGCTACTCATAGGCCGTCAATTTCGGGGCACGAGTCAGATTATAAATTGGTTGATAAAGTACTGCGAGAGTCTACCCGGCCTCCCGAGACTTTTTCACGACATGGGAGGCCGAGGTTGAGGCGTGAATTCTCGTACCACCTCGTCGTGGGGGCCAAAGGTGGTTGGCATAGCGCTGCCATCCTTATTCTGGTGTCTTCTTGAAAGAAGTGGAGTCGGGGTGATGGAAGCCCTTTTCTTTGAAGGACCGATTTTTTACAAGTAGTTGCCGAACCATAAAGTGGCACCTTCATTGACAAACGGTGAAGTAAAAAATTCGGATCGGGTCCTCAACGGCCCGACCCCGTTCTTGATCAACTTTTGCGCGGCTTACCCCGGGCATAGGTGTTAGGGGTGTGTCGTGGATCTAAACCCCACCCAATCACGAGGGGCACACTAGAGTGCATGGTGCAGAAAGACCACTCGAGGTGAGCTGAACAATGGTCAGGTACCTAGGGTGTAGAATAGGACTAAGGGTTGGAATGGTGATAGGAGGCTGCCACGACCTCTAGGTGCACCTAATGTGCCTTTAGGCTCTAACCAAGACCACGGTAAGATAAGTCGATTACTTGACAAAAGAGGTTCGAATGCAGGAATAGATAAGAACGTATTAGGGTTCCAAGCGAGGGTCCGCGAAGGGGTGATGGAGACTCTGAGCCGGTCGCGGAGGACCCGATGCGGGAGGTTGGGCGGGTAGCAAAGGAGGTCGAGTTGACAATGGAAGTGCGGGGCTTCGAGAGGATGTGCGTGGGGAGGACAAAATGGAAGCGGTCAATCGCGGGGGCAGCGTCGCGTGTCGCGGGCTCAATCCGCGTCACGAGGGTAAATTACCAACATCGCGATGTTGAGATCCAACGTCATAGCGTGATTATAAATCCAGCGTCGGCGTTTTGATCCAACGTTGCGGCGTTCAGAGGTGTCGCGGCGTCGCGGCGTTGAGTTTCAACGTCACAACTTTTCCAAGTAATTTAGGCTTTGCCAACACCATAGCGTTGAGATCCAACGTCGCGACGTGACCGAAGATAGGTTTTTCATGGTTCAGGCAACGTCGCGACGTGACAGAGAAAGACAAAATGAAAAATTTTCAACAATTTCTAAGTTTTGAGAAAACCCCCTGAATGTAATTTTAACCCTTCCCCACTTCTGAAATGATCTTCTCGAGCGAATCCTCCACGCTAATTGCTGCCTCGGGCCTAGTAGACAATCAAAATAAGCAGCGTTACGGAAAGAGGCTTGACAAAGATCTTAAGCGAAGCTACTTGAGGTTAGACTACGGAAAGAAAGAGTTAGCATGGGTTGCCTCAGTAGCGCTTTGTTTAATGTCGTTAGCTGATTCTCAATGTTCGGTTGTTTAGAAGAGTACAGAATCTTGGCGCATCTCCCTATGGTGCTCACAAACATTGCTCAAGGTGGGTGAAATATTTTTCCTTCCATACCCTTGACCCTCTCGGTGTCTTTCTGTGCGGCAATAGGCTTATCCCGGAAGGTTTTCGCATCGCCTTGCAAGATCTCTATGTAGTGAAGTTCCAAGATATCTTCATTTGGATCATCATTTGGATGCTTCCTTAATTTTGAACTCATGGAAAGTAATCCTAAATCTCCTTGGACTCTCAATTTAAAGCTCACGCTTCTTGCACATTGATTTGCGCCTTTCCATTGGCGAGGAAGGAT
This sequence comes from Tetrastigma voinierianum, assembly GCA_016808115.1. NCBI lineage: Eukaryota > Viridiplantae > Streptophyta > Magnoliopsida > Vitales > Vitaceae > Tetrastigma > Tetrastigma voinierianum. The sequence goes on along the minus strand of JAEQBH010006227.1, from coordinate 52,522 downwards.
CACCACCAAAGTATGATGGGGTATGAGTCATCTTCCTCCATGTCGAATGAAGTACGCTAGAGACAAAGATTTACCCTTTACTATGACATTTTCAATTATACCCCGAGGATGTTGGTAGGACCTGTCCGCCAGTTGCAAACTGATTTTGGTCGATTTTGGTTCCCCCAACCAAAATCGACCAAAATCAGGTTGTGCTACTCCAAGTCACCGCGAGGCTTTTTCACATTCCACCGATTCCTGAAATGGTATAGCAAAGCTACCCGGATCTTGAAGTTTTGGGGGAAGCTTCTTTTGCAGGATGGCACTGCATTCCTCAGTTAAGGTGATAGTCCCATATTCCTCCAACTTCTTCTTACTTGTCAAGATCTTTTTCATGAATTTCACGTAACTTGGCATGCTCTCCAGTGCCTCCATAAAGGGTATATTAATATGTAGTTTATTGAAGATATGAAGAAACTTTGTGACCTGCTTCTCTAACTTACCTTTCTTCAACCACTGAGGCTATGAAATTGGTATGGCAGGTTCATCTGTTTTTGTCTGTTTCTCGGTTTCTTTCCTTACTTTGTTATCATTGACTGCTCTCGTATGTCGGGGCTGCTCACCTTGCATCTGATCTTTTGGGATGATTTGATCTTGCTCTTTAATTTCCAGTTCTCTTACCACTAGTTGTGGCCTCGGGATTTCCAACTCTCTTCCACTCCTTAGAGTGATGGCCTTGCAATACTCTTTCCCTTCTCCTCTTGGGTTTACCTCTGAATTGCTTGGTAATGAGCCATGTTGCCTTTCCGCCAACAGACTGGAAATTTGGCCCATTTGTACCTCTAAGTTTCTCAACTGTGCTGCTTGATTGTTCAATTGGGTGGCTTGGTTTTGCATATTTTCTCTTGTCTCATTCATAAAGGCGGTATGTGAGGTGAGCATTTGTGCAAGGGGTTGTTCCAAGTCCACCTTTTTCTCGGGAGTTGGTTCGCTCACTCGGGGTGGTGGCATGTTGTTCTGATTGTTCCTGGCGTCGTAGCTCTGATTGTTCTAACCTCTGCGCCACCATTGGCCGATTAAAGTTACGGTAGTTGTTGCTCTATCTTGACCACATTATTTGTGGTTGATTAAGCCTTGACACATCGCTGGGCGTAACTCTACTATTTATTTGTCTGGCCGACATTACGTCTTCTTTGTGCTGACCTCCACATACACGCAACTCTATTGGGCTAGTGCGGATGACATTCTGATTACCTTCTTTGCCTGATAAAGTGCATTTAGTAAGGTTGTTTAGTAAGGTGCGTGACATGGTGGCACCGGTGCGAGAACCTGGATTATACATTGCCGCTCTGGCCTTTCTTTGGTGTAATCCTATCTCTGGGCCACTGATTGGTATTAGTAGCAGCATCCTCAAGGATTTCATATGCTTGGTTCGTAGTCTTCTTCATTAGTGCCCTCTATGACATCGATCTTGACGGTTTGCATCCTTAAGACCATTATAGAAAGTGTGGACTTGCCTCCATCTGGTCACTCTCTGATGTGGACACTTCCTTAACAGTTCATGAAACCTATCGTGCGTGCGAGTTCTCTCCACTCCCAGGCACATCTGAATGTGTTGATCCTCTTTCACCCGGTTATGCAATTTTGCGAGTGGGAAGGGCAAGTGAGAACCTACGCATGATCGTTCCATGAAGTAATGGAATCCGGTGGTTGACTTTTCAACCAATGTTTTGCTCTATCACCTAGTGAGTGGAAGAATCTCGACACAGTGCCTCTTGGTGAGAAACTCAGTTGTACTTGATCATATCGCCGGACCCCGAGGAAGTTGGTGAATGCATATTCGGATCCTCATTGGGCAGTAGTGGAGCCGACATGTTACGAAGCATATGTAAAGTCACTTGCCCCATTTCGAGTTGTTTTACTGAATAGGTGGTCTTGGGATAGCCATCTGAACAACTGTAGGTGGTAGGGCAAACTCTTCTAGCAACATGTATGGATCATCTAACTGTATAAACGACCTGGGTGCATGATTCCTACCATTATTCCCATTGCGGTCCCCTTGCGGCTCGTTTTGCTCATGGCCATGATCGTGCTCTTCATTATTTTGCATGATTGCTAGATTTCTATACTGTGCAGTTCTCAGTTCTCGGCGTAAGCGGTGTAAGGTTCTTTTCGGCTTAGGATCAAACGGATGTAGTTCAATCTGACCCCGTCTTCGCATGCACTCACTGTAACCTTGACTACAATCACACATGAAACACAAAGACCAAATTACTAGCACTTGTAAAAGTAAAATAAAAATAACAATAAGAATTCCAGAGTAATATATAATTGTTGTTTTTCAATATAAACTATAAAACTTCTCACCAAACAACCGGCGCTAAAAACAGTAAGAAGTAGAAGCGTGATGTGTAAGATAAATGCGCCCTATGTGCGCAAGTGCATTCGTGGCCTCAAAGTATTATAGTGTACCTAGAGTGCCGGATCATCGATCACGAGGGGAGAAGTCGTTGATAAAGTGGCCACATAACATTATACGGACTTAAACCTTGAATGACAGATTAACTAAAAAGATTGTGAGATTAAGAAACTAAACTAATTTATCTTAGTAAATCAGGTATTTGTGGAGACTAGGGCTTTGTCTCCCCACATACGTTTGATGGATTACACAGAAATTCTTATTCGATCCTGATGTGACTTATTGATGGCGGGGTGATCGTGCCCCAGAGATACCCTCTCGAGAATTAATATCACTTTATCTCACTAGCGAGTTAGTGTATCTTTACCTAACCCAGTGCTTGAAATGCTTAAATGTTCTAACCTTAATTGCCACCCTCGAATCGGATATCTCATTCTGCAAGATTGGCCAGAAGTCGCTCTATTGAATCCACAGGTGTCCTCGTCGATCTAGGATGCAACAAGAGTATGCCAATGTTGTCCGGACATCGCATGTATATAAATCACAGATATAGAGCAGATACTAATAAGTCATAAATGAATAATATAAAATCAAAATCTTAATCCATGCGATCGTGGCCGAGGGTTGACAAAGGCCAGATGTGAATCAGAACCATCACTGGACTTGGTTATACACGTAATCGATCTATAAACCATCGGCCAGTTTTAGGAGAAAGAGAAAATACAAAAGCAGAGTCTCTTCTCCGTGATGCGGGTATTTGCTATGCTTTGCCTTTCGTGCATGCGTTTTCTCATCCCTCCTTGATTTCTGTCCCTTTTCTTTTAATAATGTTTAGGAAGAAATCTCACTAACGTCGCGACATTTCAACGTCACGACGTTGAGGCGTCGCGACGTTGAGGCGTTGCAAAGTTGGTCACTTGTTGACTTCCTCTTCTCATTGACCCGACGTCGCGGGGGTGGGGCGTCGCGGCGTTTCTTCCCGACTTTACGCTCTTTTTCTCTCTGCTCCCGAAATGGTCCCAGCTGCCGTTCCTATTTATTCACACGAAATGAAGAATCGGATAATCGAGTACATAAAATGTTGTGTTAACTACTAAAAATGGGAGGCTAAGACAATAAGACAGGCGGGTATGGCATGATGTTTTAGGCACTCATCCGGTTATCTTTATTCTTGTATTGCCACGGTTAGAGTCACATTCTTGCTTGAGACCAGCGAAGCAATTTAGAAGTGATCGGGTGAATTATGCATGCATTTCAGTAAAATTTCTAAGTGTTTTTATAGCTCAGTTGCATTATTCACATTCATATTCACTAATATTGCGCTAATCCCCCATACTATAATGTTTTACAGGACACGGCAATATATGAATAAAAAATGAATAAAGGAAACTAGTGCGAAGAAAGACCCAGCGGGAGCCACAACGAGGAGTGCGCGGGGGGCCTCACGGGGTGCCTCTCTGCGAGAAACTCCCACCTTGTTCTTGTGTGTACTTTCCCGCGACGACATGGAGACCCGGGCCGGGCAGGTGAGGGAGGACTCAGCGGCGGGGCCCAGCAGATGCACGCCGCGGCGGCGGGGGTCCTTCTTTTCGTGGGAGCGTTAAACTCTGAAATTATGTCTCATGGACGATGATGGATTTTGCATCCTATAATAAGGAAGTATTTTCCCAAAAATGAGGGTTTAGAAGCGATTGAAACGAGTGGGACGGATAGAGATTGGCGACGATTCGGATGTCCTTGGCGACTTCTTATCTTATTTCTTTCTGATTAATTTGTTTAAATATTTAGTCTATAATGAAAATCACACTATGAATAACTTTTCACTATCTAAGTTTTTATATTTAACCACACCGTTATGGATTAATACATTAATTGTAGTTTATTTAATATTGGTATGTGTGTGTTCGTATGGTTGCTTTACTCTGAATTTTGTCACATGTTATTATTTGGCCAATTGGCGGCATGCTCTTTTGGGATTTGATATGTCGAGAAGATGACTCATAGGGACGTAGATGCGTAACACTTTAAATCAATAAAATAGAGATATCCATGACTGGGAAGTGTAACCTTGGGTTTGCATTTGTATGCATCTGGTCGAGGGTGAGAAATGGGGGTGCAATACACCCCACAACGGTGAGATATAGGTATGCTATCTCAGAGAATATCTTCAGAGCATGATCAATAGTATTTTAACATAGAATTATGTGAAATAGTGACTTAAATAAAATATACGCTCTCTGGGTTAAAATCATCCGGTGTGTGGTAAGCCAGTATTAGTTTTCTCATCATTGTAAATCAAAGAGTACTAATATTAGCTTTCTGTAAATCAATTAATTTGTCATAATTCACTATGGGCGGATAAATATTGTCTAGACAGATTATTAAACATTACAGAGTAAGTGACGCGCTTCTTTGTGGGAACGAGGCACGCACGACTAGCCGCTACACCATATATGTATGTGAACTCGACGCGTATGCGTATTAGATGCAGTATGTGTTAGCAACTCTTACACACTCTCACTTTCATCCGTCTGCAAAGTTATTACCTACCTAAGTGCACATGAAATGGTCACACAACAAACACACATCCAAGTACAAACACACATGTCTCACACCGAGATATACATGTATCGTGTGAATGAGACTCGTCCTGCCATGCCCATGTGCACCAGCCCTCGCTAGGCTCCGACTGTCTGAGTACTTGATGAGCAGCGGAAATTTTGAGTCAATCGGAGCTCACATCACCTGACTTCCGAAGTCTATTATATGGCCAAGTGGCAAAATCTAGTCTCTTTGGGCAACAAGATTTTAAGTTATGAGTCTCTTACACCTTTCGACACGAAGAAGAAAAGAAACTACGGGCTTTAGCGGGTGGATACCTACTCTAGTATGTTCGGGCTTTTCACTTGATGGGGTAATAGTCCTTTCTTGTACGTCGACACACATTATTTATATTTCTTGCAATAACTTGACAAGTGAGACATCCATTGGGCGTCATCAAAATTTGGAAACTCCGCGACGTTCATGGCAATGATGATGTGGTGAGCGGCCCTTGCCCATACACCTGACCATCTGCGATACGCGTATTGCACCTGCGATGTAAGCTCTGCTTTGCATGTTCTCATCATTTGCATGCCATGATGCACCAGCGGGCACATTTACTAACCGTAATTCATGCCCAGTACTGTAAACATACACTTCCATCCATTCATGTTAATACATTTAGCCACGCATATATTGTTTATATCTCATTATATTCGACGTATTAATAAATTTCTAAACCAATAACATGGCTGTTTCACATAAATTTGCCATTTATGGCCATAAGTCCAGCTGTACTTAGCCTTAGAAAAATCTAGACTTAGTCCAGAAATTCCAACTTTTGTAATTATCTTTGCCGCGCCGATTTCACCGCTCTGGAGCCGCGTGCGGCGCTGGCGCTTTATGAATACGATGATTAAGCGAAGTTCGGGAAACGAAGCGCTGGACTCTCGACAAGTTGACCCGCCATATTCAGGCCCATGGTTTATTTGAGCTATTATTAAATTTTAGACTTCATGAGCTTTCTGTAGAGTTTATGAACACACGAATCGAGGTCGGGCGGAAAGTTATAGCCTTAGAAGTTGGCGGCTAGTAGATTATGTGCGAGGTAGTCGTTCGTGAGAGGTAGGCCGCGTCATTTCCGATACGCCCAGTTTGCTCGGAGTTCTAGGATGCCATGCTTTCGATAGGCTCGATTAAGGAGCTCCATATACTCGATCCGCGACGTCCTGATCGCAAACAAACCACCTGACATACAAAATTAAGCGGCGGGGCGAGGCTCAGTAATTGCGACCCACCAGGCGTGAAATGGCCCGGTGGAGCACCTACATCTTGTATGCGGAGTTCCGTGAGGCTGTTCGGGTTTCCCAACCACTGCACGACGTTGGACCGATTCCCTTCCTCTTCTCTTCTTTTTCCTCTTTTCTTTTCTTTCTAATTTTCTTTCTTACTTTTCTTCTCCACAGGCCGACCCCGAAGCTACCTTTCTTCCTCCCATGAGGCCCGATGACTAACCTCCTCCACGTATGGCCCTCTCCACTCTCTTTCTTTGGCTTTCCTCCATTTCTTTGTTATTATTATTATTTTATTATTAAGCTTTGATGGTGGGAATAACACCCCCACCCGCCCACGTGTGTCCTCCTCCTCGTGACCTACTCACATTTGTAGCTTATGAGTGTGACACTTTGGCATCAGAAAACCATCTCTGCCCTCACCTTAGTATATTTATTTTTCTATAAATCTATTACTGGTTTTCTGAAAAAACGTGAGGGTGATCTCGAGGGTCGACCAATTCAAAGCAAGATGATGTGAATTTCGTGACCACGGACTCCCAGTGATTGTGAATCCATTTTATTGAGATCATAAAAATCGATTCTTTTTGAATTTATTTCAACAAATTACCGTTTTCCTTTTAGCAAAATTTGAGTTTTCAACCCCAGTTTAACACCCCGATGCCACTTATTTCCCAACTTTTGGATTATTGTGTGTTATGCCATTTGCGGATACAATTTAGAGTTCTCTCACCCGCGGGGCGTCATACGCCTATCTGACAACACATTTTTTACGGGTTTCACCAATGGTTTTAATATTACAAACCATATACCGGGGTTTTTCACACGAGGAAATTGTCTATCAACACTTCGCCACATTACTTGTGCTTTAAGCGCCATGCAGCAGTGAAACTCAATTTGGGCGTCCGTTTCATGAAGTTCACCATCGAACACGAACGATATCGATTCAACCGTAATGTCTTCCGCGATATACATCAAACACCACCAGTGTGTCGGGTACCATGTCACCAAGCATGTCAAACGCTAAGCGATTAGGCCCCAACCATGCACTCGCACCAGCAGTGTGATGTCTCGTGCATAAATGCAATGCAAATGTCATTACATGCCATTTCACGCCAACATGTACACTACGTGTCACATCAAACACCTCATACTATGTCAGAGTCAAGGATAAATTATATTTAATATATAATTATTTCCATTTACTCACATATATCACTATTTCTTCCAGCATGTTATTCAATTTACGTGATAACACACATTAGCGATTCGACGAGAAATAGACCATGTTGGGCTGGGAAATATGTGCATCCTAGTCAGTCCGGCTTTGTCAATACACAAAAAAAAAAAAAAAAAAATATTCAACCACCTTGATTCTGCGCTCGGGCCATGAGCAGCCCGATATTTATATAACCTGGCGGGTTCCAAAAACATGATTCGGGAGCCCAGCGGAAGGATTTTCCGACATTGTCGTATTGACTAATCTTAACCGGACATTGGTTTGGATAAACACTTTTATCTTGTTAATTCTAGACTCAATGAGCTTTCTTAGGTCAAAAACACCACAGTGGAGTTAAATACGAGAAAGAAGTTATCGATGTATCAAGGTGCGATGGGTGACGCGCCGGGTGTGAAATGCACCACCGCAACGACCACGCGCGATTCCACTGCGCTTTGGCGGGCCATGTCGGCGACGAAGCATTTCATATAACCGGTTCGAAAACTTAAGTTAAAACCAAGCGGACCATTCCCTCGTTGTCCGTGACCCTGGCGATCTTTAAGACCCTGCCGGTTTGGCTAAGCACTTTATCTTGTTAAATTCTGAACTCGATGAAATCTGTAGAGTCGAAGCGTAGCGGTGGAGTTTGGACGAGAAAGTTATGTCATATTGGCGGGATCGGGTGGTCGCAAGGTATTAATTTCTTGGACACACCCCATTTGCCGTATGCTCAAGGATTGCCATTCAAGAACACGATGTTTGGTGCAGAACGATCGAAACTCCTGGCGAAAGCGGTCTTTTGACATCACCTGATAACAATCAAACCACATCTTAAGTTACAAAATTTGGGTGGCTCCGTTAGGCCATTACATGGCTCCCTAGGCGTAAATGAAAACCAGAGTAGAGAGAGCTTCACTTTTGGTGCAGTCGGGTCTAAGATCGGTTACGCTCCTTGCTTAGCGATGTTGGTTACGGTTACCCTCTCCGCACCACTCGCCCGCCTCTGCTTTTTCTCATACTTCTCTCTTTTCTTTCTCATTTTCTTTTCTTCCTTCTGGCTTTCCCTCTCTCTCTCCTTAGCCTTCTCTCCTTTGATGGCTTCCACTTTCTCACACTTTCTCCCTTTCTGTTTGTTGTTTTTTTCATCTTTCTTCTTATCTCCCATTTTTGTAAAATTCAGTGCTCTTGAGGTCGGCCAGTTCAGGCGGGGGAGCTAGGTACAGTGACTTCTGGTCAGATTGTGAGTCCATTTGTCATTTGAAGGATCCCAATTCTTTTTTTGGACTATTCCGACAAATTACCGTTTTGCCCTTTTTAGCAAAATTTGAATTTTTCAAAATTTCACGGGTTTTACACCCCCAATGCCTACTTATTTCCTAACCTAGGATTGTGTGTTATGCATTTTATTAAGGTTTCAAGTTCTCACCGTGAGGCGTCATGCGCCTATATTACATTTTATGGGTTTTCACGATAGTTTCATGTCTAAACCATATACGGTTGCCTCACTGAGGGGGGTGTCTATCCCTTTGCCTTGCGCCCCATTTACACAGCCGCTTTTCAATGCCATGCAGTGAGCCTCCATTTGGGCGTCCCCGCATTTCACTAAGGGCCCCTGCCATCGAACACGAAACTTCTAATGTCGAGTGCCATGAGCATACGTAATCACCAGTGTCGATTTACACCGCACAGCCTCATGACTACCATCCAAACACTAACGCGGTGTGACCCATGCGCTCACGCTTCTTGGCGTGATGTCGGTCATGTCTATCGGAAAATCATTACATGCCATTGCGCCAACATGTACCCCTTCGTGTCACATGCAACATATCATACACTACATGTCAAGTGTCGAGATAAGTATATTTAATATTATTTTCCATTTTTATAACATATCACATTATTTCACATTAGCATGTTATTCGGTTCGGCAATAACATTAACCGTTCTCGGCGAAAATCGACCCTTATCGTGGGAGCCGAGAAATAATTTGGTTAGTCGGAGAAGTCGACTTTTTGTCAATACCACGAAAAAAAAAAAAAAAAAAATTCAACACGATTCTAACCAGACGTGCAGCGACCCCCTGACATTTCATGTCTGACAGGTTAAAACAAGTTCAGGAACCAAGCGAATGATTGTCTATGACCCAGCCTAATCTTCAGACCATGGTTTGGTTAAGCACTTTATCTTGTTAAATTCTAGACTCAATGAGCTTTTCGCGAGTCGAACACACCTGGAAATGTGCGGGGGTTGGGCGAGTTATGGTCATCGAAGTTGATCGCAGGTATTTCGCATGGAGTGTCAATACCACACAAAAAATTCAACATGATTCCTTGCTCGGGCCATCGCGGCTGAGCTTCTGTAAACCGGTTCAGAAACTTAAGTTAGGAAACGAAGCGGACCATTCCTCGGTACTCCGCTTGACCTAGCCGATCTTTAGACCCGCAGGTTTGGCTAAGCACTTTATCTTGTTAAATTCTAGACTCGATAGCAATCACGTAAGAAATTTGGTTTCTACATAAATTAAGTTGGACGAAAGATTATGGCCACCCAGTAGCCAGGGCGGTCGCAAGTGTGCCATTGGTCACACCCCATTTAATGGCAGAATTTTACGCATTCGAACACGGTGTTGGTCACCGGTTGATCTGGCTCCATGTGAAAGCAGTCTTTAACATGCGCACAATAACTTTGCGTGAAACCACACACATCTTAAATTTGCCAAAATTGGTGAAACGGTTAAAAACCCTTGGTACGCTGGGCAAATAACCCGAGGAGTAGAAGAAACCACAGCAAGCATTTCGGGTCCTTTGCAGTCTGGTTTTGCTCCTTGTCTTGGCCGTTACGGTTACCCTCTCCCGCTCGTTTCTTTTCTTTCTTTCTCTTTTCTTTCTCATTTCTTTTCTTCCCTTCAAGCTCTCTCTCCTTAGCCTTCTCTCTCCTTTTTTGGAGCTTCACGCACCTCCTTTCTCACTTTTACATTTTTTGTTTGCTTTCTCCTTTCTTCTTATCCCCATCGCTCTACTCTTATCAAATGCAGCCACCCCTCCTTTCTCCCTTGCGTTGACTAAATTTTGCGCGACTGGCCTTTATTAACACAACGTGGCGGCCGATACTACGGTGCATGTTGTCACGCACGTGCCACGATTCCCGATTTTTAAGCGATGAAAATGAACAGTCTTTGGTCGAAAAAAATTTGACACAGGAATGCTAGATTTCAGGAGCGATTCTAATTGTATGATTAGTTTAGTCATCCGGAGTATCCTAGAAAAATCCCAACAATCCCAACTTTCATAAGGACTATTTCCTACAAATTACCAGTTTTGCCCTTTTGAAAAATTTGTTTAGTGCTTTCGCAGTTCCCACTCCGCCAGAAGGTACAGATCCCAATTCCCCAAGATAAATCGCATACCAATCGGCTGTATTTGGTAATAACTCTAAGGTCGATCATGATTTATGATGACCCGATTGTGCTAGTTAATGATAAAGGATGACAACAACCTCAAACCTATTCACGATCCTTCGGTCCCACTTTGTGAATGACCCGAATCTCTAACTCACAATTAGGCGTATCAGTTGACCCTCTTTGTTACCAGGAGGAGAAATTCCCAAACAACGACTTTGCAAAGGTCTGGCAAACCCAGTATCACACAAGATGCAATAATAATGAATATGCATAAATTTAGAAACTGTCTTTACGTCAAGCTATGAAGTCTGCGAGGCGAGAAGCATTGCCACGTATCGTAATGCGCACTTTCGGCGTGATACGGCAGTGAACTTTGGGTCCCCAGTCGACGTGAGCCACGTCACGACTAAATATACTTTGGCCCCTTGGCTTTGTCTGTGCTTCCCCCAGGTGCTTGCGCTGTAGCACTATACGTGACTGGCGGTTCTTGACATGGGAGTGAAGGAACAAATTATCAGAACACTTTGCGTGTCATCGATGTTTTGATGGTGTCTATCCTGGGATCTTTACCAGCACTATACTTAATCCCGCTTCTTGTGTCTGTAAAAGTGGTGACCGGTGAAACATCTTCGACCTACGGTAATCACGGCGCAGACACAGGTAACGCGACCTTGTAGTGGGCTCATCTTTCGTGGAATGAAGTCATACCTTCTTCCCAGAGCTCAAAGAAATTTCTCTTCTCACTAGCACACGCATCTCGGGTCTTTGGGCATCGATCTCTCTCTCTATATGGCATAGTTGTGCAGTATAGTGCATCTGGAGGAGAATCACTTGATCTTACCTCGGATGGACAACTTCATACCATCCTCGGAATTTCATTTGCCATGCCTATCACGCTGGCCACATAATCATCCCGAAGCGTGCTGACTCATCTTGGCATGCCGAGTACTACTCATGGATCACGTCTTAACGAAACTCAGGGGCTTGGCATACCTAGTTGCCGGAAAAACTTCGGCACTCACTTAAGCAATGCAGAAGAAATCCATGTATCTCATTTGCCTCTTTACGGAGATGTCTTCCCTGTCCACACACTTGGGGACTCGATCACAACTAGAATGCTACTGGCTCTTGTGGCATGTCACATGAGTAATCTCCGTAGCCTCGAAAAACTCTCTCTGCCTCTGAGACTTGATAATGACCACCACGAGTCCCACCTGATGCCAGGAGGATGATGCGTTCAAACTCTGCAGGTCCTTCGACCCTCACGACCGTGTCGCGCACTAATCTTTGTGGTGGTAAATGCAGCTCCCATCGCCTCCACAAATGCCTACTAATCAAACGGCGGGGTGATGAGCCACTTTACCGATGGATGACCTCTATGTCACGCCCTCGATTTGCCATCTCTACACACAAGGTAAAGATAGAGAGCTGAGATTCTCTTTCATTTATGACATTACTGAGTGATTATAATGCCAAACTCTAATAAATAATAGCTTAGTACGTAATCTTGTATTCATTTCCTAACCCCTTAAGGTTATGTTAAGCTAACCCTAGTGTTCTTGAATTCACAACTACGCATTCTATCATGCATATATTCTCTGACCCTGATACATCTCGATTGGAACATATTAAGAACACAAAAGCAATCAAAAAGCCTAATAGGTGTTCACCGCATGCCCCACACTAATCCTAGGTATTTGTATACTGTAACTCCACCGATACGCATATGATGATAAGCCAATGTCGAAAATCCCAGGTGGATACCTCTTTGAGCTCTAGGTGGTGTTGACCATTGCTAAGCTACGATACCAAGCTATTGGCGTAGCCCTGAAACCCGAGAGGTCGAGTATGCTGGATACCATCTTTGGCGAAACTCAATCGAAATTAGGCTAACAACTCGTCAACCCCCTGCGGGTCATATTCATGATAGCCTTTCTATATATTTTCTTTATTGGCACGAGAAGTATAACTTATTTTACAAGTTTGGATGTGCCGATCGCCCCACACACACTTTTTACCATTATATTCAAAAAATTGTTCTAATATATTTTATAAAAAAAAGTCTTCCTAATTTCCTAGCGGCCTTGCTTCACTTATACTCACGACCTCGAAGGAGCGCGGCGTCTCTTCTAGGTATTTTTTGAAAGGGTGGTCTCATGACAATTGACAACCTAAGTAAGCTATATCTACCTCCCACTGAAACTCAACATGCAATGCTACCATCGATCACATTCAAGTACCTATCTCTTATACCTGTTTGTACTGAATGTCTGTATAGCATGAATGTTATGCCCCTCGTGGCTAATCTGGTCTTCAGCGACTCCCTCACTGCGTATGCCCCGAGTGTGAAAACCGTCGGCGTCCGCCGACCCTTTCCAAAACAAAAGCTTTTGTTTGTAATTCTAGGCACATTGGATACCCCTATTTTCTTATTTTACCCGATTACTAGGTATGCATTTATGGGCCTGAATTCCAGGGGTTCTCACGAAATGGGACACCACTGCTCCACAACATTTGCTACTACCCCTTACCACTTACCTGCACTACTGCCACTGCCTTTGCACCACCTGCCTGCCACTGCTACCTGCCTGCCACCTGCACTACCACCACCACCATACACACCTTTTACCCTGCCTGCCACCTTTACCTGCCACTGGGCTTTTTCTTGATGGTTCATCTCTGAAGCCATGTCTCCAGGTTTTCACGAGGGGTGTCGCTCCCTACTTGCTTCCATTTACACCGCGTACTTTTCATGCCATGGCAGAGCCTCAGGCAGGCGGTTGTCACTGCTTTGAGCTCACCATCGCTTTGCGAGCGATTAATCGATTAACCATGTCTTCCACGACATACCTTCCGAACCTGACCGCGGTGTGTCGTTACACCTCATCTCGACCGCCCTGTCAAACGCGCAACCTAATCGTGTTTCCGTAGTCGGCGTTACACCCAAACATAGTTTCGACCCGACCAGCGCGCCGCACAGACTCAGCGTGATGTCCGGGTGCATAAATGCAATGCAAATGTCTTTCATGCATGCTCATGCCTACGTATGCGCTATGTCACATGCAACATATCTATCCACACTATCTGGTATCATGGATATTCGTATTATTTATCGTATAATTATTTCCATTTTTATCACATATATCACATTATTCCTGCATTCAGCATGTATTCAATTCACGTGATAACACACTGCATTAACTTCCGTGCGCCGTCATTACATGTAGCACGGAAGCGTCTTTGGTTAATCCAGAAGATCGGCATGTCATGCATGAAACCATTCAACTTGGTCACCTTGCCCAGGCCATATGCGCGGCTGACATTTTAAGGTTGACAGGTTGAAAGCGAGGAGATTCTGGAAACCCGAGCGGTTCGTTCTCGGCCCCGGCTCAGTGACGGACCGAATGTTTGAACCATGTTTTGGCTGAGAACATTACTGTTGTAAGATTTCGGCGATCTGCTCAAAATGCAGAGTCGAGCAGCTGAATGATTGAGACGAGAAAGTTCTTGCTGATCGCCGAGGATGGCAGGCAGTGCGGGTATGCGGTATTGGGCACACCTCCCATTGCCATTTGGTTGGGATTTTTCTAGTTCAGGAACCGATTATTGATCTCGGTTAGTGAAACGGCCGAAGCCAGGTCTTTGACCATCTGACCGCAACCCAAACCACCCATGTAATTGCTTTTTGAAATGGTAGCAGATTGAAACATTATGTGGCACGAAGCGCCGTCATTGATGAAACCCGCGGCGCGTTCGATCGCTTGCGTTCGGTTCGCCCCGCAGCTGCCGTTGGTTCGATTCCTCCCTCCCTTTCCTTTCTTCCTTGTTTCCTTTCTGCACTTCTTTTCTCTCTTCTTCCTCCTTTTCTTCCTTTGGCTTTCCCCCTCTCTTTCTCCTTGGCACTTCTCTCACTTTGACTCCCTTTTGCCTTCACTTTTCATTTTGTTTCTTTGTTCTTTCTTATCTCCCATTTTCCTGCTTTGTACCATTGTTGCTTTTGTTTTTGTTGTTTGAATCGGTGGGGGGTGAATCTTACATACTGTGACAAATATCATTAGCTCCTCAGAGTATTATGGTCAGTTCCGTACGACTGGGAACCAGTAGTAATGATGGCTTTCCATTTGCGCCAGTCTCGGCTTTGTATTAAATACGATCATTTTATCGTGACACAAATATAAATGGTAGCCCGGCATCAGGTCCTCCTTTCGCGCATTTTTTTCTTACCTGTTTTCGTTGACTACTTTGAGCACGTACTTTCATTTTCCGGTAAACAGGCGGAATTTGTCATTGTTTGCTCCAATTTTTTTCGGGTTACAGCGTGAACCTTGAAAATTTTTCTTCCATATGTTTATTTTCGTGTTAATTACCGCTTGGACTGCATTTTACCGAGATTGCCGACTACTCTAAAGTTTCAGTTTTCCTGCATCTGTATTTATCAACATACAAACACATAATACATACACAAAAATTCATCACACATCAATCATCAATTTGCACAAAGAGATATGTGTGATCTAGCTTGAATCTCCTCAAGTCTAGGTGACCATTTTAACTTATTGACACTAAACTCTAGGTATTTATAAACTGGAAGAGGCTCGTGCAATGTGGGGCGGTATGGGGCCAATGGATACCCAGGCAGGGCTCCTTGAATGGTTTACCTAGCTCGTACCAGTAGGTACGGTATGTCGCCCATCAAACGCCCGGGTAATCATAACCAGGCCTTGCAGCTGCGACTCCATATCTGGAGCGACGCCTTATTCTGGTGTCATTATACCTTAGCTCTCGATCTGCCGGCGTAACGCCGGATTTCGGGGTCTTTGTTGACAACTTATGAGTCAAACTTGCGGACCACTGGCTGGATCGCCAGGGCCAGCCTTTGGCACTACTCTGATCCGGGCAAAGTCTATCTGCATTACCCCGGAGCTCTTTACCGCAGTGAAAACGCATGTCCCGGCGATCAACAGCGGCGCGCGTTCGCGTCGCAGTAAAATATTTGATGGCTTGGGCCTGTGGCTGCTACAAAATGCATCAATTATATACAAATAGTTGAGATTTAATAGAATTCATGAAGTTAACGCCATATTAAAATACCATGTGTTAACACGATATACTACCAAAGCGCAACGTTTCTTCAAATGCGACCTGGTGTGTAGTCCTCTATACACTTTATACCTTAAATAGTGATTCCTCGACAAGGTGAGCAAAGCAATAGTGTGGTCACACAAGGGTTACTTTCCCCATCTAAGTGCACATGTCATGGCCAGAACAAATCACATTCAAGCAATTTCATGAACCCACTCAGGCCTGCATTTGTGAACCGTGTCTGGGAGGTGGAAGCTCCTCATATAAGCCAAATGCAAGTAAAAAATAATCAGTTTTCCGAACAAAAGCTATTTGTTCTTTGGCTTTCCATTGCAAGTTCAGGTAAAATATTGGAGGGAGGGCCCTATACTGGGGGCGGGTGAGTGGATAACGCTCGAAAACGATCATGGTCCTCGTCCGTGTCATTGGGCGACTCTCCCAAAGGAAAACGGATTCTGGGAAAATCTTCACCCATTCCTTTCACAAACATTTTAGTTTTTCTTTCAATTTCATGTCTCTTTGCTCACTCCTATTTATTCTAGAGATTGCTTGTTATATATGATCACATTTTGCAATCCCCAAGCATTCCTTAATATATTCATGCACTATATTAACAGTCTAATCCACATAAATCATGTGTGAAATTCATCAACTTTTGAAGTGATGTCTCACATGAGCGAAGCAACCTGACAATTCGCAGTACCTAGCCACACATTTCCTTGAAGAAAATCTCGTCACTATTCCGCGTTGTAAACCCTCGGTGGCCTTTGTTTATGGCGTACGGTAATGGGGTGCTCTCCACTTTCGGTTCAAAGCTTTTTGAGACGGCGCCGGCGCGTCAAGCCTGGTATCCCGACCATTACACATGGCTCTTGCGAAGAATAACACAAAAGCGCAGGAAAAGATCCTACCTCTCTTGAGTTGATCGAACTCCACGAATCGGTGTCCACGGCAGCCCTCGCCATGGGTGGCTATATGCTGCTTAGATGTTGAAGCATTGATGCAGATAATAAGGCGAAGGGCAGCTCTTTCTCTCTCTACAAAACTAAAAAATCAGCCAACGCCGATTTTTTGTTCTGGCTTCCCCGCCGGAATTTTTCTTCATTTAGAATATGAACACTTATTGCCTTTTTTGTCTTATTCATTAACAAATTCCATTAATTCCCTTGTGTCCCACGTCTTTGAGGTTGGATTGGCACGATCTCGGTCATTCATTTCAAGAGTATCTCTCTAGTCAAACACAACTTGTGTCACATGGAATTGTTTATGTAGTAGGCGGTGACTTTTTTCACATCACATGTCTCTCAAACCCTTTTACCCAGATGCTATATTTGCCTCAGAAGCGTGAAGTGGCGTCTCGAATTAGAGCGAGTGGCGTGTGTTGGGTGTTGATTTAGAACCTTGTGGATTTGCTTGATTGAAATCCGTTTTGTCATCAAGATCCTAGAAAAAATTTTAGTTTTGAAATTACCATTTTACCCTTTTTCAGAAAATTTGAATTTCTCCGGTTTTACATATCAACATCTAATATGTGTTGTTTGAGATTCTATGCCATTGGTGCAACTTTACAAATGATGCAGTTTTTCACTTGATGCAATTTCAAAAGATTAAACCAAACTGCACGGTATCATTATTAACATTAACTATGGTGTACCCAGCACTAAGTGTTTAACAGTCTTTCACGGGGAGAAGATTTGACGGCGTGATTTAAGAGTTTCGTTGACAATCCATTAACCCCGCAGAATTTGTTTTTAGGTCGATCTTGCACTTTAAGTCTTGGTACCAGATCGGTACCAACTACCCTGAACTGCAGTATTGACTGCATACCATCGTCCTAGGGACCCATTCATTCATATTAAATCTAAAAATATGAAAGAAAAATGAATAATTACAGGTGCAGGGGGTCGATCGACCTCTTTACCATAATGTTCATGCTGAAACTATTTACTCTGATAGAAGTCAAATAATTTTATAAAAATCCTTTTATCTGGCTGCTTTACAAAAAAATTGTTACTGAGCCATTAATGGAAGCCTCGGCACCAAATCTGTGCTTGCTTGTCGGGCGTCGTCTTCTTATACCACATCCCTTTGACACCTGAAGGGGTCTATGATGGGTGAGCAGTAACTCTAGTAAAATTCTCCCACGAGAGGCTGCCGCTGAATTCACGTACGGTGACATGCATCATCAACCGCATTCATGTAAAATGCAATCGTGTGTATGGAATATTTAAGTGTCGTCGTGAGATGAACATGCCCTTAACCCGGTCTCGTGATAGATGCTCATCACGCATGGTATCTTGTCAGCGAAAGCTGAATCATGATGTGTTTCACTTACGTGACAGGGTGAAATGTAAAATTAATTTATTAAAAAGGCATTTCGCTCCCTTTTAGTTTTTATTTATAAAATAAATAAAGTACGTTATTTTTAAAAAAAAGAGAGACAATATCCTCCCTTTTAGTAATCCAATTTAAGAGACATAATTTATTCAATATATATATGTAATCTCAGAAAGAAAAGGAGGGGGGAGGGGAGGAGGGTCACTGAAGCCTTGGGTGAGGAATTTTTAAAACGGTCTAAAAATAAAGCAGTAATTTTAAAAGATTTTGTAATCTGTTCTCGCAGAATGGTACATTTAGGTTGTTGAACATATAATTTTTACTTAGTGGAGGTACAGTTTTGTTTATAACTTTCTTTGGATAAAAAACTTATTTCAATTAAACTTGAAAGGAAACTATAACATTTTTAATTTTACTGGTTTTCAAACTTCGAAAACGACATAGATATTTAACATGGAAAGATTTGTTCGCTTCCTTTTCATGAGGTCTTTTTTCTTTTCTAGGAGGCCCTAAAAACAGATGCAAACATAAAATAACAATGACTACATTGACTTGACCAATTTCACGCGTGATTTACGGACACAAAAATTTTCAATGTGATCAATAAAATCCACAATCAATTGATAAGTGGGTCCGGATTTCCCTTGACTACTCGATAGATATTTGTATGGGTGTTTCAGCATATTCGGGAATAATTACAAAGACATGCATAAAGAATATAAAATATCGATAGGTTAAAACGCTGCGCCCATTCGCTTAAAACCCCAGCACGAGAATTAATAAAAAGATTCAGCCTTTGACGCCAAATCTGCGACGGCGCCCAATCCGCTGGGGACATACGCCCATCAAGATTCGTAATCCGACGCGCCCAACGGGGCGCCCAATCCGCCGCCCAAAGCGTCGATTGCATGGATGTCAAGAAAAGCCCAATGCCTCGCAAATCGCCCAAATCCCATGATAAAATAATAATCCCCAATGTAATATATTATCTCGCAAATCCAACCAAATCTCATCAACATTTAAAATAAGATAATTCACGATATAATACCATCCCGCGATCGCTTCTGATCCCATCAACGAGAAAGAAGGATAATTCTAAATAAAATGCTCTTTCAATATCAAATCCGATACCGATAATAGTAAGAAATATCCCGTCCAATGGGAAAGAATCATAATCACCATCTAACCCAAAAACAACACTATAAATACCAAGCCCACCACATCTGCGGAAGGCACGCAAACATACGCAACACATTCGCCCCCCAGTTGTTCCATCTTTCTCCCCGTTGTTAACCGACTCAGCATCGGAGCGGTCACGGCGGCCCCCTCGCCGACCCCTTCTTCTTTGTTGGGTAAGAATACACGCCTGTAACTCCGTTGGCATCAAAGATCAAGGGAAGAATCCAATCCAAATTTCGACAACTAAGAGCTCACTCGGGCCGCAACAGCCTGGCCCGCCCCAACGACCCCAACACGCTCCAAATTCCCATCCGGCTGAAAAGCATCATCAAATATATATATTTGAAAAATTATAAGATAAAAGTAAAAACGGAGAAAATATATTATAAAAGATGTAAGAAATAGAAAAATATTTTGTGAAAAGATAAATAATATCTCAGAAAACAAAAGGTACGTAGTATAAGAAAGAAAATTTGAAAAAAGAAAATCAAGAAAAATTTATAAAATATAAAAGATTTAGAAAACAAAAGATATTTTGTGATTACCCGTTGTTTACCCTCTATTTATTTTATATGTTTACCCTGTATTGACTTTCCTGTTTGTTTTCCAAAGTTTCTTTTTTTATACTCCATATACCCCCATTTTTTTGGGATGTTATCTATTTTATTACAAAATATCTTTTCTCCATTTCTTGTACCTTTATAATATAATTTAGGTATAGTTCTTGCTAATCTTTTTTCAAAATTATATTATAGCTCCTAGTCAGATTATCTGTTTATTTTTTTTCATATTCCTCTCAGAATAATTACTTCATTTTCAGAATTTCTCATAAGATGTATTTGCTAAGATTGTTATATTCATATTACTATCAAATGCTTCATAATAAACTTCTAAATTCACACATGCATATTCATATATATCCTTCATCTTACAAATTCAGAATAATCACGATAACTTATTTCTGCAATATTTTTCTTTATATATTTTCTTTCTTGCTCCATATCACTATCGTAGTATAATTTCTAAAAATTCATTTACTATATATCTAATAAAAGTATGCATTCTTCAATATGTTACTTAATACATAAAGAAGGTTATTTGTAATTACATTAAAACAATGAGCTGATAATCTTTCCCACCATTTTTTAACACATCCGGTTAATGTTCCTATCATTATTTAGGTTTTAGTAATATTATCCCAATTTGTTCCTTGTGTCATAAAGTATAATGTCATTGCTTGAGACCATTTATTTAACACTATTTTAATATCCTTTTGACAATCTATATCTCAGTATACACATGTATTTCCTAATTGTTCAATTTTTGTTTCTCTTGGTTCATGCTTAGGTATTTTGTATTGTTTTAAAATGTATTCGTATTCTTCTTTATTTTACTAGTCCTTCACGTCCCATGACTTACATCTGCTTCATTTAAATTCATTTTCTATATTTCTATCATTATATCTTATATTTCACTTTTCATTTATTCGACTTATTTTCCGTTTGGGCAGCTTTTCTCTTTATTATCTCTGTTTTTCCCCTTTTTTATTATTTTTCTTTATTTTCTAATTCTAAGTATCGTTTAACTTTTCATCTGTGGCTTGCCACAAGGTAGTCATCCGACACCCGTTGTCTCGAAAAAAAAAAAAAAAAACGCGGAAATTTAACTATCTCTAACTACAACGAAATTTGATTCGACAACTATATTTCTCGCTTGCACGAACTCCAACGGTGAGGATAATCCGTTTCACATATCTAAAAATCTAGAAAAACTTAAGGTTTTCCTCTGCACGATATTGTAGCGATAATCTAATGCTTTAAAAAATTTTCAAATTTATCCGGTTTTCACAAAAATTCTAAGAATAGAAAATTAATATTATTTCATTTTAAAAAATAAAAAAATTTATCCAAGAATCTTAGTTGATAATATCGTTTTACATCTGTAACAATTCGATACGTAATATTGGTTTAGTGATGAATAATAGAAGGTATACTGAAAAACTTTGTTATAATATAAACATGATAGATTTAACTAAAGCAAATAGGATATAAGAATTTAAAAAAGAAATAGCAAAAACAATCATACATTTAACAGAAAATCATGATCCATATATCATATAGAAGAATTTTGCAATTGTGAACAAATATTTAGAACACAAGACATAGATATAAGAACAACATTTTTGAATCCTTATGATAAGATAATAAAGGAAAAATTATAAGTGTAAATCATAAATCTGATAATATCTTGAAAGGAAATAATATAAGTAAAAAGCATGAGAAGTAGGATAGTAAAACCCTTGAACAAATCTCTAGCAAAATATAAAATTTGATAACAAAACGTGTTTGAAGAAGTTTTGGAAAAAGAAGAAACGAATTTATGATAGTAATAAATGAGAGTAGTAACAAATGATAGAGAAATACAATTTAAAGTTGATGCTTGTAATAGTAAAGGGGCCAAAATACGTAAATTCTAAGTCAAATGAAGACTTTAAGCCAAAAACATTAAAAAAAAAAAAAAAATCCTAAAACCGGATATAACATAAGAATTTTTGTATTAACGTTTTAGAAATCATTTGAAAATAATAAAAGAAAAAAAATGATATTGTATTAATAGAATCTTTAACCTATTATAAATTGGAATTTTAACAAATGATTGGATTTAGAAAGATATTACATATCTCTAAGCCTTAAATATCTTTACAAGAATTAATGACAATGATAATTAATAAATTCCCTTCAAAAAATGAGCAAAGAAATATTAATAAAGGATAAGATAGAAAATTTAAAAACAAAAATATACTTAATGGTAATAACTTTATATTTAAATTTAAAAATAATTAATAAGATAATAATATCCAAGAAGCTTATAATGCACAAGATCTTAGTGAAATATTTTATTACAATCAATAAGATAGAAATTAAATATAGATTAAAAGGGAATATTGTGGGTGACATGGGTGGTCACCGGATTACCACATATGACAGTGTAACTCGAGGAGTTGCTGACTTTACAATTTAAATTCTATCTCGCATATAAGTTTTCTCTTAAATTTAATAAATTTACTTCTTTTTGGTTATATGTTATAATACGTTGTTTACTCCTATATTGAGATTATAGAGCCTCACCACTTCACTTGTAGGTTAGTCTTTAAATGCATAAACAAAAGAAGAAATCATATAATGATACAATAATAATGATTTCACACAAATTTTCCTCTTTGGTTGTGTTAAGTAGTCATGTAATTAAAATTCAAAAGAAATTAGTAGAAGAAGTCAATAATATTTATTTTAAAAATAACATAAAAAAATATCCAAGAATTTCAAATGAGAATGGACGCCTAAAAACCGGGTGTCCGCTGACTACCCGGTCAACTGCGGAAAAGCCGCAACGTCGCTAACCCGATTACTTTACCATTTAAAAATCGTGCGTAGTCTCCCCTTGTACTGGGAGCTCTACCCAAGAACCACCCGCCCCAATCATCAATATCATCGCATAACATGAGTAAACGGCCACTCAGCCCATAAAAACAATATATCTGTAAACATACGCCAACTATATACCATAGTTACAAAGCTAAAATTCTTACTCTATACAAGGTATATTAAAATTTTAGAATTCTAATACATGTAATACATCATTTAAACCAAAAGCTCCACAACCCGACCCTTCTTCTAGTGTCGACTTCATGATGGAGTCGTCTGTGCGCTTCCCGCACCTAAAATAATATAATTCCTCGACAGGTGAGCTAATGCTCAGTGGAATCACCCCTAAATGGGTTACTCTCCACCCCAAGTACATGCAATGCTCCAGTAAACACACACATTCAAGTAAATACGCGATCCTACTAACAACGTTTACATGACCAACCCCATGTCTGCAGTCCCATCGACCCCTCAATCTACCCGGCCGCATGTAGAAAAACATCATTTCAAAACAATTTTGTTGTTTTCAAGATACACCATCGAACGCAGCCAGAAAACATGGACTACCCTCCAGCGCATCGTCGAGAACTTCCCAATAAGCCGGCAGTCCTATCCTAAATGATCTGGCTGGATCGTCTCCCAACCCCATTTCCTTCCTAAATCATCTCGCTAAATTCCTTTCGCAACCATGGTCGTTTTTCAGAAAATTCATGTCATGCACACACACCTAGTTTCTAGGTTACCCCGGTGCATATGAAATGCATTATGCATTTTGCCCAATTTATATAACACATGCAAATATATCATCAGGCATATATTCACATAATTTAAATCACACAAACATGTTATGTAATTTCACAATCCATTGCACAAAAATTAGCTCACGTGGGCTAATCAACAACCACGAGCAATTCAATTTGAATTACGCAATCAAACACATTATTTCACAAAATTATTGCTGTCACTACATCCACATAACAGCGAAACCCCCGTTATCGCTCACTCAGCCAATCATTCAATCTCGCCACCTTATAACCCGAATTTTATAAACGGCTCTCCGCCTCATAATATCACAATACCATTTATTGCACAATTCTTGCCATTTACAACTCAGACTCTGCGGATTATCACGACCGGCCCACATGGGTTTCCAAAAATTCACTCCTGCTCCAAGATTCGGGAACCGACCAAACGGTTGTTCGAGGCCTCAAGCCAACCGAAACATCATAAAACACTTAAACAAAGTGTAAAACTCAAGTAGGATAAAACCCCTATCTCACGGAGTTTTTCAAAACTCCTCAAAATCGGAGTCCACTCGTAGGCCTCGCCGCGTAGAACAATTTTTCTTTTTCTTCTTACCAGAACTGACATTCAATCGCTCTAATTTTATGTTTTGACATTTCCCTCTCACTAAAACCCTCAAAAACTCACTCTCTGCATCCCCTTTTTCTCTCCCACGTTTTGGCTTTCTTTTTTGAGTATGGTAGGAGACAACACTATTTTTGCTATTTCTCGGGTTTTTTTCTTCATTAACATTTCAAAAAATGCCATCCATGTCCCTTAGAATCTGATTTTCTACATTCAAGACTATCTCGGCCGGTCTTTCCATCCTCTCTCTTACTCATGCACACATAAGGCCACATGCAAGACATGTTATAGTTTTCACTTTGCTCACCCTGATTTCCTCGCTTTTCTTTACTACATCTTCCCATACTAGATGCCTCGAAAACATGCAAATCTCAACTCAGACGTGGAATTTAAGTGAATTTCGACGCAGTTAGGATAGATTTTACGAGACGATTCCAACTGCGGAACCGCTTTCACATCCGAGATCTAGAAAAATGAAGTTTTAACCGGGGATGGCTTTTACTTCATTTTTCTTTAAAATTGAATTTTCTGCCTTACGTATAATATCAAAGTTTATGATCAAGAACAATTTGATACGTAATGAGCGGCTTAGCGATGAATAATGTAATATATACTAAAAAAAAATTTGTTATAATATAAGCATGCTAGACTTAACTGAAATAAATAAGATAAAAGAATTTAAAACAGAAATAACAAAAACAATCGTACATTTAACAGAAAATCATGATTAATATAATATAGAAGAATTTTACAATTGTAAAGAAATGTTTACAACAATAAAATTATTAGATAATATAAGAACATTTTTAGAATCCTTATGATAAGATAATAAAGGAAAATTTATAAGTGTAAATCATAAATCTGATAATATCTTGAAAGGAAGTAATATAAGTAAAAACCATGAGAAGTAGGGTAGTAAAACCCTTGAACAAATCTCTACCAAAATATAAAATTTGATAACAAAACGTGTTTGAAGAAGTTTTGAAAAAAGAAGAAAGGAATTTATGATAGTAATAAATGAGAGTAGTAACTTTGTACAAATGATAGAGAAATCCAATAAAAAGTTGACGCTTGTAATAGTAAAGTTAGCTAAATAATAAATTCTAAGTCAAATGAAGACTTTAAGCCTAAAACATAATAAAAATCCTAAAATCGGATATAAATATAAGAATTTTTGTATCAGGTTTTGAAATCATGAAAATAATAAATAAAAAGCATGATTATTGTGACACCCCTATCTCAAGAGTCTTGTTGACAACCCGTCAATCTGTGGAAACCTATGGATATCGAATGTCCCAATATCACACTCATTTGTCTCATGTATTGAGACCCATTACTGCATATTTAATTCATAAATATATAAAAATATTTGATAGACTATTTAATTAACAGTCCTTTAAAAAAACTGGACATTTTATCAAAATACAAAATAACTTAATAGGCCACAGTCCGACCTATTCACAACTCGAGCCCCGTACCACACTCCTGCTACGACTTCAAAACATTTCACACGAGGTGAGCAAAGCCCAGTAGAAAATTCTCCTACAAGGGTTACTCCCCACCTAAAATGCACATGCAATGGCATACATAAAACATCAATTATATTTCACATAATTTATGCAATACCAGGCAAACAGGCATGTTACGAGACTCTACGCTGCCCACAACTCGAGTCCCGATCGACTTCACACACATGCCTATGCCAAGTGTGACAACCGCCATTGGTAAGGCATTTCTCAATGACACACATATATCGAGTTTCCATCGGCTCACCAATACCCAATGCAAGTTAACGCAACAATCTCCGAGTCAATCCTTAACTCCTATCACAACTCGAGTCGATAAATTCATAAACGGTGCGTTTTCTTCGCTGGGCAACGTGACTTTTCTGCGATCACAACGCGGCTCCTTACACCCATGCGTTACGTAACTTTTCAGATCACACCGCGTAGTCGATCACACCGCTGAGTCTCTCACACCCATGTTCCTCCTAGGCTTTTCACCTCAGGGTTAACGGATCCCCTTCAGCCTCGCCCAACACACATTAATTATATTTCACTTGCATGCTTTAAACCGTGAGACATTGATTAGACGTCAGCCCGAAAAGTAGCTTCCTTCGCTTCACCATTCATCAACACCGATGATGGATAACCATACCCATTCACACACACCCAACATAATGCGATACCATGCATATGCAATACGCTAATGCCACCGTTGTTCTCATGTTATATATTACGACGCACAACTCCACTTAACATTAATCGATACATATAATTTACCTCCATGCTCTACCCATGCTAATACATCATTCGGCATGTATCAATATAGCATCATTTAATGTTATTCACATAAGCCATAATAAAACAAGGTCACAATTCGACGACATCCAATAGTGGTACCCTCACTGGGCCCTTCACAACATGCACCGCTTGGTTCCATGTATCTGATAATATTCCACATGACTAAACAAAGAATGTCGCACAAACCTTCCTTTAGGCTAACTCACATGGAAATTTCACCCAATACACACAATCCCATACGATGCCATGTGCAATATCATGTCAAAACCCGGCTATTTACATCGACACAACCAAGCAACCTGCACACTTGGTGAAAAACATAGGTTTTCAGCATGGTTCTGGACACCCAATGCCCTCCACAGGCACATGGCTGAAATCTTGACTCAATGGGCTTTCCATAGAGTCTAAGAACACCCGAAACAAAGTTCGGACAAAGAAGTTATGGCCATCCAAAGTTTGAGGTCACACATGAATAATCAACCCTAGCCTACTAACCTAGCCAACTAGTGTACTCGAAAACATACTCTATGCAGTGGGTTATGTTCACCCACTGTCATCCACATATAGCTGGCTTACTTGACTTCATTTAGCTTTCATAGAGTCTCAAGAACGTCTTCGAAACGGAGTTTGGACGAAGAAGTTATAATCGGCTTCAAAGTTGGAGGCCAACAATCGAAATGACCATCAGGTCCGTCCCACCCGGAATTTCCTCGCTACATAACATTTGGGTGAATTTCGAGTCCTAAGGGTCTGTGAATTTGATATGCCTGGTTTCGCGAGATATGTTCTATAAGTCCATTTTACTTGAAAAATTTGAATCACCACCAAGAGTGATGGCTAAATTATGACCAAAATACGGTCATGGGGCGAAGGAAAACGGGGACAGCACCTTTAATTAACCCACCTAAACCCTGGCTATGAACTGGCCCGAAACCTAGGCTACAACAACAAAGTCTAACATGTGCATTTTCCAAGAGTCCCAAACCAAATCGCCCGGATATCACTCAACTCATCCCGCATCGCCCCAAAATGCCTCTTAAATTTCAACCATTTAGTCCTTACTCACAGGATTCAAATCACACGACCTTAACCGCCCCCCGAAACAACACATACCATTATATGGCCTTGAAATAAAAATAAACCAGTGAAGAAAATTTCCTAACTTTATGAAGTTTGTCTAAACTCCAAGCTTTGGTGTCCACACATAGGTCGCAACAGAGCACCAACTTCAGACTTCCTGATCATCGAACTCGATCGCTTCAAAAACTGAATCTTTCACCTTTCCCTTTCCTCTCTTCTTTCATCTTTTCCTTTCATTTTCCTCCGCCCACCTAACCCTTTCCTCTCCCAATTTTTCTTCTTTTCTTTCTTTTTCTTTTTGCTTTTCTTTCTCTTCTTAGTTTCTTTCTTCCATTTTCTCTCTCTACTTAATTCTTTTCCTTTCCTTTTGCTTTTCTTTCCTTTTATTTTCCTTTTGTTTTTCTTTTCCTCTACTTACTGATTTCTTTTCTTATCCCTTGCTTTATGGTCCTTCTTTTTTTTTCCTTTTCTTTTTTCTTCTCATTTCTCATCTCATTTTCCTGCTCATTTTTTTCTCTAAGCCTCTTCTCATTTCTCTTTCTTTGGGGGATTTTCTCCTACCTTCTTGAGAGTCACACATCCGTATGAGTCAAAGGAGGCAATTTCCTCCCCATTTCCTCATACTCCACTTGGCAAGTATCTCAGATTTTTTCCATTCTTGTACCTATTTCTATTTCCACACACTACGTCCTCCACGCGCTCATCACAGCCATCCCTAAATAATCACATGGCTTTGCTCCTCGAAAAAGTGAAATTCGACTATCTCTAATTTGACAAAACTTATTACTGCACCTAGATTTCACGAGACTCCATTCCAACGGTAAAGTCTCGCTTTCTCTGGTCATCCCGAGATCTAAAAATTCGCTTATTCGACGAAATTACCATTTTCTGTTCTTCATCCAAAAATTTGGATTTTACGGGGTTTCACAATTATGATGAAAATGATATTTTATTAATAGAATCTTTAACCTATTATAAATTTGAATTCTTAACAAATAATTGGATATCTTTCAAAAAAAAAAAAAAACAAATGATTGGATATTAAAGACATTATATATTTCTAAGCCTTAAATATTTTTACTAGAATCAATGACAATTATACAACTAAATCTCCCTCAAGAAATGAAAGAAAAATATTAGTAAAGGATAAGATAGAAAATTTAAGAACAAAAATATAATTGATGGTAATAGCTTTAGACTTAAATTTGTAAGAATATTTACTATAATGATATCCAAGAAGCTTATAATCAAGTACAAGATCTTAGTGAAATATTTTATTATAATATAAATAAGATAGAAATTCCAAATATAGATTAAAAGGGATTACTGAGGGTAAGATGAGAAGGTCATTAGATCACTACATATAATATGTAACTGAGGAGACTATATTGATTTTTACAATTTAAACTCTTATTTGCCTATAAGTTTTCTCTAGTATGATAAATTTAATCTATTTTTTAGTTATTTGTTATAATCCGTTGTTTACCCTCTATTGAGATTATAGAGCCCTACACTTAATGATATCAGAGCCCTATGTTCAGCTAAAATAAATAGAAGTAATCATATAGTGATACACACAATGATTAAATTTCGTTTAAAGAAATAGGAATAACAAAAATAAGAATATAGAGAAAATCATCATTATTTTATTTAAAAAATAATATAGTAAAATTGTCTCAACTCGCTGATAATATTGAAGTTTATGATCTAGAAGAATTCCGATACGTAATGTTGTTTAGTGATGAATATAGAAGATAAAATTTAAAAAATTTGTTATAATATAAGTATGATAGACTTAACTGAAGTAAAAAAGATACAAGAATTTAAAACACAAATAACAAAAACAATCATACATTTAATAAAAAATCATGATCAATATCATATAGGAGAATTTTGCAATTGTGAACAAATATTTAAAACAATAAGATTATTAGATAGTATAAGAACACTTTTTAAAAATCCTTATATAAGATAATAAAGGAAAATTATAAGTGTAAATCATAAATCATAATATCTGAAAGGAAGTAACAGGCAAAGCATGAGAAGTTGTAAAACCTCAGTAATTTTCTAAATGTATAAAAAAATTAATAATAATAAATCAAGCAAATGACTCAGGAAACTTAGAAATTTCCTAGAGCTTCCTGATGACCGAAACGAACCGCGCCGCTGAGTTCGTCTCACGACAAATCTAATAACCCTAAAAGTTTTGTTGAATTCCTAGGTAGGAATTTTTTATAAATTTTTAGTTAGTATCTAGTAACCTCAAAGAAACCTAGATTTTTTTAATATCTGTAGTTAGAAAATGACTTGAAGTTATTCATTTAAACAAATTAAACTAAAAATAAATAAATTGTTCGACAAACACGAACCTGACGAGTCATGACACACGTGGTACGAAGTGGGCCCCTGTCCAACTTGGTAAATCCGGACCACACGCTTTCAATGGAAAAGACATCCTCTGCTGGAAAACAGATTGTTACAAACATGTGCAATTGTTCGCTGGATGAGAGTTGTGCCTATGGCCATTACATGGAAGGTTGTAGGCTATTTTAGGTGCATGATATGCCTGATTAATTAGTCTAGAAATAAGGTGTGTCATTATTGCCTAGGTAGTGACTTGATGAAATGTTAACATGTGTTTCGTTGATCGATTGAAATGACATTTCGTTAAGAGGAGTCATGTTTGATGTCAATATGTGTGCGTGAATATATTGGGTTTGTGATGTGTTTTCATGTGGACATGGCTATTGCATTTGGCATGTTGTAGTTAAAGCTTATAGGCATTATGTGCCAGCGATAGTTTGTGATTTTAAGATGACACATTGGCTTCAAGTAGTAGTTAAATTGATGTCATGTATGCTTCGCTTATGCAAGTTGATATGAATGAGCAAATGTTAGTGGTTAATTTGGTATGGTTAATCGCTAATGAATGTGTGAACAGTGCATTAGACATGAGTGTCCATGGCACACGTGTAGTGTACTGTGATAGTGGTGTCCACATGTAGAGGTCTTTATACATCGGGGCATGACTTAGAGTAATGGC
Source organism: Tetrastigma voinierianum (assembly GCA_016808115.1). Taxonomy (NCBI): domain Eukaryota; kingdom Viridiplantae; phylum Streptophyta; class Magnoliopsida; order Vitales; family Vitaceae; genus Tetrastigma; species Tetrastigma voinierianum. Next base: position 21,855 of record JAEQBH010006227.1, on the reverse strand, counting down.
ACAATTGCATTGCATTGGTGCCAAGTACACGTATGAAATGGGCAGAGCGGTATGTGGAAAATCAACATTATGTTTAGTGTCGATGTTGGTTTCGCCTGGAACAAAGTCCAAAAAGGCCTTACGAATGATCGAGGTCGCGCCTTACTAATGCTTTTTGAAACAGCGCTTTATAGAGGTCGTCTCAGCCACATAATTGCTTATCGGAGTATGTCCAAACAATAAAATTGTATCTTATGTTGTCCAATATTATGTTAAACGTATTTACCAATTCACGTTTGCAGTCTACCGAATTGTTTCTGAGAGTTATCCAAAAAATTCACTCTGAGATTTCAAGTCCAACGATTTATATCGGAGGGTCAGCTTCTACAAATAAAAACAAATATTTTTATGGGAAATGTAGCTTTTCTACATGGTACATTATATAACACACTCCCTTCACTTCATTGAAGTGTTTTCTTAAAGTTTAGAATCTTTAATGTAAATCCTCACGCTGCTAATTCCCAACGACTAGAAATTCCTGGTGTGAAGCCGAAGGTTTCTATTGCTTATGAAACTATGTAAATTTTTTCCTTTTTCCAACTTATGATTTGGTAAAATTCGCAAAAGATATTGAATGCATGTAGTTATTATGATTCTAAATTTGTTTATTACTGGCCTTACACTTTCCTAAATATACACCGATTAATAAATTTTTTCAAAAGAGCCTCTAAGCTCAACATTATTTTCACAATTTACACTATACATAGAGATAAAATTCCATTATACAATTCAAAGTATTTCCTTACAAAATATTATTAATTAGCAAAGAAGGGGATATGCAAAGTCAAAGAGAATAATATGTTCTCACATATCCGAAGTGCCTATACCCGAAAATAGTTTTTAAACACAAAAATAATGAGCTAAATGAGCTCAGTGAGTATGTTTCTGTAAAATGCTTTGTTTTTCCTGAAAACATCTCAAAACTGTGAAACTCTCTCTTTACAGATATTTTCCGTAAGCCTTGCTTTTCGTTATTTATTTATTTTGTTTTAAAAGTTTCTAAAACCTTCATATCACTTGCTCGCTGCCTTTACTTTATGCTTTTTCTTTAAAAGCCAGAGTAAAAAACTTTTCATAAACTTCTGTTTTAAAAAGTTTCTAAAATCCTTTTCAAATCTCCTCGCTTAAAAGTTTATAACTTTGATAAACACTTGAGCTCTACCAACCCGCTGTTTTTAAATAAAAATGGGAGCCTGGGCTCAACCGCTTGCTTTAAAATAAACACGGGAGCTCCTGGCTCAATCCCATCATGGTTCACATTTCAAAACTACAGAGGAAAAACATTGCTTATAAATCATCAACTTATCGAGGCCTTTCCCTCGCTGTTGTACCCTAGTGAACACTCCGGAGTCTGGGCACTCCACTGCCTGGAAGCTGATTCCGGTCCCACATCACCTTTAGTGTTATTTCACCCACTCCCAGCAACACAGAATCAACTTGGCCCCGCCGCCACCACACTTAGGCTAACCCTATATACCAAGACGCGCCACTCGCCTCTTTAAATGCCATGATGTATGAACTAAGCTTCGTCATCAGGCAAACTTAAATGCATGAATGATATTCTAACACCACCGCACCTACGCACTCCACGTATGCTTGTTTAGAACTGTAGTGGATTTCGTTAGGGCCTTCTTTTCGAAAAATATTCTTTTGCTTGCTTGTTGCTGAGTTTTTGAAATATGGTGGTTTTGCCAACCTCAAAACCATTGCTTGCTTGCTTTTTAAAAGTATGGTTGAATACATCAAAACCATTACTTGTTCGTTTTCACTATGGGTATGAAATCAAACCATTATTTCTGTTTGCTAAACTCATTGTTTTGCTTTGATAACAGTTTAAACTCAAACCCAGCTGGCTGTAAAATATTTTATAATAATATTACACTAGTATTTGAAAAATAGGTTTAAAACACTCACCTTTGTTATTAACTGAGCACGACTCCACAACTTTCCCCCGCCTGCTTTTAGCCTCTACACACTCAAACGATCGACAATAGGCATATTAATCGCTTTACGAGAATTTTAAACTTAACGCATTATGAAGACTTTAAGTCACACCAATGAAATATCACAGCGCAGCATGCCATGCCGCATCATCAGTTCCAATCGCTGAACCTCTCAATCATTAGTAAGGTTCCTCATACGGTCGGTGTATGATTTCGGGCCAACCGCGCGAAACTGGGCAACAATCCGGCGTTCGGCACGTGGCACGTACCACTGCTTCGTACCACTACCACACATTTCCGGTATGGTGGTACCGCAACACCCAATCGCATCACCACCAATTACATGGTACCTGGGCATTCACCGTGTTGCACTCTGGCATTCACTGTATTTTTGCCTGTAAATGCCGACATTTTAATCTTGGTGCCTAATTTCTTACATAACTTCATTCCATAATACTCCCCAAAATCAACATGGAATTCATCTAAAACCACTCCATAACACTTGTGGCTGGGCATTTGAACTCTTGCCATTCAAAACCCTGGGTGAAAATCTTATGAATTCAACCCAAGGTCCATCAATTCTTTCTATCACTTAACCACATAATTTTGATGGATTCCATGTTTATTTATACCAACTAGGTTTTACCCAATAAAAACCAAGCATTCTAGGGCTTGGGTATCTCCCACAAAACCCTAAACAAGGAGCAACTAATTTCCATAGCGATTAAAACCCGTACATCCAAAAACCCAAATTACACATGCGATTCCATACTCACTTCCTTCCCTTTCTCCTTCTCCTTCTTCCTTTCTTCCTCTTCTTCCTTGCTCTTATTCTTCTCTCTCCACTCAAGGTTCTAGAAAATGAGATCAAAATGTGAATTTTTGGTTTGTCTCATGGCCTTGAGTAGTGTCATATTTCTCCTAATTACAATAGGTCCCATTCCAAGAATCGGTGACTTCAATTTTTAGATATTATTTGGCATCTCATCTTCTCAAATTATGCCCTTTATGTCCCATTTCGATCAATTATTATTTTACCCTCTGTTATAGTACAACAATTTCGCTTTATAAATTTATCATTTCACACTCACATCCCCAAGATACCACAATGTGACACTCGTGCTCGTGATACGCCCTACACCACATGTAATCGCACACTCCCTGAACGGCGCTACAAAGATGTTGAGAGAAGTCTATGAGGACTCGCACAGGATCATGAGATAGCAATCTCATTCATGTCATGTAGGTTCCATTATAGGGATTTGACATAATCGCATTTGAATGTGCTCATGGCATGACCTCATTGCATGTCTACTTAGCTGGAGTACCCTCAGAGGGATTTCACTCACGGCATTGCTCACCCGGCCTGGTCTCCCTGTGCACAGAGATGTACAAGGAGATGGCGCTACCAGGCCGATAATGAGAAGAAAGCCGACAGGCTTTGATTTATATTTGTAAAACTGTATTAAATTCTTACTCAGATATATGCTTTGTATAAGAGTGGTGTATATTTAAACTCTTATGGACTATGGTCCTATAGTCATGTGCTTATATGTTTTAGTATGGATAAATGGGCCCTATGTGGCCATTTTTACTCGTATGTGGACTCGGTGTGGTCGTTGTATAATATTGGGACAGGTTGCCATGAAAATGCACAGGTTGTATTTTGGGTAGAGCTCCCCGTACAAAGGAGACTCTGCTCGATTTTCGTTAAATCCTGAGTCCTGGGAAAAGGGACTAAATGGTGTGGTGTCGGGTTACCCGACATCCACGAATCTTTCACGGGTTGACGGGTTGTCAACGGACCCCCGTGATTTGGGGTGTCACACTGCATCGCAGCATGTATCCCCGACTTCCTAGTGGCTCTCGAGGGACACGGGCTTAAAGCCATACAACAGGGTGAAATCGGATACAAAGATCATAGCTGAGGTGTTGCAGAGTTTCAGGTTCATGATTACCTAGTGCTTGGTGTATTTGATACCACACACAACGCAGTCAAGGTATAGGTATGTGATTACCTAAAGATCGACGGGCATCGGGTTTAGACCATCGCATGCATCGTGGTGTTTTCATGTATGTGTTCGTGCATGATGTGTTACATGTTGTGTGATTATATACGTGTAGGATGCATATAGGAAATATATGAATGACAGGATCATAAATCTGGTTCTAAAAATGAATGAACTGGGTAGTTCATGATGTGATGTTCATTAATGTCAGATTACGACTACCAAAGTGCACTAGCAAAGCGAATCTCAATTTTCTATTCGACACACGCCAGAGATGGCAAGTTTGGAAAAGTCGTAAAGTGTAAGTTCTCCCTAGAATCTAGGGCGAGGGCTGGTTAGAGACAAAGCTGGGATGGGGTGAGGTAGAGATCTCATGGATTATCCACACTACGTGGATCCTGTCACCAGGAGATGTTCAATCAGACGACATCCTCTAGATGACCGGATGACTCAAGACACCGGCTCGCCATCGCTGTGATCGGGCAGGAGAGTCACCGGCCACGCACAAAGACCCGGTGTTTATGTAGTTGTTTCGTGGGGATACATGGATGCAGCCACCTCCCACCGTGCACAACTCTAGATGTTAAGATTGATGGGTTGATTCGCAAGCCTTGCTTCCCTGGAGGATTATACAGACCGGCTAGTTCGCCTCCCGGGTAGTCGAGAGAAAGGGATGTTTTTCCAAATGATCTATCAAAGATTACCCCCAAAGCCAAATGATGTAGACTTCCTAAGTCACACCTAAGGTCGCCCATTCTATAATCCCCGCATAGGACGGCGCAAGTCGAGTCAAGAAACCCGGTGAGTCCGCATACAGAATCGCAGATCCAGCGTTATCGACTCCGCACTTCACCATGAGACGCTCCGTGCTCTATTTCTAGAATAAGAGAGACAAAATCCTTGATTGTGTATAACCATCACCGCTGAACAAAGTCACCATAACGTAACTGTATTCTCGCCAAGGATTAATGATTCATCTGATCAGCTATGAGGGGCGCGGGAGTATTCTAAGATAGATTTTCGCACCAGTTATCCTCTTATGAGAGTTGAGGAGGCAAACACCCCTAACACAGCGTTAGAGTCGCGGTATAAGCACTTTGACTTCACAGTGATGCCCTTCAGATTTAACGAATTCACCAATGACATTCAGGGATCTCAGTTTTAGGGTTTGCCAACCCTATCTAGATCGGTTGTAGTAGTCTTTGTGGAAAGATATTTTGATCTTACTCTAGTAGGAGGATCAAAGAAAATCGCTGATGCTTGTTCTTCGCATCTTGCGAGAACACGCTTAAATGTCAAATTCATCAAAGGGGAGCCTACCAATCTAAGGTGAGAGATTTGGGACATGTAGTAATCTGGGCTTCGTGTATAGACGCGAGCATAGTGAAAAAAAAAAGTAGCTGCACATATGACAAGGTTGACCCGGGGAGAGGTCAAGTATGAGTGGGGTGACCCGTATGAGAGGGCATTCCAGAAATTTAAAATGAGGCTTACTTCAGCTTCTGTTCTGATAGTCCTGGAAAGGGGACAAGGGTACACAATGTGTTGTGATGCCTCTCATGATCTGAGTCGGGATGCTTTGACGCTAGCCCAAGAGGTAAGAGCTGCTATTCCTGGCACAGTTAATCATGAGGAGAATATTACCCCACACACGATACTGGCGCTGGGCGGCCATAGTCTTCGCCTTGAGGATTTGGCGCAACTATCTATACGGTGAATAGTTGAGATGTTTTCAGACCACAAAAGTCTGAAGTATATCCTTACGCAGCTGGATTTCAATACGAGGCTTTATATGGGAGACCATGTCGGTCATCGATTTGCTGGACAGAGGTGGGAGAGGGCTCCATCACTCGGTCCGCATCCGACAGAAACACCGTGGAATGTGGCTGATGCGTTTAGAGCCAAAGGGAAGAGTTCGAGATAAGTGATTCACGCCCTGAAGGTGATACCCAAGAGAGGAGTGGTCGTCTGTAGCAAGCAAGGAGAGTCAAGCCGCCGCTGAGATATATCTGCCTCGAGATACTCGAGAGGGTGGGTACAATCGCGTACCACCCGGCTCTAATGCCGCTGTTATCACTTCGTCAAAGAAGTATTCCATGCTTCCATGCACCTGAGGTACAACCCACATCCGACCTCGAAAGTGTCGATTGCATGAGCTTATCGCCGATGCGTAAAAGGCACTCAGCAGTAATCAGTGTATGCCACAGATACTGGATCGGGTTTTACTGAAAACTATGAGGTTAGGAATGTGTTGTAGCAACACCGAGTAGTGGAGTAGGAAACTCGGGGGATGGGCGACACGATGCGGCCGGGCACCATTGTCGCTAAGGATGGAGGTACGGTTCGTAGTCATTTGGTATTAAGATGGCTATCGCATATGCATTGTGATCTAAGGTGCATGTGTGTGGAATTTTCGGGATGAAATTCTTTTAAGGGGGGAAGAATGTAAATGTGACGCCCCAAAACCGGGGTGTCCATTGACAACCCGTCAACCAGCGGAATACTCATGAATGTCGGGTGTCCCGACACTATTCATGAAAATTGGGCAGAGTCTCCTTTGTACAGGGAGTTCTACCCACGATACAACATGTCCTAACATCAATATAAGACATATATATGAGTAAAAACAGACATCAGCCTTACAAAACAATATTCATAAAACATAATACTAAACTATATACCATAGTTACAAGAAGGTACTTTACTCCTTTATACAACATATAATAAAATTCTGTGAATTCTAATGCATGTAATACATCATAAAACCAAAGCCACGAACCCCGGCTTTCTAAAGCGACCTCTATGATGAGCCGCCTCCTCAGTGGTACCCCAGACCTGAAATAATAAATTCGATGTGTAAGCCAACGCCACAGTGGAATCACTCCCAACGGGTTACTCTCTAATTCTAAAACAGATAGAATGCCCAATAAAAACACACATTCAAGAATGCTGATCCTACTTGAATGGCTCTATATGATCAACTCACCCCCTAGTCCCTCCTGACTCCTCACACTTGCTCAAGCCTCACGTATGAGAAACATTATTTTCAAAACAAAGATATTTGTTTTTAATTATGAACAACCCTCTGATATAAGTAGTGGATCGACTCCGATGATTTATTTAGTGGACAACCCTCCGATATTGTAATGGACACACTCCGATAATTATTATTATTAGTCAATCCTCCGAAACCACTCTCTCAATAAACCACCTCATGCACTCACTCTTATCGTTCTAGGGTGCCCCAGTGCATATAGATACATGATGCCAATTCCGATACAATTTATATAACACATGCAATATATCATCGTATATATTTACATAATTTAAATCACACAACATGTTATGTAATTTGCAATCCATTACAGCAAAAAATTAGCTCACTTGGGCTGGTATAAAACTTTCACGAGCAATTGACGGCCTACTCGGCCAAACACATTTTCACACAAAAATTTATTTTCGTGTCACTATTCATGTGAACAGTAAAACCCTCGGGTTACTGTTCACGACCAATCACCAAATATCGGTTTCACGTTGTGAACTCGAATTTTGTAGCCATTTCCGGCCTCATACACATCACAATACAATTTGTTCCACAAATTATACAATTAACAACCCAAACGACTAAGTGGGCAGTCGCAGTTACTGAAATGGGTTTCATAATTTTCTGGCTGGTCGGTTCGAATTTAGGACCGATCAAAGCGACCCTCACGGCCTCAATCAACTCAAGCATCATAAATACCGCCAGCAAGTGTAAAAAACTCAAGTAGGATGAAACCCCTACCTCACGGAGTTTGTCAAAACTCCAATAAACCGGTATCTACGCGTTGCCCTCGCCATGTAGAACGACTTTCCTTCTTGTCCCGACGAATTCCGACGATCGGATTGCCCACAAATCTAGAGAGAAGTGGCTCTCCCTCTCTCTAGAAATATCAAATCTCACCTCTTGCGGGTTCCCCTCTTTTCACGTTTTTGGTCTTTTCTTAAGGAAGAAGAAGACCACTATTTGGACTTTTGTCCTTTTCCTCATTTACAATCCAATTAATACCAATCATGTCCCTAAGTTTGGATTTTCGACATTTGGCACTATCTCGGCCGTCTCTTTCCATCATCTCTCTACTCATGCAACATGTGTCACATTAGTACATGTTATCGGTGACTTTTTTCACATCACATGTCGTTTCACGACACCGAAGCTTCGATAATCTGCGGCAGTGCAAATTCGTCTTGGATTAACGAATTTGACGTGTTAGCTAGATTTAATAGGCGATTCTTGGTGAAATCCGTTTCATCATACGAAGATCAAAAAAATTTCGATTTTATTAAAGTCAGATTTTACTTATTACTACGAGTGATACCAGTCTTCTGATAAAAACGAAAGATTTAAAATTTTCCTATAAGTATAAAAAAGAAATAATAAAAATAATAATAAAATGAACAGAGGAAGCCTACGAATATTCCCTAAGTCGGATGACAGCCGGTGCGTGGTTGAGTCGGATCTCCATAGCTCGTAACTAATAAAAGTTTCTTGAATTCCTAGGTAGTGGGAATTCTTTATAATTTTGAAGTTAGGTATCTAGTAACCTAGAACAAATTTTCTTAAAAATCTCGAGAGTTAGAAAATGACTTGAGTGGATTAATTTAAATAAATTAACTAAAAATAAATAAATTGTTTTGGGGAAAGAAACTTGAGCAGGACGAATTGGAGTGGACGTCATGTGTGGCTCGAGAGTGGGCCTCAGTGTCAAGCTAAAGGGAAAGAGGAGAAAAGATGGGATTTTCTCCCATTTTTTTTGGCAAAACCGGCAGTGGGTGTGAGTAGAGAGAGAGAAGAGAGAAATTTCTCCTTCTCTCTACGATCTATGGAGATCGGGTGGTCGGAATCTGTCGAGTCCAGGCTAGTTCATCTCCTACTTGGCTTGAGGGCTACGCGTGAATACACATTTAACATGCCGGTTCACATAATAGATCGGGTTTGGAGAAGAAAATCTAGTAAGAGAAGCTCTAACTTCTCTCTAAGATTTACGGCGATCGGTGGCTTCGATTTACGGTGGGCCAAGACTTAAAGGTAAATTTTCGTCGAAGGCAAGCATGGACAATCGGAAATTTTTCGTGAAGATTTTAGCGGAAGTTCGGGAAGGCCGTGGGTCTTGGGTCTTCGGGACTCCAAAAAGTTTCGTCTTCGCTCCCAGAGGTAGGGAACCTTCCTATTCGGGTTTATATTTCATCCATCTTGTTTGGTCTTGGTTGAGCCCTAGGGCTGTTGGTTGTGTTCCCGGACACAAAAACTGAATTTTTTATGGTTTTGGAGCTATGATGTCCAGTTTTTTTGGGTAGCTTTGAAGCTGATTTTTGGCTGAGTTCAAGATGAGTTTTGTGCCATGTTTATTGCTGAATTGTGGACTCAATTGGGACGGGTGAAAGAGTTGTTTCCGGGATGAGTTTGGGTAGGAAAAATAGCATGCACGGGAGCTTTAAAGGAGCCTCGGAAACTCAATTTCGTGGGTTTCACGCAGCTGCCTAGCTGCACTGTTTGTGCAAAACCTCCAACTTCGGACGGCCATAACTTTCTCGTTCGAGCTCTGTTTTGGGTGTTCTTGGACTCTATGGAAAGCCCTTTGAGTCTAAAATCCATCCATATATGGTTTTATAAAATTTGATCTCATATTTGGTCCAAAAAGTATGAAAAAATAGTAGGCCTGGCGGTTTCGTGCGTCAGTCACTGTTCATACGAGACCTCTAACTTCGGACGACCATAACTTTCTCATTCGAGCTCCGTTTTGGGTGTTCTTGGACTCTATGGAAAGATCTTGGAGTCTAACATATGACCACATTCTTTTCAATGGCAATTAGTGTGCACACCCTTGTTGAAAAAAATTGATTGTTACAATAAGTGTGCTAATTTTTCGTTGTGTGGACGTGAGCAGTTGTGTGCTAAAGTGGCCATTACATGGCAGGTTGTAGTCTATCTTAGGTGCATGATATGTCATGAATTAGCCTAGGAAATGAGTTGTGTCATTACTTACCTAGGTAGTGACTTGATGAAATGTTAACATGTGTTTGTGTGATTGATTGGAATGACATTTCTTGGTTAAGAGGAGTCATGCTTGGATGTCAATATGTGTGCTCTAACATATTGGGTTTGTGATGTGTTTTCATGTGGACATAACTGTGCATGGCATGTTGTAGGCTAGTTTATAGGCATTATGTGCCATGATGTAGCCCTAGGGACTGAAGTATGACATTACTTGTCTAAGTAGTAGTTGGAATGATGTTGATGCATGCTTGTTTGATGTGTTGACATGAATGTGATACGTCGTAGTATGGCGCATGTATATTAACGTTTAATGAATGTGTGTGGAATTTTGTGTGCATTGGAGCATGAGTGTCCATGGTACCGCGGTGTAGTGTGCGGTATAGGTGTCCATGTGAGGTCTTTATACGTGGGCATGACTTAGGGTGCAATGGCTGTGCATTGCATTGGTCTTTGCGCCAAGTACATAGCATGAAATGAGTGTGAGTGCATGGGAGGAAATAGACATTCTTGTTTAGTGTTGATGTTGGTTTTGGTCTAGGGACAAAGTCCAAAAAGGTCGCATGAATGATTGGAGGTTGCCTAACATGGCTTTTGAACAAAGTGGTTTTATCGGAGGGTTGTCCACATAATTATTATCGGAGTATGTCCAAAACAATAAAATTGTATTGGAAGGTTGTCCGAAGAATTGTGTTGGGAAATCGTCCAACAATTCATGTCGGAGAGGCCCATGAATTGTTTGGAGTATCCAAACAAATTCACTGGGAGGATTGTCAGCGATATTTATATCGGAGGGTTGCCCACAAATAAAACAAATATTTTTGTTTGGAAGCCGGTTTTCATATGGCATGCGCATGTTGAGAGAAGTCGGTGAGGACTTGGTACGGGGATCATGAGGGAGTAGCATCTCATTCATGTCATGTACGTTCCATTATAGGATTGACATATTATTGATTAAGTGTCTTAATGGCATGATATTGCATGTGCTAGGTGGGGAAGTAGCCCTTATAGGATTTCATTCTGCGGGCATTGCTCACCAAGTCGTGGGACCCCCCTTTTTAGGTGCGAAGATGCGGGAGATGGTGCTCACTAGAGGCCGATAATGAGAAGAAAGTCGGATTGTGGCTTTGATTTATATTTTGTAAAACATGTAGTAGAATTCTTAATTTTGATATATGTTTTATATAAGAGTGATGTATATTTAAGCTCTTATGGACTATAGTCTAGTCATGTGCTTATATGTTTTAAAGGTATGGATAAATGGGCCTATGTGGCCATTTTTACTGTATATTGAATCGATTGTGGTCGTTGTATAATATTAGGACAGGTTGCCATGAAAATGCACAGGTTGTATTTTGGGTAGAGCTCCCCGTACAAAGGAGACTATGCCCGATTTTCGTTAAATCCTGAGTCTTAGGAAAAGGGGACTAAATGGTGTGGTGTCGGGTTACCCGACATCCTGAATCTCTTCCTTGCGAGGTTGTGAGTTGTCCAGCGGACCCCGAGATTTGGGGTGTCCACCAGTAGGGTAGTAAAACTCTTGAACAAATCTCTGGCAAAATATATAATTTGATAGCAAATTGTGTTTGAAGAAGTTTTAAAGAAGGTATGATAGTAATAAATGAGAGTAGTAACTTTGTACAAATGATAGAGAAATCCAATTTAAAGTTTGATGCTTGTAATATTCCAAGTCAAATGAAGAATTTAAGCCTAAAACATAATATAAATCTTTAAACCGGATATAACATAAGAATTTTTGTATTAACGTTTTTAGAAATCATGAAAATAATAAAAGAAAAAAATGATTATGATAAAGATGATATTGTATTAATAGAATCTTTAACCTATTATAAATTTGAATTCTTAACAAATGATTAGATATTGAAACATTATATATCTCTAAGACTTAAAAATCTTTACAAGAATCAATGACAATTATACAACTAAATCTCCCTCAAGAAATGAAAGAAGAAATATTAATAAAGGATAAGATAGAAAATTTAAGAACAAAAATATACTTGGTGGTAATAACTTTAGATATAAATTTGGTAAGTAAAAATACTGATAATAATATCCAAGAAGTTTATAATCAAGAAGAAGATCTTAGTGTGAATTAGATAGAAATTCCAAATATAGATTAAAAGGGATTATTATGGGTGAGATCCGAAGGTCATTGGATTGCTACATATAATATGTTATTGAGAAGACTGTGTTGACTTTTACAATTTAAACTCTTATCTGCATATAAGTTTTCTATAATCTGATAAATTTAATCTATTTTTGAGTTATTTGTCATAATCAGCTGTTTACCCCATATTGAGATTATAGAGCCCTACACTTAATGGGGTCAGAGCCCTAGGTTCAGATAAAATAAAAAGAAGTAATCATATAATGATACAATAATAATGATTAAATTTCTCTTGTTTAAGGAAATAGAAATATCAAAATTCAAAGAAATTAGAAAAATTAAATTATTTTATTTATAATATAAAAACAAAATTATCGAATCTCGAATGATAATATCGAAGTTTATGATCGAAGTGGTGATACAAAATATTGGTTTAGTGATGAATAAGAAGATATACTCAAAATGTTTGTTATGATATAAGCATGATATGTGACGACCCAATTTCAGGGGTCCGTTGACCGCAGTCGACCTACCCAGCTTGTGTGTCTCTATCCTTAAGCTTGCTCATGGTAAAAATGTCCACATTGGCCTACACATCATACTCACCAAAATATATCCAACTATATTACAATAGTTTCAAGAGTTGTTACATCACTCTTAATACAAACATGTTTCAATTGTAATATTTCATACATGTTTTTCAAAAACGTAATCAAAACCACCGTGTGGCTTTCGCCGGCCTCTAATGAGCGCCGTCTTCCCGAACACTCCACATTGCACACGAGGGGATCGGCCGAGTGAGCAATGCCCAGTAGTGATATTTTCACATGGGTTGCTCCACTACTAAATGCACATGCAATGGTACAACCTGGCATCCACATTCCATACAATTTTACAATTCACATGAATGATCTATATCATGCATGAAATGTTTTCCATGCCTATATCTCTCGAGGTCAACGACTCCCTCACACATGCCTGTAAGTGTGGCAATCGTCACTAGTAATGCCAATAACACCCTCTATACCGAGCTTTTGTCGACTCACCAACACCAATGCAGTGCAATGGGTAACCATCCCGAGTCAATCCTGACTCCTATTACTCAACTTTAGGTTTAAGTGATGAACATGACCGTATTTTTTCTCTTAGGCAACAAAACTTTTCGGATTACACCACGGGTCTCTAACACCCATATAAAACTTTTCGGATAGTACTGTGGGTCTCCCACACCTGTGCAAAACCTTTTCGGATAGTACCGTGGGTCTCTCACACCCATGAAGAACCTTTTGGGGATATACCACGGGTCTCCTAAAGTTCAAGGACGCCCAACACACATTAATTATTTCTCATTTTATAATTTGTACATGAGTCTTTATTGGACTTAGTCCCAAAGACAAACTCAACCCACATTCACCAAGAGTGGTGAATAACCATCTAGATGCACCCACACACGACTTGTGGCGATGTCACTTGGGTGCACGTAGATCTGATAATGCCAATTCATATAATCAATTCCTATGGTTCTTAGACAATTATATTTCATATAATTCAACCACTCATGTTAACACATCAATTTAGCATGCATCAACATATAATTTTCCACACAATCCATGCCATCCAATTCAAGCAAATTCACATGGACATTTTCGGTCCAACAAGCAAATCGGAATTTGTTTTTTAATCCCACACATCGATCCCATGGGCGTCGGCAGCCCCTCATCATGCATCAGTTCCATTTCTTGGAACCGAAATCCGTACCCCTTCCCGACCTCACAACACCCAAAACCATTGTCATGGCTTTTAAACAAGAAATAATAAAGTAGGAGAAAACCCCTACCTCTCGGCGTTTGTCGAAACTCCCTGGCAGGTCGCATAACCGCTGCGCGTAGACCAACTTCTCCCTCTTGCTCGATAAAATGGTAGTCAGAGCCCGGGAAATCTAGAGAGTTGGACTCTCTCTTTCTAAAATCTGTTTTTTCCCCTCATTGCCGGATACCAGGCCAAAATGAAGAGAAGATGTTCTTTTCTCTTTTCATTTATTCCACTTTCCACTTAGGTTGACTTTGGGGACCCTTTTGACATATGACTTAATATAAGGGCCATTTATCTCTTATCCTCTCACTATTCATGTGACATGTGTCACATGGATACATGTATTAGGTATCCATTGTCAGATCACATGCCTCTCATATCATGTGTACTTCTCACAAGCTATCATACGGCACCCGACACCCGGTGTCTTGAAAGACGTGAAATTCCGAGTGTTTCGGAATTCGACCAAATTCGACGTGGTAGCTAGATTTCGCGAGACGATTCCAACGGTGAAGTCCATTCATCATCCGAGATCTAAAAAAATTCTAGATTTTGGTAAAGTACCATTTGCCTTTTTAGAAAATTAGAATTTTCTCGAGTCTTTATGACCAGACAACTTAGTAGATAAGATAAAAATTTAAAACATGAAAAAAAAAAAAAACAATCATATATTTAACGAGAAAATCATGATCAATATCATGAAAGAGCTGCAATTGTGAAGAAATATTTACAACAATAAAATTATTAGATAATATAAGAACATTTTTAGAATGTCATATGATTAGATAATAAGGAAAAATTATAATTGTAAATCATAAATCTGATAATTTCTTGAAAGGAAGTTATATAAATTAAAAGCATGAGAAGTAGGGTAGTAAAACCCTTGACCAATTCTCTTGCAAAATATAAAATTTGATAACAAAACGTGTTTGAAAAAAGAAGAAAGGAATTTATGATAGTAATAAATGAGTGTAGTAAATTTTTACAAATGATAGAGAAATCCAATATAAAGTTGATGCTTGTAATAGTAAAGTTAGCTAAATAATAAATTCTAAGTTAAATGAAGACTTGAAGCCTGAAACATAAAAATCCAAAAATCGGATATAACATAAGAATTTTTGTATTAAGGTTTTAGAAATCATGAATATAATAAAAGAAAAAGATGATTATGATGAAGATGATATTTTATTAATAGAATCTTTAACCTATTATCTGACGCTCCAATTTCCAGGGGGTCGAAATTTTTGACTCTTTTGTTTTGTTTTGTTTTTTTTTGCTATTGATCAACTTTGTCGCGTCAAAGCAACAAGTGTATTCTAAGGCTTTCTGTCGCGGCGGTCCACATTGCGCTTTGCGGGTACGCTTGGTTGCGTTCGGATCACTGTGCACGCATGTGCGCTTATGCTAACTGGGGTTTGCGAGGGATCATGCGCTCTGTCGCCGCATGCCTCAACTGTGCCTTGTCGCGACACAAGGGCTATGTCGCGACATGGGAAACCCCTGGTCCAGGGATTCTCTATCGCGATAGAAAACTTTTAAAATAAAATAATATTATTTTTCTAATATCTTTGAATTTTGTCATTCATATTTCTTTAAATAAGAGAAATTTAATCATTATTATTGTATCACTATATGATTACTTCTTTTTATTTTATCTGAACATAGGGCTTTGATACCATTAAGTGTAGGGCTCTATAATCTCAATATAGGGTAAACAACGGATTATAACAAATAACTAAAAAATAGATGAAATTTATCATACTAGAGAAAACTTATATGCAGATAAGAGTTTAAATAGTAAAAGTTAACACAGTCTCCTCAGTTACATATTATATGTAGCAATCCAGTTACCTTCGTATCTCACCCACAGTAATCCCTTTTAATCTATATTTGGAATTTCTATCTTATTCAGATTGTAATAAAATATTTCACTAAGATCTTCTTGTTGATTATAAGCTTCTTAGATATTATTATCATTACTGATAATTAACAAATTTAAATCTAAAGTTATTACCATCAAATATATTTTTGTTCTTAAATTTTCTATCTTATCCTTTATTAATATTTCTTCTTTCATTTATTGAGAGAGATTTAGTTGTATAATTGTCATTGATTCTTGTAAAGATATTTAAGGCTTAGAGATATATAATGTATTTAATATCCAATCATTTGTTAAGAATTCAAATTTATAATACGTTAAAGATTCTATTAATTCAATATCATCTTCATCATAATCATCTTTTTCTTTTATTGTTTTCATGATTTCTAAAACGTTAATACAAAAATTCTTATGTTATATACGGTTTTAGGATTTTTATTATGTTTTAGGTTTAAAGTATTCATTTGACTAAGAATTTATTATTTAGCTAACTTTACTATTACAAGCATCAACTTTAAATTGGATTTCTCTATCATTTGTGAAAGTTACTACTCTCATTTATTACTATGTAGAATTATTTCTTTTTTTTTCAAAACTTCTTCAAAAACACGTTTTGTTATCAGAATTTTATATTTTGCTAGATATTTGTTCAAGGGTTTTACTTGTGACGCCCCAATTTTTCGAGGGTCAGGTGACAACAATCAACATGAATTTACGTCTTAGGTCATCTTGCACCTAAATCTTGATGCCGGGACCGGTACTGACTACCATGGACCTTAAAGTTACTGATACCGCTTCCATATATTACTTTCACCAGACCCATTCATTCATATTCAAATCTAAAATATGAAAAAAAAAAGTGAATAATTACAGTCCGTGAGGGTCGATCAAGACCCTCTTTGTGATGCCCCAAGACCCGGGGGTATCGTTGACAACCCGTCAACCCGCGGAATTCCTGTGGATTTCGGGTGACTGATACCACACTATTGTATCCCATTCATTGGGATCCATATTTTCACAAAAATGAGGCGAGTCTTCTTTTGTTTGGGGAGCTTTGCAACATGAAAACCTATAACAATTATACGGGTTGTATAACAATTATCTGACCCATATTTTCACACATTTGACTAAGAATTTATTATTTAGCTAACTTTACTATTACAAGCATCAACTTTAAATTGGATTTCTCTATCATTTGTAGAAAGTTACTACTCTCATTTATTACTATCATAAATTCCTTTCTTCTTTTTTCAAAACTTCTTAAAACACGTTTTGTTATCAAATTTTATATTTTGCTTTGAATGTTTGTTCAAGGGTTTTACTTGTGACGTCCCAATTTCCAGGGGTTCCGTTGAAAACCAATCAACCCGCGGAATTTCTATCTTAGGTCATCTTGCACCTAAGTCTTGGTATCGGACCGGTACCAACTACCCATGGACACCAAGTTACTCGATACCACTTCCATATGTCCCTTCACCGGGACCCATTAATTCATATTTAAATCTAAAATATGAAAAAAAAAAGTGTATAATTACAGTCCGTAGGGGTCCGATCACGACCCTCTTTGTGACGCCCAGGCTTGAGGGTCTCGTTGACAGCCGTCAACCCGCGAAATTCCCTTAGTTTCAATTTGACCCGATACTGCTCTTGTTGTGTCTGTTTGTGGGATCCATATTTTACAAATCGAGAGCGAGTCTTCTTTGTTGGGGAGCTTTACTTGACCGCACAACAGTATAACGATTATAACCATAATCCATCAAGGGTCTCAATAGAAGTAGCAATGACTACATAGGGTCCATCTATCCATATCCCTAATATACAACTATATCACAACTACCCATGGACACCGAGTTATTCTGTGGCGCCCGACAGGGGGTCCACATTGACCACGCAAATCCGACTACGAAAAACTTGTGTGTCTCATTTTGTAAGTTTCATACATGAGTAAAAGATGACCCAATAGGGCCCATCGTACGATACTGATGATGGTTTCAAAAATGCATTCTATGATTAAGTTTGACTGTTATAATGATCTTAGTGGTTGTTAAAACTCGCGACAGTGCTGGCGTGATAATGCCGGTTGAAGAACTGTGGATCGACTCAGACCCGTGCGCATTATCTCATCTGGAAGAGGGATCCAGGCGGGATGAGGCAGAACCGGACAGTGATGAATCTCTCGTGCAGTTACTCCCCGCTAAGTGATCATGCAATGGCACACCAAACATTCAAGTAAAACATATAAGTCCCTACTCAAATGTCTACATGTTATGGATGAGAATGTGATACACCCATCCCCACATCTTGAGCCCTCACTGACTCCCTCGTGCATGCTAAGCGAGTGTGAGAAACGCATTTTCAAAACAAAAGGTTTTTGTTCTTGAAAACATAATACTAATTTTCAGTAAAATTCTATTGGACTAACCCTCAGGAGTGAATTCTTTGGATAACACTCCAAAAGCAGTCATGGATCATCCTCGAGATGGACTGTGGACAACTCTCCAAGGCAATTCTTCGGAAAATATTCTCATGAAATTCATTTGACAACCATGTTTTTTTTTTCATGTCATGCACTCATACCTACTGTTCTAGGCTACTCCAGTGCATATGAAATGTAATATGCCATTTCAAAATAATTCATGTTAATATATCAAGCATGCATGTGTATATTAACGAAATTTACACTGCATGTTATTCACACAAGCCATAACACACAACTTAAAAATCCAGCACTAACCGAAAAAATTGCCCAATGTTCTCCACAAGAACATGACTGCAATCTTGATTCAATGGGTTTTCCATAGAGTCTAAGAACACTTCGAAGCGAGGTTAGGGCGAAGAAGTTATGACCTTCGAAGTTGGGAGATACATGAATAAGCGGCATTACCCGGCTGCCTACGACCTACGATAGCCCCTTTCAGGCTAGCTCCAGTGCCCACTACCCTCCATAGGCATACGAAAAGAATATTGACTCAATGGGCTTTCCATAGAGTCCAAGAACACTAAAAAAAAAAAAAGTTCGGTTGAAGAAGTTATGACCTTCTGAAGTTGGAGGTCACACATGAATAGGCAGCCTTACCCGGCTAGCCTACCCAACCTGTCCGACAACCCCTTTCCAGACATATCCAATACTCACTATCCTCCAAAGGAATACAGATGGAATATTGACTAAATGGGCTTTCCATAGAGTCCAAGAACACCCAAAACAGAGTTCGGACGAAGAAGTTATGACCTTCCGAAGTTGGAGGTCACACATGAATAAGCAGCCCTACCCGGACAGCTTACCCGACCTGTCCGACAACCCCTTTACGGATAGATCTAGTATTCACTGCCCTCTACAGGCATACAGATGGAATCTTGACTCAATGGGCTTTCCATAGAGTCTAATAACACACAAAACGGAGTTCGGACGAAGAAGTTATGATGCTGAGATGGGACCATGAATAGGCAGCCCTGCAGGCCAGCCTGCGGAGCCTACATGACGAAGCCCCTTTCCCGGCCCGGTTCCAATGCCAATTCCTCCACAAGCATACGAGGATGGAATCTTGACTCAATCAGTTCCATAGAGCTTAAGAACAACAAAGCAGAGGTTGGACAGAAGTTATGACCGTCCGAATTTGGAGGGTCATCATGACTAACCCGATCTGGCGGGCGGGCACTTCTTAGGCCAACCACTGAGCTTGGCTAATTACCTAATGTCCTCCCACAGAAGCCTTGGCTGCAATGCCAACTCAATGGGCTTTCCATAGAGTCTAAGAACACCCAAATAGGAGTTCGAACAAAGAAGTTATCACCTTTTGAAGTTGGAGGTCACATATGACTAGTCAACTGACCGACCAACCACTGGCGGGTGAGGCCCCCATCTAGGGTGGGCGACCCCGTGGGAGGCCCGGCCAGGTTGGGACAGGGAGCTAGCCGGACTTGCAGCGGGTAGACCCAGGCTGGTTGCTTATCCACTAGACCCGGTGTTAAGCAGGACCCATAACTTAGGCTCGGGAGATTTTAGTTTGAAAATTTAAAAAGTCTAACATTAAGTTCACTAATGTGGCTCTGATTTACAGAGAAGGACTCACTACCAAATTTCCTTTATTTCTGGCTCCGGTCTAAGTCCCCAGTATGCGCATGATAAAAATAGTGTAACTTCCCTTGGTTGTGCGGCCAAAACCCCACCTCCCTTGGGGGCAGGAACACCACCACACAACCCTTAGTGTAGAAAATAACCAAAGTAGGAGAAGACCTACCTCTTGGAGTTTGTCGAAACTCCCCGATTCCGGTCTCTGCTTGTAGCTCTTTTCATGAGGAAAGACTTTCTCTCTTACTTCTTCGAAAATCGATGGTTCAATCGTCAAAAAATCTGGAGAGAAGGTAGAGCCTCTCTCTCTCTAACTCTTCCTCTCCAAATTTGGTTTCATTTCTCTCTCTGCAGGTGGGAGGAAGATAGAAGTCAGGGTGAATATCCTCTCATTTGCCACTTATTCGATTCTCTCGGAGTGGTTCCGGCTTTGTGCCACCTACAAATACATCCCTTTATCGGATAGAACTCATTCCATTAAATCTAAAATATGAAAAGTAAACACTTAATTACAACCCGTAGAGTCCGATCCGACCACCTCTTGCCGCCATTACATAACTGACTATTTAGACAATAGTTCCCAAAAAATTTGATTACAATTCTTTTATATAAAATACTTTTTACAAAAGTAATATCAAGGCCGCACATCAGCCTCCTTCATAATCACGGCCTCGTTAGAGCGTCATCTCCCTTTACACTCCCTTGACACGAGAGAATCCGTTCAGGGTGAGAAATGCCAGTGAAATAATTCCTACAAGGGCTACTTCCCACCTAAATGCACATGCAATGCAATTTCACACATTCAAGTAAAAACATATGCATTCCTACTCAAATGTCTACATGCCATGGATGAGAATGTGACTCACCCTTTGCCATGTCCCGAGTCCTCACCAACTCCCTCACACATGCATATGCGAGTGTGTGTGGAAACCATCGTTTATAATTCCATCAGTGACCGTTTTTCAAAATAAAAGCTTTTGTTTTATAAGCAAAAACCCATTTTATTTTTATCAAAATCTCGTGTGTTTATACATTTGTGGGCCACAAATTTCCGTTTTCTTACCGCCCAGGGCGCCGCTACCTTTCGACGTTTTTACGGGCTTTGGCTGGCCGGTGATCGCGGCATCCGTACAACTAATAGGCATTTTCCTTTTGACATTTTACGGGCTTTCACCACGAATCAATGCATGTCCAACCGCCCAACTAATAGGCTTTTGCCCTTTTGACACGACTACGGGCTTTCATTGTTGATCAAGTCCAGTGGCTGTGCGTGCCTGCGTGTTACGACATTTTACGGGCTTTCTGGCCGTTGATCATGTCGACCGCAACTAAATAGGCATTTTGCCCTTTTGGGGGTGTTTTTGGGCTTTCACGATGGGATCATCATCGGCTGTGAATGCGGATCTTCACCCTAAGGGGGATCTATCTAACTTGCTATACCCAAACACAAATATTTTTTCATTTTAAAAAAACCGTGAGACTCATTTTGGACGTTGTCCATGTTGAGCTCACCGCCGAATCTGCCAGCGAATATTCGATCAACCATAGCCTTGCAGAACATACCGCCGAACACCGAACTCATTGATCTCTGCATTCCTCACCCATGTGATGTCCTGGTGCATAATGCAATGCAATCATGCCATTGCTCATTCATACCACATGCCACATATAGATGAGTCTTTATATGTGCATTCTACCATGCATGATACCCATTCATCATTTTGGACATTTATATCAAAAGCATACAAATTCAGTATATCATTCCATTCATGCCATCATCCAATACACGCATACATTGACATCACAAGTCCTCTTGCCAGTAGCGACATCCATCCGACCTACAGTAGAATTGTGACAAAGACATATCCTGGCCAGCACAATAAGCCATGTAATGGCCTTATTCATACAAGCTTTGTCTAAGCCAAACCATTAGAACACACAA
>JAEQBH010006226.1:0-235718 GCA_016808115.1 Tetrastigma voinierianum | reverse complement strand
AAAGACATTAAATGTCATTAAACCCTAGTTTAGAAAGTTGGGAACCATAAATGCGTACTGTAACATTCAAAGCATGAGAATATGACACAGCAGTGCCCCCAGGAAACCAAGCTAAATGACCCCCTCGTCTTCAGGCTATGGGGCTTAGCCAAGCATCCACATGAGTTGTGTCTCCCGAGGGGTGTTTGCGTAGAGAAAATAAGGAAGAAAGAAGAGAGAGGAGAGAAATGAAATAAACCACAAAATGAAAGATTTGCGAAGCGTATTAATGAAAAGTTACTTAGGGTTACAAAGTTGTAGGAGCTTATATAGCCAGCCCATGGTGTGAAATGACCGAGAATTGCCTAAAATATGAGAGATTAAATAAGGGACAAAATGGTAATTTATCAGCGTGGTCGTTTGGAATCAAAAATAAAATCACGGGATGAAGCCGATTTATTTATCACGGCAAATTCGCTAGCATAGCGGAAATTTTGTGAGATAGCGAGGTGAAATTTTCGCTAGCAACCGATGAAATTGTAGCTAAGCGAAATTCGGTAACCTAATGAGGAATTTTCACTATAATGAAAATTGTGGGCTTGTAGATTACCCCAGTGATCTGAAATTTTATGATTATAGTAGAAATCCACGGATTTTGTTCTGTCTGCGCTCTTTGCGTCACTTCTGCACTTTGTATCCATCATTTGCCTTGATTCTTGACCCATCTTGACATTTCAGCGCATCGGCTTAATTGAAATTACGAGAGGATTCTTGCATTATTTGATAGAAGCCAGGCTTCTTGTAAGAGTTCCCAATCTGAAACTATCGAAACAATCATAAAAACAATCGAAGCACTAAGTGGACATGCACATGACAATTGGCAATTCATATGATTAGTGCGCAAAAGCACTCAAAACTATGTAAATGGGGTTGAAATGGCACTTTTTGCGCACTAATAATCGATTACACAGCCTCATCGGAGGAGCGGGTCCTTGATCTGAGAGATGGTTATTGTAGCATTTAGGCATGCCATTATGATTGATGAGGGTTTGGTTGATTTAGGAGGACGCCTAGAGTGACTAGGACCGGCTCCCACTCATAACCTTGGGAGGCGTACCTCCACCCCTAGGTAGTATACATTCGATTGAGTTTTTGGGAGATGAGATATTCATGATGGGATGGGATGGAGAGGCTCCTCAGCCAATGCCATTTGTATGAGACCCAGGAAGCATGGATGCAGCTGGTCGAGTATGGTATCCCGGCATCATCGATCATCGGCATATAGGCCACAGATTAATGCAGGCGAGTTGAGTGCCCGATAAGAATATCAAGAGGATTTTGAGAAGATGGTTTGAGACTTCCCTAGGGATTGATCGGAGAAGCTCCCTTTTGCATTGGGCTTATCGTACATCTTTACGATGCTTCTCTTTGGGTCTACACCTTATTCTTTGGTATATGGCATGGAGCGTCTTTGCTATTGGGGGTGGATGGGGTCCTTAGAGTAGCATTAGAGCATCGGATATATGAGGCCAGTGGGTTCGATCCATTATGACTCTGACCTTTTGGATGAGAGGAGATTGGGGCGGGGATGGTGTTCAAGAAGCTATCGGAGGAGAAATGGCTCGTGCGTGCAGAAAGGTCGAGCTGGGAGTTTCAAAGCGGCCTAGTCTTGAAGGTCCTCAGGGGATTGAGTGACGACCACAGGGGTAAGTTTAGACCAAATTAGGGGCGGGCCTTATGTCATCAGATCGACTGAGGGAGCGGCTGGTTGTGAGACGTAGACGGAAATCAGTTCTGGAGCGGTCGATGTGGATCAGATTTGAAGGTTTTCACGGCAGGATCATGTAGTTTAGAGATGGGTGCCATCACTTTGAGTAGCCATATTCTGTACACACCCGTATATTGATATATCCTATTGCTAACCCTTTGAGCCTCACGCGGTTTATTATGGCCTATTCTTTCATTGTATGCATACTTTTTCGACTGGGTTGGGGGCTATTTGCCTCTGTGCTTTTCATTTATTATTTGGATATATGGGCATTATGAGCATTGCTGACATTCTTCGTTTGTTCTTTCATAAGCGCATGTTCTTGTTTCTTTTTATTCCTCCATTTTGCATCTTCATACCATCATCTTTAAGTCTAGTTTCTATCATCTCTATTTGTTTCTCTTTTTATACTCCTTTGTATGACATTGACATCGCTCTCATCTAGAAATTTACCAGTCCGGGTTTGTCCACACCCTTAGATCCGCCTATGGGTTTTGATATGGGATTCTTAGGTTGAGAGGACCATTTAGGCTTGGAGGTTTGAGGTTCTTTCGGTTGGATTGTGTTAGTATGGCATTCGACCTACTTTGGAGGTTCGACGCAAAAAAAAAAACAAAACAAAACAAAAAAAAAAGAAAAAAACAAAACAAAAAAAAAACAAAAAAAAAAAAAAAACAAATAGTGTTTGTTTTGATGACCGTTCACTCATTTAGGTTTGAGAGATTTATTATTCCTCACGAGGTTAGTGAAACATTATGCGATTTTCTCCATGGATTTACGAATGACACATTGGGTATGAGGTTTGGGTTGCTTCGCCTTAGGTCCACTGGATCATTACACATCGCCTCCCATCTTATAGTGACTTGCTTTGACTTGACGTTCTTAGGACGAGTTGTTCGTCGTTGTCACACATTGCCACATTTGTTTCCCAGCTTGTTTCTTCCTTTTTCTGCTTTATCCATTCATCATTTTCTTATCACTTTCAGTCTTCTTCTACTCTTATTGATCACCGTCTCACTTCTTAAGGTGGCGGTGTCAGCGGTACGCCCACTTGTCATTTCACATTTGTTCATTCGGATGTTGGTTGAGTCACCTTGCTCACATGATCCTTTGATATTTGACATTCTTGGCGTACAAGGGTTTAGCGTGTTATTAGATATTGGGCGCTGCTACCCATCATGTCATTCACCTTTCACCCACAGCCTACATTACGGTCGAGTCAAGTAAGACCTCTGAGACCGTAAGGATCTCGTGTTTGCTTGAAGCATTTTATATGGGCGAGGTTCTATCTGCGGTGGAAGTGCAGGATGTCGCGGATCTACGTGTAGGAATGTCGGGGAGTCACGTATTGCTTCTCCATTTGGTTGCTTGCCTCGGAGTCCGCCCGATCGGGATATAGATGATCTGATGGGACCGTGGATAGCCGTTAGCTTGATGCTTTGACATGTTCACATTGGGGGCATGCCCTGACATCGCTCATGTTGGCATTGGCTCGTGCGCATGTACAGCGGCAGCCATTCGCTGAGATGTTTTGGCATCAAAGTTTGAGTATGCTCCACATGTTTGGGTTTCTTCATACGATGAGTGTAAAGGCTAGCTTAGGGTAAGATTCGCTCCTTATTAAATCAACTCAATAGGGGTGAACACTGGCACACCCATATGTTGTCTTGTTCGCTTGTTAGGGCCGATTGGTTCTTGAGAAATTTATTTTCGAGTTTTTTCATCAGGCACTTGCATATCGGATGTACACCTTTGGGGCGCCACCACATATTAGTTTTATGGGATAAGAATGGATGATTTTTCACGAATGAGTGATTGTGATGTTTTCGACTCTCGATTTGACGCATGTGCGAGTTATGAGATTTTGACATGGGCGTTGATACCTGGGCAAGAGCATAACCCCTTTCTTTCACCCTTTGTCCACATTTGTGAGATTGTCCTACGAGGGGGCATACCCCTTTATTTTAAATCTTGTTATTAAGTCTTGGTTTTCTCGCTTATCATTTGTGGCACTTCGGCGTCACCTTTGAGGGCATGCCTTTTGTCGCCAAATTAGGTATCACAGGCGGTTTACATCCTAAGTTTCCCATTATGCTCTAGGTTTCGTTTTAGGTCATCCCCATTCAGTTTAGTTCGTCTAGAGCCTTAGTTTTGGCATCCTATTTATTACTATGGATCCTCATTCGGTACTCACGGTTTACCTTCTCGTGCTAAAACGGATCCCTGCCTTTTAGGTACTCACGGTTGCAATAACCCCGATGCTCGCTCGGATCTTACCTTTTAGGTACTCGATTTTACCTTCGATTACTACGCTGGATCCACATTTTTAAATTATAGCGGATCCATTCCGTGCTCGCTTGGATCCTACCTTTTCAGAGTCCTCACCGGATTTTGCAACTCATTATTAGCGGATCACCCATTCCGGTACTCTCGGGATCCTACCTTTTCCGATACTCACAGTTTGCAGCCGGTACTCGCGGATCCCCCATTCGGTACTCTCCGAGATCCTACCTTTTCAAATTACTACTTTGATTTTACATTTAAATTTTCCTTGTATCTTTATTTAGATACTACTTGGATCTACCCTTTTGTTACTCACCGGATTTTACCTTCCCGGTACTCGCCCGGATCCCCCATTTCCGGTACTCTCCCGGATCCAACCTTTTTCGGTACTCACCCGCATTTTACCTTCCTGGTACTCTCCCAGATCCCCCATTTTCGGTACTCTCCCAGATTCTACCTTTTAATTTTCACCGGATTTTACATCTCGATTACTGCTTGGGATCCCCGTTCGGTGCTCTCACGGATCACTACCCTTTTAGATTACTCACGGATTTGTATCCCAGATACTGCTTGGATCCATTTTTCGATTCTGCTCGCCGGATCCCAGATTTAGGTACTCTCTTGGATCCACGACACCCCGGTACTCACCGGTTTACGCTTCTCAGATCACACCTTTCGGATCCACATTCCGTTACTACGCTGGATCCCCCATTCTGGTACTCTACGGATCCTACCTTTAGGTACTCTGATTTTACCTTCCGTACTACTTGGATTACCCTTCTTGAAGTACTACTTTGAGATTCACCTTTTTGGCACTCATTGGGATTCTACCTTTTCCGGTACTCACCCGGATTCAACATTTTTCAATGCTTGCTCGGACCTTTCTCTATAGTTTGCTCGGATCACTCATCTTCCCAGGCATGATGCCTAGTTTTCTTCGTCCTTCAATCAAAGTGACTCTATTAAGATTCAGTCTTGATTACTAAGTAAGGGGAATGAATTATTTATTTGGTCATCTTGGTTCTTCACTAGAGTTCATTTCACTCACTTGCATCGCTTGCACTTCGCACCACAGTTCCTTTGTTCATTCACTCATTGAAGAGGGGCATATTTGTAGACCCTCGATTTGCCCCTCGACACTCGCATTTATCTATGGGTGTCACACTCACCCACATCGTTCTCATCTACTCAACACCATTAGGGCCCTTTTAGGCAGTATCTCTGTGGCGGGCCTCGGGTGGGCTTGTATGTGGTCCGTTGAGTGCGTATGTAGTTCACTTTAGAGTGTCATCATGGCTTATTTTTTAGTTATTGGCGTTTGTGCTATAGGGAGCCAAAGTGGGGCCCACCCAGGGGTTTAGCTCGATCAAGTTTATTAGAGTATGTCAGATTGAGCGCCAGGCATTTTGATCCATATCTCCCTTTGTCGAACTCAGGAATCGTTCCTTTATTTATTTTATTTGGAATCACTTATTGCCAAAGGTTTTGACCCCAAAATTCATAATTTTTATCCCAGTAGTTTGACTAATCGGTTTGGCCCGGTCATCATATGATACATATCTGACAAGCTGTTTTTTATTTTGGGTGATTTGGGTGAGCCTCATGTATTTTCGATCATATCTCCTATTCGGACTTGGAATGGTGCAGATTTTTTGTTGGTCTCCTTATTCTTCAGGGCAATCTATCAAAATTTCATAATTTTCTCCAACCCGGATGGACCAAGTTGGCATGCAGTTCCAGCCGGTTGTCGGGCCGGCTTGTGGAGGCGGCATTTTTGTAATTTTGGAGCCCAGATCCTATATAGTTCGGGCCCGCCCAAAGCTGCGAGGAGCTCGACCATGGGAAGTATTGTGGAGTCCATTTGGGCCTTAGCTTAAGTTGCAAACCTACACTTGAATCCATATGGATACTTGGTGGTGAAGCCAGTGAAAACTTAGATGTCGGCTTGCATGGAAAATGAGGAGAAGTTAATGGGAAGGAAATTTGTTTGGGGCTGGATCGACTCTTTTCAAAGCTTGAAGGTGGAAACACCGAGGTAGGCTCAGAATGCGAGTGGGGAATCGAGTACAAAAGGAAGATCAAAGTGGAAGGATTTGGCGAAGGACCTTTTAGAACCAGCGCACGTTCTTGATTACGCTTGGATGCTTAGTTTGTATCTTTTCTGCGTTTTGTGGAAGAGGTAAGAAATGAACCACAGCTCCCACTCTATTCTTTAGAGACATTAGTCAGTTGGGTTTCTCATCAACCATTTGAGCGGTTTTCACGCTCATGCGTAAAAGCGGTTCAACGATTTCTCTTGGCGGTTGAGGTGAGACCGGTTTATTTTAGTTTGGTTTCGCTCCTTAAATTTGAAAATTGATCACTTAGTTTGTTTTTAGATTCTTGAATCTTTTAGGAAGGTTCTTTGGAAAATTTACAAGAGCCTCTCTCGAAAAGATGGTAGTTGGGAAACGGTCGGTCCGGTTCATTCAGGTTAGGTTTGCAAGAAGGCGAGTTAAGGTGACGTTTGGTTGGTTTTGTTGGTTCTCACTCCTCCAGAAATTGGGTGGTTGGGAAACCGGATCGTCAGTTCATTAGGTTAGGTTTGCAGACGGCGGTTTAGGTGGTCAGTTGGTTTTGGTTAGTTGCCTCATCCATTGAGAATCGATCGCAGATTTGTTGTGCTAGATTCTGAATTTTGTAAGGATAGTTACGAAATTTTTTGAAATCTTTTCTCGGCCAAAAATGCAGGTAGTTCAAATAGAACCCGGCCCGATTGATGAGTTGAGTTCTTTGGAATGGCGATTTAAGGTAGTTACGTGTTGTGTTGATTCTTAGTCATTCGGTGGATTGCACTCTATTTGTCTTTTGAATTCGACTTTGTAAGGATAGTTTAAAAATTTTGAAATCTTTTCTCGACTATACGAATTTGGTTGGGAAGCCAAGACAGGTAGTTCATTAGGTTCGGTTCTTTGGAGATGATAGTTTGGGTACTTTTTTTTTGTTTGGGTTAGTTTCTTGGTCATTCGAAATCGGAATCGCATTCCTTTTGTTTTGTTGGATTCAGGCTGCGTGAAATTTACTACGACAAAGGTTCAGAATTTTTCTCGTCGTTTGGACTTGTTGGCTTAGGTTCAGCAGGTTGTGCGAGAGACGACTCATGGGCGACCCTATTTTGGCATGTTTTGATCTCGAATCTATCATAGGCGTGCTCTTAGTTGCCCAGGAGCACATGGGGCTGCCTTTAGGTCCCAAGGTTTAGTTTTGGTTTGAACAAAGTGAGGTAGTGGGCGATGTGGGATTAGGTATGTATGGTTTGGTTTGTGGGATTTTAAAGGGAATGTGTCTTCAAAATGACAAACCACTTACACTCCTTTCAACCTAGCCTAGCTTTTCTTTTAGTATGGGGATCCGATATTTAGGTTTTAAATGCATGATGTATGATGTATTATTTGCCTTATCTATTCTGCTATGGCAGATTTAGGGACCTCGTTACATGCTTGAAGCGTTGGCATTTGTATTCATATGCGCACATGGTGTTTGGATTTTGACATTTGTGATGCATTTGAGCCTTTTGACTGACCTCTTATGCAGCACTTGCCTAGGGACCACAGGTATGTACTTTAATATTGAGTAATGAATTTCACATGGATGCTTTGTGTTTGGGTGTCATGCATGCTTGTTTATGTTTGTTGGCTAACCTTTGATGTAGCGTATGGTCAGGGACCACAGGTACACGCTATTTGCCCTTTTGGTTGAGTGTTTTTAAGCATGCTAGATACCAATTAGGTTGGTTTGATCTAAGTTGTATGTTTAGCCTAAGAGGCCCATCTGTTCAATGACCCGTATCATCACATACCCAGATTAAAGCTAGTAGGGATGAGTTAGGGCCTAAGAGGGTCTTTGCCACCATTATGGAGAGTACCTCCCAGATGGGTAATGACCCGGACCCGGAAATCTAGTTTTATGAGCCGCTTTTCCATCTCTTTGAGTCATTGGGGTTTTTGTTCTTACTTGGTTTTCCCCTTTATAAAATAACAACAAAAGTAAGTAAGCGACTTCAAAAAGAAAAGCGTCCTCCTTGAGATGGATTTTCAAAACTCGAAAATCAACCCACATTTTCTTTTCATTTTTTACATTTTTCCTTCCATTTAAAGCGAGTCGCATGACCGTGGATCGGAGTAGGTCCTGAGGGGCCGATCAAGCGGTCTTTCAAAGGCCTCATCTGGCCAGCGTCGTATATGACTTAAATAAAGTGTAAAACCAGTAGGATGAGACTACCTGTGGAGTTTTCAAAAACTTCATAAGCCCAGATCCTGTATTAGGCCTCGCCGCGTTAAGGCAACCTTCCTTCTTGCTCAAGAAGACTTCAGTGGTGGATCGTCTTGTAAACCCTAGAGAGAAGCTTACTCTCTACAAAGAAAACGAATCACCTTAAATGCTTTGTAAAAAAAATATCCCTCCTGCACGTTTTCTTTTGGTCTTTTGTTTAGGGAGATGAACACTATTCGCTAATTCGTCTTATTATCATTTAAAATAACTTTTATAATGCCATCTATGTCTGACTTGGATTTTAGGCATTTGGCATATCTTCGTATCCATTTTCATGTCATTTCTCTCATGCCATATTGTGCGTGTTGTAGTCACGTGTTATATGTGACTTTTGTCATGAATGAATTTTCTGACACGGCGATGCACCAGAAAATGTAAATTCCCTCTTGTCTCGTAATTCGACGAAATTCGACGTGGTAGCTAGATTTCGCGAGACAATTCCAGCAGTGAAATCTGTTTCGTCATCTGAGATCTAGAGAATAAATTTCGGATTTTTGACCGAAATTACGATTTACCACTTTTTGAGAGAGTGGAATTTCTCAGATCTTATGTCGTATACCTATGTTGATACCAACTTGTCACACCCCATCCCTACTAGTGCGGGTATACTTGGCCACTGTGGCTCCCTCGTGACTTCCATTCGAGAATCCACGCCAGGCGAAACTTCTGTTAGTTCTTTGAAACCCAGTATACAAAATTTTCTTTTCTAAATTTGATTTTATAAAATTTAATGACATAACAAGCGCAAGCAGGGCGCTATCTCAAATACTGTATACCACAATTTACACTTTTAAAACATGGCAGCTTGACAACATTTCTTCAAAGAGCCTCGACTCATCACATTATGGCATACAATATATGACTATACAAATTACAAAGTGTTTTCAAATAAAGATTAGCTACGATTGAGTAAATCGACACATATACTAGAAGTCGGGAGGACACTTGCTTGTATTCCGTCGGCGTGCATGCACGGAAAATAGTTTTAAAACGGGGAAAATAATGAGCTAAGCAGGCTCGGTGAGTGTAATGCCTTTGGAAATACTTGGTTTTTAACGCCAAGATGTCTCAAAGCGTAAAACTATCCTTCTAGAAACATTTTCGATCCTTGCACTTTACTATAAAAGTTGGCTTTCATCATATGCTTGCTTGCTTTGCTTTAAAAGTTCATAAACTTTTTCATCTTATGCTTACTTGCTTGAAAGTTGCCAAAACTTTCACTCGTGATTGCTTGCTTTGCTAAAGTTCTCACGAAAACTTTCGGCTAATACAGCTTGCTTTGATTCAAAAGTTTCTAAAACTTTTAAATCATTGCTTGTTTGCTTTGCTTCAAGGAAGTTTCTAAAACTTTTCGAAGCTACTTGCTTTCTTTTCTTTGTAAAGTTTCTAAAACTTTTCATAAAATCACGTGTACTTTACAGTGGTTGATTTATTGTATAAAAAATGCTTATAATTCGAGATCAACCCTTTAGGCCATTCTTAGCTATTTGTCTTAGTAGTAAACACGGGGGCACAAAAACTGGCCAGTGGGAGTGGAAGGACACAGGTCCACATCACCTAGGTGGAAGGGCCTTAGCCCACATCACTTTTTCCTATAAATATGGTGGAAAGACCTTGGTCTACATCACCATATAATAGCTAGCGCGCTAACCCTATATACTCCACTACGTGCCACGGTCTCCTTTAAATGCCATGATGCATGAACTAGTTTAGGCCAGGCGAATCTAAAATGCATGAAATGATGTCCCTAACACCACGTGCGTCTGAATACTAAAATGGGTATGTTTGCTTAAAGCCCAGGGATTTTTGTTAGGCTGTTTATAAAATATACTTTGCTTGCTTGCTTGAACATGGTTTAACAGATTCATAACCATTGTTTGCTTGAAATATGGTTTATTAATTTCAAAACCATTGTACCTTACTAAAACTCATTGCTTGCTTTAAAATATGGTTTATATTCAAGAAAGCAGTTAATCACAGGTGTAAAGCGATTTATAATAATACCTTTAGTATTTGAAAAATAGGTTTACAGAACACTCGCCTTTTGCTTGCAAAACTTGAGCACGACTCACAACTTTCCCTCCTTTGCTTTTGCTTACATCAATGGCAGCGAAAACATTAATACGCCTCATTATACTTGCCAAAACTTATGTGTACTTCTAAGTACCAGTCACTTTAAGTCCTTGACATTCATATAAAACCAAATGAACAATTTACCTGGCCTTCCAGCTCACAATAACATCATTTTAGCAAACCTTTTTCCAACAATACTCTGTGGACTAATATCAAAATTATACAAACGGTCTTCAAAATTATGAAACTCTCAAGAGCAGTCCTTTTATATCAGCTGACATCTCTTTAAACTTTCAATTTAAGAATTCCTTCTTTAAGACCCTCGGCCACATAACCTGAGAGTTACAACATTTTTGATGCCAAATTGGTTAGCTCACTGGATCACCTACTATTATTCTTGATTTTTGGGGTCTTAACTCAATAAATTGGAAATAATTTCTTTTCTCATTTGAAGCTATGGTTCTAAGGTTTATTCTCAATTTGAATCTTAATTTGGATTGAAACTCGAGTTATTATGTTTTATCTGATTATCAAATTGACGGAAGGAATGCGCACATAGCTCCATTTTGAAAAAATTCACAGACACTTTGGGTTCTGATTTGCATGTCGAGTAACTTATTCCCCTGAAGTATATTTTACGCCGTTTTGAATTACTCAATTTGGATTAGGTGACTCGACTTATGTGAAAACACTGGCTTGTGCTAGCTTGAGCTTCCTCTTAGGTGAGCTTGCATTTCCTGCTTACTGAGTCCAAATATTTAGGAGCCTTGGAGGCTACAATTTCTCTTTGTCCCTTCTATTACAATTTATATTCACTATCTCTTATGATTCTTTACAAATTGGAATCAATTCATTTTAGATAATTTATAACTTAATCTATAACCAAAGCAAGAACATGGGTTTACAAAATTTGTGACATTTCATGAAACCCGACATTCTCCATATTTTTTTACAACCATTCTCAAAATAACATGGAATTTACCCAAACAACTCACCACTTGTATTGGTAGTTTAGAACTTCTTATAGCAAACCACAGGTAAAAATCCAGAATTCATACCAAGGTCCACGATCATGAAAATCAAAATACACAGATTCCATGAAACATACAGGAATTCTTCTCCTTCCCCTCTTAGCACCTCTTGCCTTCTCTTCCTTTCCTTCTTCTCCTTTTTCTTCTCAGCGGTAGACCCTAAGTGGGACAAATGAGATTTGTTTGTCTCAAGCTCTTTCCTATATTAACAACTTTCCTTTAATTACAAGTTGGTCCTCCAGGCTTCTATCTTATTTGTACCATAAATTTTTCTATTTCTAGGAAATAGCATACAATCTTCTTTTATTATGACATCATCTCTCTTTTTTGGCAAATTCATTTCCCAAAAATATTACAATAACACTTGGTGCACATCGGCGCCCCTACGGTTGCGTACCTTACACCCTCGGGATTGGAGTTACCTGATCATTATTCAGTTAAAAAATAAAAAAAGGACAAAAACAAAAAAACAACAAACAAACAAACACGTCCATCATCCGTTCGTCCGTTAAATACTTATCTATCTGTAATATATTTATGATCTTATTCTTTTTATTAGAACCTTTATGATCAATTTGTAACCCCTTTAGTCGTTTTTCCAAAAGTTTAACAATTGTAAACCATCGCATAAATATCTTTGTTGAAAAATTGGGAGAACTCCGTTCTTAGGTATTCAGAGTAACTAATTGTAATTTTAGAACATGTAGAAATCTTGATAGAAATAAACCTATATATACTTTACCTCGATGATTGGCGTACCCCAACCAGTTCCTCCCTTTATATCGACTTTTACGTGCTAACATTTACACGAGGCATGTACCTCTTTAACACTCCAAATAAGTACAGCTGGAAGCATCCATTTGCATCTTAGGAAAGACTGAAAAATATCACATTTTTGTAGCCTTTACGATTAGAAATTGAATAAACTAAATTTGTATGTGAAATGATTCTGATTTCTTAGGTGAGATCCCAAGCGAAAACCCATTTACATTTGACATCTTAGACTTAGGACCAATGTATTCAAGTGAATGTAAGGATTAAGTACTGAAAAAGAACTTTTTCATCTCTTGCAGGTTAAGTAAGGAAGAATAAAGTGAACATCCAAGGCACATCTACATTGAAAATTGCATGGAAAATGCTCTGAAGATGTTATTCTATCTGAAAACATGCAGAGTATGCTTCAATTCTCTTGGCTCTACATAATGTTTAGCTCAGCGTAATGAATTAATGTTTGCACCCTTAATTAGAAAAGACAACGTTTTACGTATATTAAGGGGAAGCGGAGTAAACTAAAATAGTTTACATTAAATAATAAAAAAACTAACTAAGTAGACATAAAGCAGTTCTTGAAAGATGGAGTTGGAAAGATGGAAAGACCCAATTGAAAGTAAAGGAATCAAAGGAATGTAATTGAGATCCAGCTACAGTATTTAAACATCACATTGAGCATTGTGCTATTATGAAGCAAGGAAATTCAAATTTTAAAAATGGTAAAATGGTAATTTCGGAGAGAAAATCCAAAAATTTTTACAGATCTCGGATCACGAAAGCGGATTTATTTTATTTAAATCGATCTCATGAATCTATTTCTGCGTCAGTTTATCGAATTAAAGGACATTTGGAATTCCGCGTTTTTAGAGAACGCTATGTCGGGTGCCATATATTGGATTATGAAAGACATGTGATGTGACCAAAGTCACCTACTACATGTACCCATGTGATGCAATATTTGCATGATTGGTATGAGAGGATGGAGATGAATGACTTAGATTAAGCCATGTCGAATAGTTAAATGAAGGGACAAGGATGGAATTTTGAAAGTTTAAATGAATAAGACAAAAATAAATAGTCTTCTTCTCAGTTGGAAAGCAGCGTGGAGTGAGGGTGAGTTTCAGATTTTAGAGAGGAAAGATTTGGAAGCTTCTCTCTCGTTTCACATGTTTGGACTCAGGGCAGAAACAGGGGTGTTCTCTGCGGCGAGGGCTACGCATGGGCTGGGTTTTGTGGAGTTCAGCAGCTCAAGGGTAGGGATCTTTCCTGCTTGGTTTATTCTTTGGCTAAGAGCCAGACTTTTAATGGATGAGGTTGTGAGGCCCTGAATGGCCGTATTCTCCAGTCCTCAAAATCACTGAGCCAGGAGTGAAGAAATCCTACTTGTGTGGCGTGATTGAAAAATGCAGGCCACAGGGTTCGCTTATTCCACATGATTGGTTGTGTAGTTTTTGTGTTGTGGGTGATTTCAAAATGGTGCTTGGATTGTAATTAATACTTGAGCTAAGTTTTGATGTTATTATTGTGAATTGAATAATGTGAATTATAGCAAGATTCTGCAGAATTTTATTAATATATACATATAAAATATATATTAGCATAATTGTTTCAGAGTAACATAATGTGTTGCATATGCAGAGGCACCTAGGCAGTAGCGAAGTGAGTGCATGACATGAAAGAAAATGAAAGAAGATGAAAATGGTTGTAAAGGGAGATTCAAGGAAGATTTTAGAATAATTGCCTTAAGAGTTGTCAACGATTCATCTCGGAGGTGACCCATGACTATTTAGGAGGAATTATGACAATTCACCTCGGGAGGTTGTCGATATATTTCTGAACTTCATTAATAAGTTTTCGAGGACAAAACACATTATTTTGAAAGTTGTATTTTTGCTCGCATTTGAAGCATGCATGTGGGGAGTCGGTGAGGACTCGAGACATAGGATTAGGCATATGAGCGTTCAAGTAGGGATAATGTATTTGCTTGAGTGTGTTTGCTTGCAGAGACATGTGCACTTAGGTGGGGAAGTAACACATGTGAAATTATCCTCTTGGGCATTGCTCACCTTGTCGAGGATCATTATTTCGAATCGGGAGTGTTCGGAAGACGGGCGCTCAGAAGTAGATTTTGGAAGAAAGCCGGATTACAAGAACTTTGATATTTTATTTTATAAAACATGTAGTAAAACTACAAATTTTGATATATGTTTTGGTTAAGGAAATAATGTAATAACTCTTGAACTATTATTATATAGTTGATGTATTCTTGATGAATATTGATGTATGGGCCGAGTGGCGTTTTACTCATGTACATGTCTCGCTGATATGAGACAAGCTATTATGAGTTGTGGGTAGTCAACAAGGGGACCCCCGAGGATTAGGGTGTCACGGCTATCTTTGAAAGAACAATGCATTATAGTCCCAAGAATTGGAGGCATTGTACTCGCATGAAGGTTCTGAGAGAAAAAAAATAGATCTTCCAGTTATATTAGGCACGAACATCTCAACTATCTAGATGGTTGGCTGTACCACATTCAGTTAGAGATTTCACCTCTCACCAATTTACAAAATGCAGACATGTAGGCTCATGAGATTGATAGATTCATGATTGTAGAAGGTTAAAGAAGAATATAAACAAATGGTCTTGACATTGCCGAATAGGAGAATTGTTTTATGACCTCCCTAACTTGATATTCTTTAAAAAAAACAATTCCATCAGTAAACAAGTTCATGATGGAAGTATAATAATTTCTTTATATGACCCATAGAGTCGATCAATTGGATAGCCCTTGCATAAGAATTACCCCATACATAAGAAAAAAACAAGCGTATCTTGAGTTCATGTGATGATACGTATCCAATTATAATAACTAAGTCATTTCCCACTAGTTTTTAGTAAAAGCAATAATCAAAGAAACAAACGTGACATTAGCTAATGCATATCTGACATGAGAGCAAAATATACTTTCGAGGAAATCGAAGTATCATTATCATTGGAAAGAAGACCAAAATACTCACCTCATGGTGTTCAGAGATCTTTACTTTTGAAAGGATAAGTTATAGAACAGACCCAGTGTAACCTCTACTGTAGCGGTGGACATCCTCTGCCCATTATCAGTATGAAGCCCACGAATATGACGGTCAGAAGCGATCCTTTGTATGACAAAATGCACATC
This sequence comes from Tetrastigma voinierianum, assembly GCA_016808115.1. Classification (NCBI taxonomy): domain Eukaryota; kingdom Viridiplantae; phylum Streptophyta; class Magnoliopsida; order Vitales; family Vitaceae; genus Tetrastigma; species Tetrastigma voinierianum. Next base: position 220,326 of record JAEQBH010006226.1, on the reverse strand, counting down.
AAGACATTTTTTGAAGGGTTAGACCTATTCATCATATTAAATGAAGGCAGCGAGAGCTTATACCATCTGATAACATGAAATTTAAATAATTGAATAAAAAAGAACATAATGATTAACTTTGCAACTCAGAAAAATTTAGCAACTCCAAAAGCAATTCATAATCTATCAAAAATAAATATTTAGGAAACAATCATACATCAACGGAATAGTATTAAACACAAAAATACCACAACAGTGATAATTAGGGGTTTAATTCTCACTGAGTAGCAAAAGATCCATTCAACATTGAGGGTACAAGATTATGCTAGGTCAACAAATGTTTGACTCCTAGGATTCATCTCAACTCTACTTAAGCAAAATACAGCCACCAATAAAGGGTTTGAAAAGGGAAATCTTTCTTTTTGTTTTTGTTTTTCTTTAGAAAATTAATAATCGCTGAAACAAGGAGGATTCGTTCAATTCATCAAACCATCTCTTTTCATCGCAAAAATTATCTTAGGGCAAAAGAAAAAAGCGACTGACTTTGAAATTTGTCATGAACAAAGCAACCCTAGAAGGCGTTTTCAAAACCAAAAATCCACACACCTTGGGGCCCGAAAGTATATCGACTCGAAGCGACAAAGAAAAACAAGGAAAGCCTTCTTGCCCAAGTCTGAAATTCCTAAATGATTTGATATTATTTGACTTGATGAGAACGAGGTATCATCACTTCCGGATATCTCCTTTCTCGACGGATGAAGAAGAAGAAGAAGAAGAATAAAAGTGGAAATGACAATAGCGTTGAAGCAAATGGCCTTGGACAGGGCTTGTGAGAGAGAGTAGAAGAAGAAGAAGAAGCCGTGTAGTAAGAGAGCGGTAGAGCAGGCAATGTCTTAGTGATGATTTCTTATTTCAAGCCATCACGCACCATGGTGATATAGATAGAGTGATGCGCAAAGAGATGGTTGTGATCGCCATCTTACTTATAGAGAATTAGGGTTTAGGAGCTTGGATAAGGCTATGGTGATTTAAGGTTTAGGAGGATTTAGGGATTTTGGTACGATCTGAGGATTATATTTATATGGCTATAGGGTTGTCTTGGTGAGCTTTTGAGATAACACGTTTTTGAAGTAACCATCTTCTCTGAAGTTCAAAATATGTCGATAAAATGTAAAATATTGATAAAATACTCAGTTTCAAATGCTAAGTATAAAATATTGGTAAACTGAAACCATGTTGGTATATTGATGGATATATTTACATAAATATCGATAAAATAATATAAAGTATTTTAGAAATTTATTAAAAATAATTTTAAAATGTGATCAAATAAGTAAAAGGCATATATTAAAATTATTTTATAAATATAATATATACATTAATACTTAAATTTTAAATATATAAATATAATGAATAATTGATTTCATTCTATAAATATAAATTATTTATTTTATTCAAATAATTTAATTATCAAATAATTATTATTGTTTAAACACATGATTGATTGAGATATCAAAATAGAAAAGATAAAAAAAATTTAAATACTTGATTGAACAAAAATAAAGTTGAGACACTAAAATATAAAAAATCAAAAAGTTTAAACACTTATAGTCATTATATAATAGAACCCTTTATTAGTCTACAAGCCCCCATTGTTCTAGAGATTTAGGATAGTTTCATATTAGCATAAAATTCACTTTTTGACTACTTGCAGAAAATAAATATGATCAACTAAAAGCTCAGTGTGCTTTGTGGTAAACTTTTTGGGATCCACAAACTTCTTAAAGTTATTCAACGATACAAGGCGTTCTTCGTTCTTATTTTTCGGTATGTCGTGAAATTGTATATGCTGGGCTTAATTCCTCTAATCTCCAAATAATTGTGGATAGCATTCTGAAGATTCACATTCATTTCCCTACGAGAAGAGGAAAAGAGCCGCATTGAAGGGGAAATGTTAAACCATGTAACAAATGATCAATACAAATCTTTCAAAACAAATAAAAAACGATTCTATGATTTGTATGCATTCCTAATAGTGTGTAGAAGCAAATAGCCATGTAAGGTCGGATAGTGCATGCATGTATAAGCACATAATACAACAAATTAAGGTCTAAGTCACACTAGACATCCATTCTCCTAACTACTTAATTGAAGCATAGAAAAAAGAAGACACAAAATACGTTAGGGTAGGAAAACCAGGTTGGAATGTCAAGCATATATATATATATATATATATATATATATATATATATGCCTATATATATATATATATTGATATTTCAAAATTTCTGAAATATTGATAAATATTGTGAATAATTAATCTGTGCTTAAGACGGGTTAACTTGACCTAATCCGATGTTTGGACCTGTTTAGGCACTGATTTCTTGTAAGTTGTTGGACTTGGGTTCAATTTTATCAACTTGATTTAAATTTGGATTGGACTTGGCTTAATGGTTTGGTAACGAAACGACCAAAATCAGTGTATATATAAACTAGTAAATGTACGCCAGGATCATATAAAAATGTATAATAAATAATTATTTCATGACTTTATTTATTCAAAAGTTATTTTTCTAAATAAATAATTTAATGGTTTTTTTTTTTATTTCAAAACTCATATTGAAGAAATGTGATCAGCTATTGAAATCCATATCTGTTGGGTTACGGGCAGAATATCCAATCTGATTGGAACATAAACTCAGCGGAATTTAAAATTTTTATCCCTTAACCACGAGGGGATCACATCGTTCATAAAAGCTGAAGGAAGGAGTAAACGAAACTTACCTCTTGTGGAATCGGTCGTCGAGCCTTCCAAAGTTTGCGTCTTGGTTTATTCGGATCTTCCAAAGTGTTATTAAGACAGAAATTCCAATTCCCGGGAAAAGGCAAAATCGTAATTTTGGTTAAAGTGTAATTCGATTCAAAAATCGAAATTTATTCTCTAGATCTCTGATGAAGAAGCGAGTTACCTGATTGGAATCATCGCGAAATTTAAGCTATACGTAAAAATTTCGTTAAATTCTGAACGATCAGGGTTAATGGCGTTTTGGCGTATTTTATGAAGTTCGGGTCTTAAGTAAATAGTTTTGATGCGTCGAAAGTCACATATAACACATACTCATGTACCATAAGTGGTATGAGCAGAGAAAGTATGAAAATGGATGGTCGAGATGATCTTGAGATGTCCATGGGAAAAAGAAGGACATAATTGGTATTAAAGAAGATTTAAATGATAATAAAATAAAACACTCAATAGTGTTTGTCTTCTCAAATGCCAAAAAGGGGGAAAAAGGGAATTGGAGCAGGGGAGATGCAGAGGGTTTAGAAATGGTGTTTTTAGTGAGAGAGAGTCTTCGCTACTCTCTGAAATCGTGAGATCAGAAGCAGTACCAACGATCTTGGAAGACGAAGGGAAGGCTGCTCTCTGTGAGGAGAGGGCTTCAGTGGATCTGGTTAGGGGAGTTGTCTCGAACTCAGGAGGTAGGGGTTTCTCTTTGCTTGGGTTTTATTCTTGGGTTAAGTACTATGTAAATGTTTGGTTGGTTGAGGCCTTGAGCAGTAGTTTGATCGATCCAGGAGCTTTGGGGCCAGGGTGTTGTAAATTTTGAAGCTCAGGTCGTGCGGTCAGTGACTAAGCTTACACGGCCCCAGTTTGGAGTTGTTAGTTGTGCAATTATGTGATGGCCGTGCTTTGATGTGTGAGGTCGGAATCGGTAGAAATACAGTTCTGAGTGAGCCCAGATAATTTGTGTTTGATAGGAACTACTTACCTAGGAGTTTCTTGACTAAAAGCGGTGACCCTGAAAATAATTTTTGTGAAAATATGTGTTTAGTCGAGTGATTCAAATTAGAGTGCTCGTGTTTGATAATTAATAGTGAGCTAATTTTGGTGTAATGAATTGTGGAATTACATGATTGTGTGATTTAAATTATCACGAATATGCACTGGTGATATATTTGCTTGTGTCATATGAGTTATTGAAATGGCATCATAATGCATTTCATGCCTTTGAGGTAGCCTAGAAATTAGGTGAGTGCATGACATGGAAAAAGTGAAAGAAAAACGAAAGCGTTTTTGAAAGGAATTTCACAGGATGTATTTCCGGAGAATGGGGTTGGGAGACGGTCCAACAGATCATTTCGGATGAGGACCATGAGTACATTTGGAAGGAGTTCTCCAGCACATTCGCCTCGGAGAGGCAGATGTTGCGTTTTCACGAATGCTTGATGGTATAGTTTCGAAGCAGTGGTGTTTTGAAAAAGAGATGTTTTCTCATACATGAAGCCCAGGCGGTGTGGCGAGAGTCGGTGAGGCTCGGGGTGTATGAGTTGATCATGTAGACATTCAGTAGGATCATGTATTTGCTTGAATGTGTGTTTATTTAGAGCATTGCATATGCATGGGTGGAAGTAACCCACTTAGGGTGATTCCACTGCGAGTATTAAGCTCACCTGTTGAGGAACATATTTTCGGAGTACGGGGAGCGCACGAGGCTGACTGCAAATCTAGAAATTTGAGTTTAGAAGAAAATGGGATGTGGCTTGGGTTTGTGATGTATCATGTATTAGAATTTCTCTAATTTTAATATATGTGTTGTATAAAAGAAGAATTGATTAACTCTTTTAGAACTATTGGATATAGTTGTTTTATCACAGTGAGTAGTTATTGGGGCCCAAGAGTGGTGGGTTTTACTCATGTTGGTGCAATGAATTTATTTGGGACGGGTTTATGCAGTGTTATGTTGGGTAGAGCTCCGTCTGAAGGACCTGCACTTGATTTTCTGAGTGGCGTCGGATAACTTAGGCATCCACTTGTATTCGCGAGTTGACGGGTAGTCAACGGACCCCAGGTTTGGGGCGTCACATGTTGCCTTTACGAAGCGAGCCACCTACTACAAGTATCCACACGAGACAGATAATGGAGCGATCTTGTTGAATGCTAGTTCGAGTTCTTCTTCTCAAAAAGCGAAATTAGGGTCTCTGTTTTGGTTGTTCTTAGAGTAAAACACGACCACTTACAAAAGAGCATATATGTCTCACATATATATATATATATATATATATATATATATATATATATATATATATATATATATATATATATATATATATATATATATATATAGTATATACTATATATATTTAAAACTCTTTTAAATAATAACAATTCCAAATTCAAATCCTTATCGGATAAGAGAAACTTGAATTTATATTATTATATATTTAAAAATTTATTTTAAATAACAATTTAAATTCAAATCCCTTATCGGATAAGGAAGCGAATTTATATTATTATATATTTAAAACTCTTTTTATTAAAAAACCCTTCTGATTATTTCCCTTATCCAATGAAAATATAACAAATTAGTATTTGTTATAATTTAAATCACAATTTAAACTTTCGAAAATTAAATTTGAATTTAAATAACAACTAATTATTATTGTAATTTAAAATAATCTCCTCATTTTAAATTACTATAGAGAATGGCTCCTGTAGATTATTATTTGTTCTTAATGTCAAACCATATAGGATTCGATTAACATTAGCGATGGCTTTAAATCTGTAACACCCCAAAATATACCATAGCAGTTTTTGACATGTTTAGGGTATTTTATGTGTGAAATTTGAATGTTTAAGTGAGTTAAATACGAAACATGGAAGCGAGAACCGGAAATTTACAAGAGCTTGGGGATAAAATGTGTTTATCAAAGGAACCCAAAGTCATAAGTTAACAAAAATTGAGACGAAATGAAATAAGGGGAAGTTGGAGGACCAGGCTGAATAACATAAAGTTTGTTTTATTTAATAGAGGAGACCAAAATGGATTATTTTGTCTCGAAGCGAGTTTCACGTATGGAGCAAAGGGAAGAAGAGAGAAAGAAAGAGGAAGAAGGAGGAGCGAGGTATGGAAACTAAGAGTTTTGTATGGATTTTGTATACATGACTTTAGTATGGTTTGTACAAAAGAATTTCTTGGGTATGATTATTTAGGGTTTTGCCTTGAAGAGTAAATTGGTTCCCTTTTAGGGTTTTGATAGGAACCATCTAACTCTAGAATTAGAGGGAAGTTTGGTTGAAAATCCCCAATTAGTCCACTTAATTAAATATGGGAATCCTTCACAATTCCAAAGTTTTACGGTAGAATTAGGTGGTGAATCTGTTTGGATTCTTTATCGATTAAAAGTATTAAGGGAGTTGTTTAGAGGGATTCCATGTTAGTTTTTTATGAAGGATGTAATAGGAGTGATACATGGAAGAAAATGCATGAAAAATGGGAGAAAATACACATTATGAGAAATTTTCGGTGACATGTACCGGTACACCCTGAACATGTACTGTCTGGAGTTTGGTTTAAATTGGTGTGACATGTCACAAGTGCAGTTCAAAAGGTATGTACATGCTGATACATTTTACCGATTGACTAGTTTTCGTATTTTAGCCATAACCTCATTTAACACATCCGATTTGAGGATTCTAGTAGCGGAATTAAAGTGACTTGAGAGAACCAGAGCATCCTCGAATAGAATTGTCATATTCTGACTCTATGTGGCCAATCCTCAGTGAGGCCGTGTCGCAATGGTCTTGCATCAGTTATGAATCACGAGTAGTCGGATTGTTTTGTAGGCGTATCGCGAGTTCCAGGTGCTCGATTGGGTGAATCAGTTGGAGAGAACCCGCCCAGCACATTAGCTTCAAGAGTATAAAGAACTAGTGTGGAAATATGGAGATGAGGCACTTTAGAAAATGAATATTTGTTTGTCACTCCGGGTAGGTATTAGTAAGGCGAAAGTTGACATGAAAATACCATAACTTGAGTTTGGATGATCAAGTTGGATGATTCAATTTCTAAGTAAAAGGATTGATTCATATAGGAACAAGAGATACATGAATGATGTGTGAATCACGTGAGTATTCTTGTATGAGTATAAAAATTATGAGTCTTAGTATGTAAGGCGTAGAATAGGAAATATAGAGTAATGAATTAATAATAAGCCCAAAGAGCATAATGTAGCTAAAGAAGGCCCTATTATAAGATAGTAAGTTCTGAACTAAAATAGTACAAAATTACCTAAGACCAGTTATTGAATGACACCGCACCTATGTTCGTGGCGAGGCACGTATAGTCTTGAGTACTCTCTGATTAGTCGTGACACTCTTTTATCGGTCTTCGGCACTCCTAACATCTTCACGGTACCTCGATCTTTGTACTTTACCTTGAGGTACTTATTAACGTTGTGTCCTACTCATTTTTGTATTAAATTTTGTTAATCACTTGGGTTATGTGATAAGACTACGTATAAAGGGCCAAGTAAAGAAATGAATATAGTAAGGTACGATATGCAGGAAATACCTCACATATACGATACATTGTACTCTGAATTTGCCTCCGTCTGATAGTCCGTAGTACCTACGGTACTTTTGTACGAGGAATAAACTCAGAGTATAACATCAGAAATACAAGTAAGTGCTCAGAAATACAATTATCGTTAAGTGGACTATTATGAGACAATGACACATAAATTATGAATCTAGAGTACAATTAGGTTCTCAGAAATAGTTAAGTTCTCAGAAATACAGTATCGTTAAAGTAGACAAGTATAAGTTACGTAATGCATGTAAGATCAAGAAATACAAGTAAGTGCTCCGAGAATAAGTATCGTTCGTAGAGACTGAAGTATAGGATTAGTAATGCATTATAAGATTTGAAATACAATTAAATTGCTCAGAAATACAAGTATCGTTCATAAGACAAGTATAAGTTATATAATGCAAGTATAAGATCCGAGAAATACAAGTAAATTAACAAATACAAGTATATGTTTGTAAGACTAATAAGTTACGTAATGCATGTATAAGATAAAATACAAGGATGTGCTCAGATATACAAGTATACGTTCCATAAGACAAGTATAAGTTTCGTAATACACGTATAAGATCCAAAATACATGTATATGCTCCGTAATACAAGGATAAGATCTGAAATACCAGAATAAACTCTGTAGTACAAGTATAAGATCCGTAAGACAAGTAAGACAAGGATATGCTCTGTAGTACAAGTATAAAATACGAAGTACTAGTATAAGTTCTATAGTACCTACGGGTACCTCTTTATCTGATTAAATTATGTAGTACCTACAGGTACCTCTGTATAAATATAGGTTGCATAGTACCTACGGGCGTCTTGTCGTATAAGATGTCCGGGATAAGGATGAACTCTAATTAGTACCTACACGAATACTTAAGAGTATAAAGGATAGGTTCTGTATGCGGTATCGTTCGTAATATTTGCGTTAGTACCTCACGGGTGTTGCCTCGAATAAATGTAATCTTGCGATTATAAATTATAATTTCTATGGTATAAGTATGGGCTTTGTAGTACCTAAAGGAATTTCGAGTATAAACTTATAGTTAATTAGTTCATACGGGAGATCTGAGATAGATATAAGTACCAGTACGTGCATAAGTATATAAGCATAAGCTATGAAACTCCTACGGGAGATCTGAACTAGTATAAGATAGATAGAAGTATGAGTACGTGATAAGTACCTCTGTCTAAGTATATGTATAAGTTCATAACTGTATATAAGGAATCTGAATAAGTATAAATATACGTCATACGGGAGATAAGTATAAATATGTATCCTACGGGAGATAAGTATGGTGTGAAGTTAGTGTATGTCCTTTGGGAGGATCTAGAAATAATTATAAGTAGAGACAAGTATCTCGATATAAGTTAGATATATATGTCATTTTTGGGAGACTGAATAAGTATAAATGATACAAACATAAGTATGTAATCACATGAGAGATTGAAATAAGAATAAGTCATCATTAGTATAAAGATGCATGCAAGTATAAGTTTGTTATAAGTATAAGTTCGATACGATTACGAGATATGAAAAAGCATAAGTTTATTACAGGATATTATACATGTAATGTATTTATATAGATTCATGAGATTTTGATATACATTTTACATTATATATTTATTATGATTTAATGCAAAATGCATGTGTATTTGTATAAGTTATAGATATGTTTCCACTAAAGGCGTAAAGAAGCTTAGCATGGGTTTTCAATCAGGTGTAGATACGGAGAAGACGTCGACAAACATCATACAATTTGGAGCGACCCTGCTAGTAAAGGGTTCATACCATGTAGATTCAGTGCTACGATTTGCAAATGTAAAAGAAATCTACGATTTTGTATATATAAATGGGACTCGATTATATGTATAGATTTTGATGGACACCACTCCTGTAGTGAGTTATTTTGATTACATTGAAGATGTGGAGTGCACCCGTGGGTCCGATTGACTTTTAAAAATGTCGGGTAAAGAGTCGATTATATGGTCTCGTCCACGAAAGCAGGATTCGGATCCGCCCAGTAGGTCGGAGTAGAATCAGGCGTGTGAAAATCACATTTTGATCCACAAGTCATAAGTGGCCTCATGAGACATTATGACTACCCCAGAGTTAAATGAAACCGCGATCCAGTAACCTTAATATAGCTAATGACATAATCCTTTGCAGCTCATGATATCTTGATAGAATATAAGGCATGGACAAACCCGACCTTATATACGTTCCATCTTTGATTACTCGAAACCGATTAGGTGACTAAACAAATGACATTGATCTCTATCAGGTGCGATGCCATTCAAGGGTGTGTCGGGTGACGGCGAATCAACATGAATGCTGGGTGAATGTCGGGTAACCCGAAATACTACTCACGAAATCGGGCATAGTCTCCAGCATGCGAGGAGCTCTACGGAATACATAACTTTGTCTGACATCGATCACGTGAGTAAAGCGACCTCTTGGGCCCATGAAACCAATACTCATCACAATACATCAAACCAAATATATATCTAAGTAGTTTCAAAGAGTTAATAATTTACTCTTATACAACATATATTAAAATTCTAGAATTCTAATACATGTATACAATATAATGCAAAGCCCATGACCGAAGCTTTCTTAAAAAAGCAGTCTCTAGGATAGCGCAAAATTCTCTCAGCGGCAACTCCACTTATTACGAAAAATAATATCTCGGCGGGGTGAGCTATACATTTCGATGGTACAGAATCACTTCTAAATGGGCTACTCTCCGCTAAGTGCGTATACAGTAACCAGAAATAAACACCACGTTCAAAAGCGAATTCATGATCCTACTTGAATGTCACCACTGATCAACCATGTCCAAGTCCTCCTTGGCTCTACCTACACACACACTAAGCCACGTATGAGAAACATTATTTTCAGAAACAAAGATATTTGTTTTTAATTATGGACAACCCTCGTGCAAGTGAGAAGGTAGGGACCATCTCAGGTGTTATATTTAGTGGACTACCCTCCGATGTATATCAATTGGGGTCGACTCGACGATTGATATTTTATATGAATACCCTCATAAAATTATTATCAATTGGGTAAACTCGACGATTGATATTTAATATGGACTACCCTCAGATAATTATTATTGATGATCAACCCTCGAAACAAATTCTCTTAAGACCACCATGCACTCACTCCCATCACTCTAGGGTGCCCTAATGCATATGGAAATGCATGATGCAATTCAATACAGAATTGATATAACACATGTAAATATATCATCATGCGCCTATTCACATAATTTAAATCACACACCGACATGTTATGCAATTTCACATTCCATTACACAAAAATTAGCTCATTGGGCTAATGATCAAGCGAGCAATTCAACATGAATTACTCGACCAAACCTGATTTCACACAAAAATTAGTTTTGTGTCACTATTCATATGAGCGGTGAACCCTCGAAAGTGGTTTCTTATTGAATCCACTAAGTGATCATCGGTTCCACATTGTGAACCGAATTTCAAGTCATTTACGCCTCATACAAATAACACATGATTTATAGCATAAATTTCATAATTAACTTGATGACCCATAAAGCGTGCAGGAATTTGCTCCATAGCTCCCAAAATTTCAATAATTCGGTCGAGTTTTGGGATCGATCAGCAACCTTCGAGGCCTAAATGCAACAAGAACATCATATAACGCAAATAAAGAATAAAACCCAAGTAGGATCAATCCCTACCTCACGGAGTTTATGAAAACTCTCAAAGCGGAGCCTGCGTAGGCCTCGCGCATAAATGACTTTCCAGCTAACATGACGAATTTAGATGGTGGATCACGCAAATCTAGAGAGAAGGCACACCTTCTCTCTCTAAGTCAAAACTCCGCTATTGATCACGTCTATTTTCTCCCATTTGCTTCCTTTTTCCCGAGGCGACCTTGTTGTTAATTTGTCTATTATCATTTAAACTTTTCATTAATGACATCGTCCCTTCTTTTCGGTTTGACATGGCACTATCTCGTGATCCATTTTCATCATTTCTCTACTCATACATATGGCACATGGAGCCGTCATTATCACGTGACTTTTGTCACATCGTATATCGTTTTCACGGCTTTTGAAAGCGATGCCTCAGCGATGCAAACTCGATTGTCTCGAATTTAGCGAGAATTCTTCGTCTTTGGCTAGATTTCGGCGAGATGATTCCAACGGTGAAATCTGTTTCATCATCCGAGATCCAAAGAATAAATTTCATATTTTTGACCGAAATTACTATTTTACCCTTTTTGAGAAAGTTGAATTTTCTCGGGTCTTACAAATTCATTTAAGCACGGCCATGCATTTCTCAGTCTCAATTGTCGAGGGGACCCAGAGATATCTCTCTTATAATAAGAGGGACAAATTCCATCTTAATCGCTCATATCTCACTCACATAAGTTCTTATTATGTTCAAGTATAACCTTTATAGTCATCCAGATTAAAGACCGGCGTTTGATTATATCAAAACCTGATATTTCTTATGTTGAGAACCTCAAGCGATCTCGGAGTGAAAGGATTTAATGACACAACTATTAGAAGTTAACTTATGGCTTTGATCCATGTAATCTCAAGGCAGGGTAAATCCGATGCTGTTCTCAACGAATAGATATAGAGGTGATTTGTACCTCATACACCATTCTGTCCGCCTTGAATATCAATCAAACTTTATACTAATCTTGATTCATTGTTATTCCCATACTTGATAGCAGATTAAGGGACATTTGGAATAATTAATAATATTATTCAAGGACATTATATATAATAAATATGCAGATCATCATAATAAATTCTGCCAAATAGTTAAAATATCATGTCCACTTCAATAGGCCTGGAAACCTTGTACTAACAATATCCTCAATTTCGCAATCATAAATCTAGTAGTTTCTTTATTTAAAAAATATATTATTGAATTGAAGTTGATTAAACACATCAAAAATAAACGAAAATAAAAAAATCTCATATCATAATTGAGAAGCGAGAAATGGAAGCGGAATAATTTGAGACAAAGGGCCTGTCTTGTTTATGTTTTCAAAAAATTTTTTTTGTTCTTAAAAATAAAGAGAACAAGGAAAACATGAAAAACATATTTGATTCCCATTTTTTTTGTTATGAATAAGCATCAAACGACGAAAAGCTAAATTCAAAACATGATAATTCAAAATTTATTTATCCCAAGCAGATTTTCAAAAATGAGAAACAAATAGGCCCCTAAATTTTAGCACTTGGTAATCACATTCACTGAACTACTTTATTTTTCATTTATATATAATATTATAATCTAAATGTAAAATTTTTATTTCTTTATAAATCTATTATTAATTTTTCTTTTTGATTTTATTATTAAGCTGAAATGGAAAATACATTAACTTAAAATTATGTTTGATAAAATTTGGTATTTTTTTTTCAAAACATATGTTGTTGATTAAGTACATTTGGAGTATATCGAGTAGTTTCATGTTTTTATTTTGATTAGAGCGAACATGGGAATGTTTTATTAAATTGATATTTTTGTGAAGATGAAAGAAGTAAAGATGAAATTTTGATTTAAAGTAACATTTGTTTATGTTAGTTTGATCATGTATATACAAGAAAGCGTAGGAATTGGTAGTAGTAATATCTTGAGGTGTCGAAGTATAGTATTACCGGTACAAAAATAATGCTCGAATCTAACATGCTATTCGAAATTTTGAATTTTAAAAGTTTTTTTAAGAAAATGATTTTGATTTTTGTAAAAGTAAAAAAAACTATTTGAAAAATTAAATTTATAAGAGTGAAAGAGAAGTTTTGTTTTTTAGATCGAAAGAAGATGAAGTGAGATTTTATAAAATTTGAAGAAATTAATGCTGACACCCCGAGCCAGAAATTGGGTTGACAGCTTGTCGGCCGCGGAATACTCGTGGATAATCGGGTAACGAGGCGCCCTCAAATGAATCGGGCGAGTCTCCTTAGTACAGAGCTCTACGAATGCAAAACTATCGACAATTTATATTGACCACCGCAGGTTCCACATCACGAAGGTAAAAAATGAGTGGCCGGACCATTAATACCCACAAAATACACCAACTATATACCATAGTTAAGAGTTGAGTAAGTCACTCTTAATTCAAACATATGTTAAGATTTACAATTTTGTAGCCATGTTATACAAGAAATCGATACCAAATCCACAGCCCAGGCTTTCTTCTAAAAAGCGCGGTCTCTGAGTGATGTCGTCCTCCTGTCACACTCCTGTGCCAGAGCCAGTGATCCTAGGCAAGGTGAAACCCAAAGCCCCGGTATTGATAATTTCCTACATGGATTACTCCTACCTAAGTGCATGTCATGGAAAACAATCACATTCAAGCAATTTCATAGACCTACTCGAATATTTACATGCCCGATCCCATGTCCCAGTCTCACCAACTCCACTCACATATGCACAAGCCAAATGTGAGTAAAACATCTAGTTTCAAAACAAAAGCTTTTTATTTATAGAAGAATCACTCTGAGAATTTTGGTAAAATATTAGACTACCCTCCTGTAAAATAGGAGAATTCCAATTTTTGGAAAAAGGCAAAATGTCTAAATTCGATTCACGAAATTATAATTTAAGTTAAAAATCAAATTTATTCTCTATAACTCGGATAGTGAAATGGATTGCCAGATTGGAATCGTCTCGCAAAATCTAAATTTAGCACGTCGATTCGTCGGTCTGAGGCAGTCGAGAATTTACGTTTTAGGCATGCATTTCGGTGTCATAAAGCGTTTTTCGATGGGGCCAATCGCGTCTCTCGCATCTTTCATGTTCCATAAAGTGGAATGAGTAGAAGAAATTATGAAAATGGGCCAGTGAGGAATGAGTACCAAATCATCAAAGCCCAGGAAAAGAAAGGGATAAAATAGTCATTTTGGAAAATGATTAAATGATAATAAAGCCAAAATACCGAATAGTGTCATCTTCTCAAATTGAAAAGAGACCAAAATGTGGGAAAAGGAAAAAATTGGCCGATGAGCTCAGTTTTATTCCTAGAGAGAGAGAAACCCTTCTCACAAAATATCAGTAATCTGGCCAGTTGTGATCTTCAGGACAGAAGGAAAGAACACTTCTGCAGCGGAGAGGAGCCGGCGTAGGTGCGGATTTAGGGAGTTTCCTCAAACTCCGAGAGGTAGGGGTTTCTCCCTACTTGGGTTTTATTCTTTGTTTAAGAGCTATGTTAATGTTTGAGTTGAATGAAGCCGTGAGAGGCCGTTTGATAGGTTCCAAATCTTAGAACCGAGGTGTTGGATTTTTGAAACCCATGTGGATAGTCCATGGTGTCACGGTGCATTTGGAGTGCCATGGTGGGAAATGTGTGCTATATGAATGTGCTTTGATGTTTATGAGGTCGGAATCGGCCGAAATGCGGGTTCACAAAGTGAGCCCGATAATTTGTGTTTTAGTAGAGACGATGTAGGGGTTTCTCTTGTTCCCGAAGCAGTGTTCCGCAAAAAGTAATTTTTGTGTGCAAATGTAATGTTTAATTCGAGGTAGTTCAAATTGGAATTGCTCGTTTTTGATCGATAGCCCAGTAGGGCTAATTTTTGGGTGTGGAAATGTGAAATTACATAACATGATTGTGTGATTTAAATTATGTAGATATATGCATGGTGATATATTTGCATGTATTTATATGAGTTATTGAAATGGCATCACACAATGCATTTCATATGCATTAGGAGCACCACTATGAAGTTAGGTGAGTTCGCGAGAATTGATTACAGAGAATGGTTTCGGTTGTCTAAAAATAATAATAATAATCGAATGCTTCCATTACTAAAAAATATCAATGCGTGGAGCGGCGAGTTGATATCTACATCGGAGGAGTGATCCACCTAATATTAATCGTCGGAGTCGGCCCAATTGATATATCTCGGAGGGTAGTCAACTAAATATAACATCGGAGGCGGTCCACTACTTAGATCGGAGGGAAGACTATAAATATAAACAAATAACTTCGTTTGAAACTAGTCTTCTCATACACTTAGCTTGGCGAGGTGTGAGGAGTCGGTGAGGACTTTCGGGATATGAGATGATAAAGTTAGACATTCAAGTAGGATCATGCATTTTGCTTGAATGTGTTATTTGGAGCATGCATATGCACTAAGGTGGAGAGTAGCCCGTTTAGGGTGATTCCACTCTGAGCATTAAGGTCGCCTGTCGAGGAACATATTTTCGAGGTAAAGGAGTCACGAGAGGATACGGCTCGTCCTAAAGTAGGGTTGTGAAGAAAGCGGGTTAGCCAAGCTTGGATGATTTTAAACATGTATTAGAATTCTAGTATTTTTTAATATATGTTGTATAAAGTAAACATTTAACTCTTGAAAACATGATGTATGTGATGTATGATGATGGATATTGTAGTATGGGCCCGAGGGCCGGGTTTTATCCATATTTGTATCAGGGTGATTGATATTGGGACAGTTTGTATGCAGGTGGGAAGCTCCGTACAAAGGGAGACTCTGCCCAGTTTTAAGTGAGTGTCGAGATGAAGTTGCAGAGCATCCGTAGGTGCGGTGGCGGGTAAGTCGGCGGACCCCCCGGGGTGGGGCGTCGCGACTTAGTGTCGGAGCTTAGAGTATCACGAATACAGGGGCTCGGGTTTGGGTATCCATCACCACTTGGGTGGTTTAATGTAAGTTAGGTATGGGATTACCTAGAAATCATGGAATGAAAACTAGGACCTTTGCGTGCATGTGTTTGGTGTGCTTTGTGTGATTTGATGAAATGTTGTGTGAGTGTTTGATGAATGGTATGCTTACCATGTTATGAGTTGTGAAATGTTTGTGTTTAGTGATTAGCACATAGGAAAACAAATGAAGTGTTGGAGAATTGTTGAAAAAATAACAATTTAGGAGTTTACGATTGTGTAAAGTTTGGAGACAGGTGGTTTCTGAGTAAGTTAAGACTAAAGAAAATAGAGACAAAATAAATTTTAGAAATTTATTTGGTTAGAGATAGAAAGAATCATTTTCTAAGGTTTTGTAGTGTGCAAAACTAAAGAAAATGAAGGAAATAAATTTTATAAATTTATTTGAGTGTACTAGAAAAATTATAGGTAAAAAAAAAAATTTCTAAGGTTTTACAAGTTGTAAGAATTGAAGAAAATAGAATAACATAAATTTTATAAATTTATTTGAGTAATGCAAATGGAAAAATGGTAGATATTTTTTTTGGAATTGTATCCGATGGGCTGCAAGAATTAGGAAAAAAAATAATAAATGAATAATGAAAAAAAAAAAAAGCGAAATTTTTTTTGGTGTAGTGAATAAATAGGCTACTACACATTTGCTCATGGATATTGTATCCTGATACAAGCATTGTATTGTGACATGATGAGTCCCTAGTGTTATTTTGGCTAGGTAATTGTATTCTGAGACAAGGATTTGTATTACAACTAGGCTGTTAAATTTGGAAAAAAAAGAGTGTAAATGCAATCGGGGTGTATTACACGTGAGACTGAGTAATTTATAGGAATTGTATTGTCTGATTAGTGTATTATGACACAATCTTTGTAGCTGATGGGTTGTAATGCGAGAGAAGAAGGCGAGTGGGGTGTATTGCAATATCTGAGAGTGTATTCTGAGGGAAGGAGAATTTGGAAAATTGTATTCTGATATAGGATGTGCGGAGTGGAAAAATTGTATTGCAATGCTTACTTGTGTATTGACTTGAAGAAATTTGTTTTTTTTTTTTTTTTTTGTGTTATCAATACACATAATTATGTAATTTGAAGGGACATGGGGTGAGAATTGTATTCTTGATACAATTGTGTATTGCGACTTAGGTCGTGAAACGATAGTATACGCATTAACGATGAGCGATATAGTGAAACGATAAAAATCATAATTTTTTAAAAAATAAAATAAAATAAAATAGGACAAAATTTTGGAAAAATGAAATTTTCAAAAATAAAATTTTTGTTGATAAAATTGATTAACATGTGGATAAATGGTCTTGCATTGCTTATAATGCGGGGAAATTGATATATGCGGTCTGTGTATAGATAGTGTCTAGAAGTGCATTTACACCCCTTTGAATGCGTAATTAATGTCACATGTTTTGATTGCATGATTTTATGTTTCAAATTGCGTAGAAGTACATATGCGGTATGATGTATATAGGGTGTGATTGCGCGATTGTTGCGTAGGAAATTATAATGCATGTGAATTATGTCGTATAGGAAAAGGAGTGAATGCTAAGGTTAGAAACTATGACCTTAGGGATTTGGTTGAAATGAACAAAGCTTAGAATTTATTGAAATAAATGAATTGAGTGGTTGGAATTTAGGCGCCATAGGGAAATGAGCAGATCGGAGTTAATGGTTGTCAAATCTGATAATGGAGTGGCATGTGCATTCTTCAGATTAGGCCAGAATGAGAGATAAATGATTCTTGTTGCCATTGGAAATATGCAGATGGCTAGTCGAGAAGGAACGAGGATGTAGAGGCGTCCACGGGGGAGTCGCTGGTCGGGCACCACGATATTTGATCATTAGGCCCTTCGGGTGTAGGTATTGTGGCTCTTGTCATGCGGGGCTAGCATGACGGTGATCGGAGAGGTCCTAGTAACCTCCGGAGTTTAGGGCGCATCATTCTCCGGAGCATTCACGGGAGGAGATCGGAGTGGTCAGTAGGCATTAGTTCATCTGGATCGAGAAAGGGTATTAGAGCTATGGAGGATTACCTGAGCACTGCAGGGTTAGGCCCAGGCATTGTTCGGCTAGAGTGAAGACAAATATGGTGGAAATGAGGCGAGGACCTCCCTGAGACCTTAGAGGAGCCTTTGTATGGGTTCTCCCTAGGGATTAGGGCGAGGATATGGATGATATGTCGGGGTTGAGTTGGAATCTCCGGGGACTCTACTCACGGTGGACTGAGGATCGTGGACATGTCGGAGTTCGATGTCATCCACAGGGATGGATTGGTGATGACTACAGTCGTTATCGATTGTGGGCATGGGAGGGTTACCGCCTATACGTGGGAGGGTACTCGTGTAATTTCGAGCGAAGCATGATATTTTTACTTACTGAATGGTATCGAATCCGGGTATGAGAGACGATTAGCGGGTTGGCTCGCTGAGCCTTACCACTGAAGGGACGGAGAACCGGACTTAGATCTACCTCGAGTAGTGTTCGGAGTATGTGGATGTTTTTCTAGATTAGCTACACAGATTTGCCTGTAGGGTTGTAAACTTGATGTCGAGTTACGTCTGTGCCCGCCATCTCATGACTCGCATGAGGATGGCACCGAGTTGAGGGTGCGGGAACTGAGTCCCCGGCTATAGGAGTTATTGGATAAAGGGTTCATTATTTGAGCACTTCACACCATGGGCGCTCGATTTATTTTCGAAGAAGGACATAACCCTTCGGCGGCGTGATTCACCGACGGAGTTGAGCAGGGTTCACGATCGAGAATCGGTACCGCTGCCCAGGGATTGATGATTTGTTTGATCGGTTGGGAGGAGTGCGAGTCTACTCAGATAGACCTTCCTTAGCTGGATTTACCTCGGTGAGGGGTTGGGGGACGGATATCCACAAGATAGCGTTTAGGACACGTTATGGCACTTTGAGTTTGCGGTGATGCCCCTTTGGATTGGCAGATGCACGGCGACATTCATGGATCTCTTGTCGTAGGGTATTCCTAGCCCCATCTAGATCGATTCGTCGTGATCTTCGTGGATGACATCTTGATGATCTACTCGGTCAGTGGGAGCATGAGTATCACTTGAGGATTATTCTGGAGTTGTTGGGAGACCATCAGCCGGTGCGCGAGTTCGATGAAGTCTGAGTTTTGAAGCTGCGAGGTGCCAGAGATTTTGGGACACGTGTGTTGGCATCAGGCGTATCAGTGGATGAGAGAAGGTTGAGGGCATGATGGGTTAGGAGGCAGAAGTCGATCTTCGAGATACGTAGTTTATTGGGATTATTCGTCTTATGGGGTCGAGATAAATTTGAATTTGTCATTCGAGGGGTAGGATCTCAGGACTTCACCTACGGGACATGGACTCCATGGTCGGGACGGCCCTGACCATAGAGAGAGAGATCGAGGATGCTCGAACCTTAGGGATCACAGTGTTAGTGTCGAAGGGAGGATCGACCTTCTTGGTTTAGGGAAGGCGAAGACTTGCTTCACACAGTTTAGGACCGGGACGGAGATTGGGCATGTAGAAGCGGGATTACCCTAGGGACGGGGATCGGGGGCTTTGGGGCAGTGCGGCTCCAGGTTAAATGTAGAACATGAGGAGTATACGGTTCATTCCTCACGGCACCTGGTAAGGGTCGGAGGAGACCGGAGTTCGGTTTTGGGGTGCTATACAAGCACTTCCGGCGGCCACGAGATAGGTTAGAGGATCCTAGAGGATGCGGGTGAGAGTCGGGGACAAATCGAGTGCAGCGACGGAGCGTAGTGGACCTTAGGATTAGTAGACCTGTGTGGTTGTTGATGTCAAACGGCATGGATGAGGTTAAGCGATATCGGGTTGTTAGTAATTAGATGCTTGGTTAGTAAATGCGGAGCAGACCTTGGATTTGGGCTTAGAGGTTAAGGCCTTTTAGAAGCCCAGGGAATAGATGTTCTTCCCACCAGGATATAGGGTGAGGAGTTGACATTATAGGTCGGGGATTATGAGGAGATCTTTGAGATTACGCTCGTGGTGGACCTTGGGATTGGGTATCCGCGGTATGGCATTGTGCGTTTGAGTGCACGATAACATCGCGTCGAGTCGAGTATGTTACCTTCCGGCTCACGGTCATTCACCACTCTTGGTGAGTGTGGGATGAGTTTGTCTTTAGGACTACGTCCAATGAAGACTCATAGTTCGATTTAAGAAATGTAAGAGGCTCGAAGTGTAAGCCGAAGAATTATGTTAATCGAGATGAAAACACACGGTCAGGTTATCACGTAGACTTAGAGTTGAGTGATAGGAGTTGGGAGTAACTCAAGATTTGGATACCCTTTGCGATGCATTGGTCTTTGTTGGCCAGAAGCGGGAGCTCGGTATATGGATGTCATTCATGACATGGACTAGGTTGATGGTCCATTGGATTGTCAGTGATTGTGACCTTGGGATGGTCAGCATTTACACACAAAGTAAGGGTTGTGTAGGGTTACACGTGGTGTGGATTATATACAGGTGATGGAGGACACGGCGCGAGCGGGCGTCACGGGTCTTAAGGAGTAGAGGAAACGATTGCTCTTAGTGGGTCACCTTCTGACAATGGTTATCGGGCGAGTATACAAATGGCGCCATATGGGGCATTGTATGGGAGGCCGTATGGAGTCAACGTTATGTTGGGCCAGAAATTGGGAGAGAGCTCGGAATCCTTGGTCCCCGGCTGATTAGAGACACCTCAGGAAGGAGTGAGCTTGATGCGGCAGCGTGTCTGCGGCTCGGGCCGCGCCAGAGTTATGCGGATGTGCGACGTCAGGCAGAGGATTCGGAGGTTGGGGATCACGTCTTCTTGAAGGTGATGCAAGGAGAGGGTGGTCGGGTTCGGTGGCGCGGAAGGCCTCCCGCAGGGGTTTATTGGGCCTTCGGGATACTCGAGAGGATAGGCATTAGCATCTGGGTTGGGCGTGCGCCCGAGTGTATGGAGTGCCCCTTGAGGTGTTTCACGTCTCCATGCTCCGGAGTATACTCCTGATCAGGCTCATGTGGTGGATTGGGGTGGATTGAGTTGACAGTGGGACCTTTGAGGAGGGACCAGTGTGCATTTTGGATGGTCGTGATCAGGTTTTGCGACGTAAGACCATGAGGCTAGTGTTGGTGCTATGGCGTCACTATGGAGTGGAGGTCAGCGTGGGAGGCGGGGACACGATCTTGAGGTCACCTATCCTTCTTGTTTAGGATGAGTACGTGGTTTAGTCGTTTACCCATTTAGGTATTAGTTTACATGCATGGGTAGAGTGCACGTTGCATATGCGTGTAGTGGTGTGATCGTTGTTTGGATGAAATTCCTTTTAAGAGGAGGAGAATGAGACCCGAGAAATTCGATTTGCAGAAAAGGCAAAATCGTAAATTCGGTTCTGAGTGTAATTTCGGTTAAAAATCAATTTATTCTCTAGATCTCAGATAATGAAGCAGTTACCTTAGTTACTGGAATCCTCTCACATGAAATCTATCTGTGCGTCGAATTTTGTATTGGTCAGGGACGGTCGGGTCCGCGTTTCAGGCATTGCATTTAGTTGCCATAAGGCTATTTTCGATGCGACGAAAGTCACATATAACACGAACTCATGTGCCATAAGTGGAATGAGTAGAGAAATTATGAAAATGGATGGCCGAGATAGTGCCGAATGTCAAAACTAGGAAAAGAAGGGACAAAATGGTCATTTTGGAAAATGATTAAATGATAATAAAGCCAAAATACCAAATAGTGTCATCTTCTCAAATTGAAAAGAGACCAAAACATGGGAAAGGAAAAAATCAACGATGAGCTCAGTTTTATTCTAGAGAGAGAGAGAGAGCCATTTCTCTACAAAATGCCCAGATGATAAATAAATTCCAGCTGATCTTCGAGACAAGAAGGAAAGGCTGCTCTGGAGAGGGAGAGCCGCGTGGGTACAGTTTGGGAGTTTTCCTCAGGCTAGGGGGTAGGGGTTTCTCCTGCTTGGGTTTTATTCTGTTTAAGGTATGTTAATGTTTGAGTTGAATGGGGGTAGTGAGGGGTCGTTTGATCGGTTCAAATCTTGGAATCGAGGTGTTGGATTTTAGAGCCATGTGGATAGTCCATGTTTGTCACGGGCTGTTAGTGCCATGGTGAGAATGTGTGCTTTGAATGTATGCTTTGATGTGTATGGGGCAGATCGAGGCGAAATCTGAGTTCACAAAGTGAGTAGATGGTTTGTGTTTGATAAGACGATGGCAAGGGGTTTTCTTTGTTCAGCAGATGTTCACAAAAATAATTTTTGTGCAAACCATAATGTTGGTCGGAGTGATTCCAAGTGGGATTGCTCGTGTTTGATCATTAGCCCAGTGAGGCTAATTTTGGAGTGTGGAAATGTGAAATTACATAACATGATTGTGTGATTTAAATTATGTGAATATATGCATGGTGATACATTTGCATGTGTTATATGAGTTATTGAAATGGCATCACAATGCATTTCATATGCACTAGGGCACCCTAGAGAGTTAGGAGTGAGTGCATGAGGCGATTCTAGAGAGAATGGTTTCGTTGTCTAAAAATAATAATAATAATCGGAGGGTAGCCAAAATATCAATCGTCGGAGACGGCCCAATTGATATACATCGGTGAATCCACCTAATATCGATAAGTAGATTGGCCTAATTGATATATCTTGGAGGGTAGTCAACTAAATATAACATCGGAGACGGTCCACTACTTAGATCGGAGGGTAGACCACAAATATAAACAAATAACTTCCTTTGAAACTAGTTTTCTCATACATGGCTCAGGCAGGTGTGAGGGAGTCGGTGAGGACTCGGGATATGAGATGATAAGTTAGACATTCAAGTAGGATCATGCATTTGCTTGAATATGTGTTTATTTTGGAGCATTGCATATGCACTTAGGTGTAGAGTAGCCCATTTAGGGTGATTCCACTGGGCATTAGCTCGTACTGTCGAGGAACGTATTTTTCAGTCACGGGGAGCGAAGAGGCAGAGAAGCTCATCCTAAAGTAGAGGTTGTGAAAGCGGGTTGTGGCTTGGATGATTTTAAACATATGTATTAAGAATTCTAGTATTTTTAATATATATTTGTATAAAGTAAACATTTAACTCTTGAAAACATGATATGTTGATGTATGATGATGGATATTAGTATGGGCCCACGAGATCTTGTTTTTATCCGCATATTTGTATCGGGTGAACGATGTGGGACGGGTTTGTATGCAGGTGAGCTCCGTACAAAGGAGACTCGGCTTGATTTTCGTGAGTGTCGGGTAAGTTACCCGACATCCCACGAGTATTATGAGTTGACGGGTGTGGCGGACCCCGGAATTGGGGGCGTCACCTCAGGCGAGATTTTTGGATATTTCTCGGAAACAGTCATGGTCCTTATCCGAAGTGATCTGTTAGACAACTCTCCAAGGCAATTCTTCGGAAAATCTTCCTTGAAATTCCTTTTACAAACATTTTCGTTTTTCTTTCAATTTCATGTCATGCACTCACTCCTAATATATTAGGGTGCCCCAGTGCATATGGAATGCATGATGTCAATCGCAACAAACTCATGCTAACATATAAAACATGTCTATATATATATATATATATATATATATATATATATATATACACACATGTATATATATATTAACATAATTAATTCAAACAAATCATGTTATTAAATTCACATCAATAACGCAAAATTAAGCTCATATGGGCTAATTAAATATGTAACCGATTCATTTTGAATCACTTAAAACACACATTTTCACACCAAGAAAATCTCGACACTATTCACGTGAACAGTGAAACCCTCGATTGACAAGCATTCACGACCCTGTTTCAATGGGGATTTTCTTCACTCGGTTCAAGATTTTGAGAGATGGCGTGGTAATCGAGCCTCGGGCGTCCCCCGACCATTTACATGGCTCTTAGCGAGAATAGCGCCGTGGGAAAGATCCACATCTCTTGGGTTGGCCGAGACTCCACGGTCGGTGTCCGCGCGTGGCCCTCACCTCGTGGGAACAGCTTACTTCTTGCTCGTCGAGCAGCGGTCGACAGCCGTGAATCTAAGAGAGAAGGAGCTCATTCTCTCAAAATCCTGAGCCAAGCTCACTTTGCATCCAAATTCGTTCCAATCACTTTGCCCATTTTGGTGTTTTAATGGAAGATGACTATGCTCATTTGTCTTTATTCAATTAACAATTCAAATAATTGATGTGTCCCTTTTGTCTTGATTTTGACAGCGGCTTAATCTAGTAGATCCGTTTCACAATCTCTCTAATCTTTTTAGCATGTGTCACAAGGTACATGTAGTAGGTGACTTTTGTCATCACATGTCTCTCGAGCCAGTTTCTGTTTTAAACCTTGGTCTGCTCGAAGAACATGAAATTTTAGTATCTCAAGATTGATAGAGTCGACGTGTTCGTAGATTTTGAGGGCAGTTCATAGTAAATCCATTTCGTCATCAAAGATCTATAAAAATTTCGGATTTTGGCCAAGAAATTACCGCTTTACCATTTTCGAAAAAATTAGAATTTTCTCGGGTCTTGCTAATTAATAAATTATAATCTCTGATAATAATAATACAATAGAAAATAATGCTGACAATATTTTTTGAAGGTTTTTCATAAGGTTAGCACTAAGGAAAGTAAAAATTAAATGTAAGGAGGAGATAAAAATATAATTCTAAAAGTGAGTACGAGTTTCCGTCTAAAGTGAGTTTCAAGTCACAAATATGATAAGAAAAGATTAATAACTAGATAAGATTATTTTAGATTATGAAACAATAAATGTAAGAATATAAATATAATGCAAGATCAAATTAAATTAAAAACAACATATATGTATAATTTTAAATATTTATATAGGAAATCTATAATCAATATAATCTAAATATTTATATAGAATTATAAGTTAAATATATATAGGATGCTAAGATATTCAAATTAAATAGGTATGGAATGAGAACTATTAAGGTAAAAAGAATAATAAATATAATATCTGATAGAAATCATATTGAAAAATATATACATAATCTAAATATCTATATGGAAGTTTGACATGTTAATTAAACTAGAATAATGGTAAAAACAAAACATGGGATCATTACATTAATACGTATGAGTGAGAACAACAAATATGTATGCAGATTAATTGCAACTTTTAGGAATAGTAATTACAACAATTCCCATGCATTCATATACATGTTTTGAAAGTGAAATTTTATACGATCTAGTAATAGGTTAGGCCTAAGCCCGAACCCATGAATAAAAATCTAGATAAAAGGATCAGAATCCATAGGGAACAAGTCCATAGAAAAAATCACGAAGGGTATTCTTAAAAAATTTAAGTATTTTGGAGTCAAAAGCGAAACTTTTTCTCAAATATATTATGTAGAAAGCGAAGAGAGGGACGATTGTAGCTGCTAGTGGAATTTCCTTGAGAAACAAGACTCCCTAATGGAGACGGATAAATTCTTGAGGAACAAACTTATTTAATGGAAAAGTGGACAGTATCTTTAGGAAATGGAGAGTGGAAGAAAATGAGACTTGACGACAAGTCGAAGCGTCTATAAAATGGTAGCGTGAAGAGGAAAGAAAGGGAAATCAATCAATCAATCAACAAGTTAAATTGGCTCAATGTCAATCTTGTAGCCCATGCAAAGGCAGTCTTATCGACAACTTGTCAACTTAGGAAGTCTATACAATCGGGTATCAGATATCATACTACCGCCATCTGCGTATCAGGACTCATTACTGCATATTTGATTCACAAGAGGAATGTATATATTCACCAAGAGGCTGAATCGTAGTGAATGTCGACTTCCTATAAATCATAGCTGTGAGGATTGTGATGTGGATATTGAATCCACATTTTCTTCTGAATGATGGAAATGGGATATGATTCATCCATTGAATCTGTGGAGTGTATCGTTGACATGTCTTGTGACGCATGTAGAAAAGCAAAAATGATGTTAAAAATGTATTTGTATAAGTATCTTTTACATTACATGGAGCATTTAGTATAAAGGCATTATTTTGATAAAAATGCATGATTCGTATTAGTGAATGGAATGAGTATGTCTGACACTAGCCAAGAAAATGCTTGCGTATTATTTTATCAATGTGCATTGCAGTGATGAGTAGTGATTGAGCGGACCTAGGTCGAGCAGTCATTAGAGTCGGGTATGCTCCATCCCATCATCCTACGCCATTTTTAGCATGACACTTCGTTTTCCTAAACAAAGGAGTTCAACTGCAAGATACGATTTTGGATATTATGTAGTAAACGGCATAAAATGTCATTTTTGGTTAAATGCATGTTTTTTTTAAAGGAATTGCATTGAATTTGTAAATGTTTATGGGCTTGCCCCAAATTGAAATCACTTTCGCAAATATTTAAAAACAAAAACGCTTATATCAATGAAATGTATTTGATAAATGGATGTCTACAAAATAGTAAAAACTAGTGAGGCGAGGGAAAGGAGGTTTATCTATTTAGTTTTTATAGGGAGCAATGATGGCGCCAGGTGGGAGCCATGGGTTTCAACATATTTATTATTTGATTTATTGTCTGTATAAAGCAGAGAAAATTCTAATTTTAAGAAAAGGAGTAAAATGGTAATTTTGGTAAAATCCAAAATTTTCTAGATCTCGGATAAGCGGCGAACTTCAGATTTGGAGGTCGTCTCTTGAAATCTAGTTACCACGTCAATTTTATTGAGTCTAAAGCGATTTGAGATTTATTTTGAGCCATAGGGTGGCGGGTAAGTAAGAAAACTATGAGAGACATGTGATGTGACAAATCACCTACTATGCCATGTGACACATGTTGCATGATTAAGTGAAATGATGGAGATGAATGAAGCAGAATTAAGCCGTATGTCAAAAAATCAAACTAAAGGACAAGGATGGAATTTTTGGAAAGTTTAAAATAATAAGACAAAGAGAATAGATTTTCTTCTTCTCGAATGGAAAACGTGCAGTGAGGTATTTAGTTTTAGAGAGAGAAAAAGTGACCTGCTTTAGATTTCCGATGTGTGGGTGTCGGTTCTGATCGGAAGCCGAAGCGAGATTGTTTTACGCAGCGATGGCTAAGTATTGTGAATGCATGGGTTCTGTGGGCCGAAATTCGATTTTACACGGAAAAGGTAAAATGTTAATTTAGGTTAAAAATCAAGTAATTTATTCTCTAGATCTCGGATGATGAAGCGGATTGCAGATTTGGAATCGTCTCATGAAATCTAATAGCATGTAATTTCGTCGAATTCGAGACGGTGGATTTGGCACATTTTGAGGCATCTGAATTCGGGTGTTATAGAGTAAGCATGAGTAGAAATGATGAAATGGACGGTCGAATAGTCTTAGAATGTCAAGTGGAAAAAGGGCGTGTTAGGTATTAATGGAAGAGTTTAAGTGACACTAGGACCAGTATCCGATAGTGTCATCTCTTCTGATAAGGGGAGATGAAAAGCGTGAAAGAGGATTTTCGACATTGGGCTTTGTATTTTGATTTTAGAGGAGATTACTGACTTCTCTCTCTACAAATCTGGCGATCAAATAGTCGGAGTCTTCGGGACAAGAAGGAAGTGCTCCTCGTGGAAGGGCTTTGCGTATTATCGAGGAATTTAGGGGTTTCCTCGAACTCAGGGGTAGGAGTTCTCCTACTCTTGGGTTTTGTCTTAGGTTAAATCTTTATGTTAATGTTTACGTTGGTTGAGGCCTTGAGCCGTTGATCGATTCAAACCTTGGGCGAGTACTTGGACTTGAGACCACTGACGTCCCCATGTCGGTTTATGGTACATTTTGGGTTAAATGTATGATGAATTATTGATAAATTATGTATTAGTTGTATGAGTAGGAAATGGCGAGCAGAGCCAGGTTCACTAAGTGGAGGCGATGATTTGTGATTTTAAAGAGATAATGGCAAGGGGTTTCACTATTCTAGGAATGATGTTCCTGAAATAAATTTTATGAATTAATGTGTTTGGTCGAGTAATTGATGAGGTGCTCGTGTTTGATCGATGTACATTGTTTAATTTTGATGTGATGAAATAAAAATTACATACTTGTGATTGTGTGATTTAATTTTTATGTGAATATATGCATGTTTTATATATTTGTGTGTTATAGCATTGTAATGGAATTGGCATCATGCATTCCATATGCACTGGGGCACACTAGAGAGATAGGAGTGAGTGCATGAGGTAATTACAGAGAATGGTTTGGTGTTGTCTAAAAATAATAATGATCGGAGGGTAGTCATTACAAAAATATCAATCGTCGGAGGCGGCTGATTGATATACATGGAGGAGTAGTCATATAAAATATCAATGGTAGTCGTGATTGATATACATCGGAGGGTAGTCCTCTAAATATAACATCGGAGACAGTCCACTACTTAGATCGTAGGGTAGACCACAAATATAAGCAAATAACTTTGTTTGAAATTAGTTTTCTGATACATGGCTTAGGCAGGTGTGAGGGAGTCGGTGGGGACTCGGGGTATAAGATGATCAGTTAGACATTCAAGTAGGATCATGTATTTGCTTGAATGTGTGTTTATTTTGGAGCATTGCATATGCATAGGTGGAGAGTAGCCGGCCCAGGGTGATTCCACTCTGAGCATTGCTCACTTACATCGGGGAATATATTTTCGGAGTGGGGGCGCACGAGAAACGGCGATCTATGGTGATTGACGAAAGCGGATTATGGCTTTGATGATCATATACATGTATTAGAATTCTCTAATTTTAATACATGTGTTGTATAAGTAAAACATTTGAGAACTCCGTGTGGATATAGTTGGTTCATAGTTGGTATATTTTTATGGGTATTGTTTATGGGTCAGTGGCCGTTTTACTCTGTTGTGATTATGTTGGAATTTGCCGGATGAGTTCATCTCGGGTGTTGTATTTGGGTGAGCTCCCCATCTGAGAAGGAGACTACGGCGGAGTCCCACTACAAGGAAGTAAAGGCGTCGAGATTGGCAGACATCATATGTCCATGAGTTGTGGGTAGTCAACGGACCCAGTCGAGGGCATCAGTTAAGCAACTCGAGAGGTAGGGATCTTTTCTTCTTGGTTTTATTCTTTGGTACAAAGTCATTTAATGGATGGGGATTTGTTAAGATTTGAATGAGTGCGTGTTATTGGTCTGAAATCTTTGAGCAAGTGGAGAAATCCTATTGGGTGGTAGTGAGCAGTCTGAGCCCTGGGGTTCCTCTTGTTCCGTGATTGGTTGTGTGATTTTTGCATGTTGTTGGGTGATTAGTAAGATTGCCGGATTGTTAAATAGCCGTATGATGAATTTTGGTGTTATTGATTGAGGAATTGGACACATGAATTATGTGAATTAAAATTTGTTAATATATTCACTTAAGAAAAATATATTAGCATAGTGTGGAAATGACATAATGTTCCATATGCAGGCATACAGATGGTAGGTGTGAGTGCATGATGTGACACCTGATCAGGGTTAAGATTGGCTTGCAGTTAACTTCGTGGAAACACTCATGATCTTCCAGGTGACGAAGCATCTCTCGAAAATCGGGCGAGTCTCCTTTGTGCAGGGAAGCTCTATTTTAATTTTTAACACACATGTCTAACTATTGATCGGCATCAATCATGATATCTATATCCCGAGTAAAAACGGCCTCTTGGGCCCATTACCGCAAATATAAATACATCAATATAAACTGACTATATCCAATAGTTTCAAGAGTTAAAGTTACTCTTATACGACATATATTAAAATCTTAAATTCTAATACATGTAAAATAAGTAAAATCCACATTAGACTTTGTTCACCAAAAACGATCTAGGATGGCGTCTCACCGGACGCTCCCACACTGCCACTGTAAGATAATATCCTCAGCTGGGTGAGCTGTCTTTCCCGATAATCAGAATCACCTTAAATCTTCTATACTGAATACGCTATGCGACTGCTCCCAACACACATTCAAAAGCAAATGCAGCATGATCTATGAGTAATCTCTGTACAACTCATGCCACAGAGTCGCCACCAACTCCCTCACGCTTGCACAAGCCTCGATATGAAACATTATTTTCAACGAGATATTTGTTATTATTTACAATGGTGCCTCAGATTAAATAAATGGTACATGCCAAGATCGATATATTTAGTGAACTACCCTAGATGTAACTATATCAGGCCAGGTGGAAACTCAGACGATTGATAACTATATGGACTTTACCCTCCCGTGTCTATAATGAATACTCGGAGTAATTCTATTATTAATAGTCGACCCTTTGAAGTCATCCTCTCGAAGTCCACCTCGTGCACTCATTCATTTCTTGGATGCCCGTTGCATCCTCAGGAATCTGCGTGATCGATCCCGACTCTGTCCCCATATGCGTGCGAATATATAATCGTCTCGTATAATTTAAATCACACAAACATGTCATGTAATTTCACATTTTCCATACGAAATTAGCTCGCCAGGCAATTATCAAACATGAGCAATTCGGCGAGATTTTCATTCGAGCACATTTTCCTGAAATTTGTACCTTGAACCATATTAAACGGTAAGAAATACCTAGTTCTTTGTTCTATCCAAAATCAGAATCATGTTCACTTTTAATGGTACCGAATTTGCAGCCATTTAGGCCTCACATGCAATCAACTTTGTCATTAAGCATAAATGCATAATTAACAAACTCATTCAATCGTGATGGAAGAGTCTGAAATTTGCACAATTAGGTTTAAAAAATTATATGAGATCGGTGAGGTGCACAGGACGTCAAGCAACCCCTCATGGCCTAGATTCAGCTCAAACATTAACAAGTACTTAAAGCAAGAATAAAAACCCAGAAGTAAGGGGGAGAGCCCTATATAGGAGTTTTAGTGGGAAACTCCACTAAGGTGGAGTCACGCGTAGGCCTCACGTGAAGCGAAGCTGTGTGGCGAAGGATTTCGATGGTCAGATCCTTCAAGTAAACTCAAAGTGGCTCTCTCTCTCTCTAGAATTTAAAATCACGAACCTACCTTTGCATCACTCCCTTTTCCACTTGCGTTTTTCCCACTTTTCTAATTGGAAGACAAGCCTTTATTTAGCTATTTGGCTTTTTCTAACCAAACAATTCAAACTAATACGTTATGTCCTTCTTTTTCTCAGAATTTTGACATTGTGTTTTATCTCGGCGATTAATTTACATCATTTCTCTGCATAACACCGCCCCTTGGAACCTAAAGTCACGTGTTACATGTCACTTTTTTCACATCGAATATTGTTTTACGGTACCCGAAATGGAATGCCTCAAAATGTCAACTCATTTATCTGATTGTGAAATTAAAAATCTTCATTAGATTTAGTGAGATGATTCCAACGGTGTAATCGGGTTTCATCATGTCAGAGATCTAGAGAATAAATTTCATATTTTTAACGATTACAGCCCATCAGTAGAAATTACGATTTTGCCCTTTTCCCGAAGTGGAATTTCTGCGGTCTTACATGACATGAAAGAAAATGAAAGAAAAATGAAAATGGTTGTGAAGGAATTTCCAAGGGAAGATTTTAGAAGAATTATGCTTGGAGAGTTGTCAGCCGATTCATCTCGGAGGGCGCTCATATTTGTTTCGGAAAATGATCCGTGATTAGCCTCGGAGGGTAGTCGATATGTTCACAGGAGCTCGGTACCCAGTGTTTTCAGAACAAAAAAGAAACTTATTTTGAAACTGTATTTTGCTGCATTTGGCGGGCATGTGGTGAGTCGGTGAGGACTGAGACATGAGATTAGCCATGTAGACATTCAAGTAGGATCATGTATTTGTGAGTGTGATTGTTTGCCATGACATGTGCACTTAGGTGAGGGTAACCTATGTAGGAAATTATCACTCTTGGGCATTGCTCGCACTATCGAGGATCATTGTTAAGGTACAGGGAGTGTCTGAAAGGTACGGCGTTCACTAGGCGCGTTTTAGAAGAAAGTCGGGTTGTGGCTTTAGTGATTCATTTTTGTATAACATGTATTAAAACTCTTTTTTGATATATGTTTAGTTAAAATAATGTAATAACTCTTGAACTATAGTTGCTCTCGTTGATGTATTCTTGATTAGTGATGGACCCAAGTGGCCGGTTTTACTCAGCCCACATGTCTCATGATACCAGAGACACGAATATTCGGCGGAGTTGGCCGGGTGATCAGAGACACCGGGATGTGGGGCATCACATGTCCTCCATTTTAGATAGTGTTATGCCTAAAGTAGAGATGGGATCCCCCGGGAGTCATGTGGCTAGGGAAACGTTTTGACATGATTACATTTATTTTTTTCTGCACGCAACCTTCCTGTCAGTATAGCAAACATGATGGTTAACCTATAGCTGGACCTCAATTACATTTCTTTAAAAGGGGGTTGTGGGTGTGGGTGTGGGGGTGTGTGTGTGTTGGTTTCAGGAAAAAAATATCATGTAATAGATGGGAGGAGGAGCTGAATATGTGCTGCTGGTTGCCAGGATCCATACATATATCAATTACATTTCTTTAAAAGGGGGCTGTGGGTGTGGGTGTGGGGGGGTGTGTGTTGGTTTCAGGCAACAAAATCATGTAATAGATGGGAGGAGGAGCTGAATCTGTGCTAGTTGCCAAGATCCATACATATATCCTTCGGATTGTAGAATGTACACATATCCTTCTTCCCATGGGCCATGTCTATAAGGGTTACTGCTATAAACAGTTCATAGCAATGATCTGTATATCCAGTTATGTCTAACTAAGTCATTTTCCCTGGTTTTAGTAAAAGCAACCAATCAAAACAACATGACATTAGCTAATGCATATGCAACATGAAACAAAATATACTTAAGGAAATCAAATGTCCAATATCCAGTAAGAAGGAAAGACCAAATACTTACCATGGTGTTGAGGATCTTCTTTTGGAAAGGATAAGTTAAGGCAGGAGCCAGTTACTTGAGCCTGCAGCTTGCGGTGGACATCCTCTGCCATACTCGGCATCGAGAAGCTACGAATAGGGCGGTCAGAAAAGGCGTCCTTTGACATCAGCAATGCACATCGAAGACAATTTTGAAGGTTAGACCTATTCATCATATTAAATGAAAGAACATCGAACATACCTTCTTGTTGAAATTTAAATAATTGAATAAAGAAACCCAGGGTAGTAATATGCGACTCAGGGAATTCAAATATGGACCCAACAAATTAAAAACAACAGTAAACTTAACCACATTAACAAGATATGATTTGAAATTTCAGGGGTTGGTAAATGTTTTATCTAAGGTCACTTGTTCTATTCAATTAGCATTAGATAGAGTAAAAAATCAATTGATATAATGAACTAGCTAGTGAAATGAGGTTATAGAATCCAGAAATATGAAATCAGGCTCAACCAATTCTCTGTCGGGGAGAATAGAGACGAGCGACATACCTGCCTTTTATGAAAAGCTCCCTTTATCAACGATCGGTCTGAGGTTGCGTGCTGCAGGTTCCACATGTTTCTCTGTGTATTCTTAGAACATCAGTAAAAAAAAAAACAGAAGAAAAAAAGGTGGTACAAGAAAGGAAAACAAAACAAACTAAACTAATTGATGAGAATATTAGGACATTTGACCTATTTCCCATAAGTTTGAAGCATGTCCCTGCTTAACCACCACTGAAGAAGTATCTTTTTCCATCTTTGTCTTAATGAAATTATTTGAATGAACCACTAATAACAAGATAAAATTAGAGAAACTGCAGAAGCAGGGTGGGAAATTGTGAAACAAAAGAATTGTGTAAAATTAAGTTCCATTCTAACCTCGATTTTCCTTGGATCGATGTTGTTCGAGGAATACGATGCATGGCAAGCGCAACTCGATTTCCAACCACAGCGAGATGATCCATTTTACATTTCCACTTACTTGGATAGCATCTTCTTTATAACCTTATAAATGGATGCAAACACCTGACAAATGTAAACATGAAATCCTAAACTTTGATTTGGTGATAAATGGAATGCTAAAAAAAAATAATGCACATGACAAACTAATAAGAAATGCCAGCATAAAACCATCAATGAAAATAAAAGTACTATGCAATGCTCAGCATAATAACAATTATAAGATATCCAAAAGTTCAACACATTCAAAGAATATCGATAGGTCAAAAAAATAAAAGAAGAATATCCGATAGGTCCAAAACAGGATTTCAATACTATAGTCTTAATGGAAAACTGGTGTAGCCTCTTTTACTTGGCCAATAAGTATCATTTTCTCTAAAAATTTTAAATTCCTCCACATAAGTTTGTCTTGCACAACATAATATTAAGCAACTTAATGAATTTTTCATCCAAACATTGTTCTTTTTTGTTGATACACCCTTTCACCCATATCTTGATATATAAGAATGCATATAGAAAGATTATAGAATCCTGACAAAAGTTAAAATAGAAAAACAAAAAAAAAGATGAAGATAAATATCTGAGGAGTAATTTGGCATAGAATCACAAACGACATGAATGAACTAAGCTTCCCTCTTCGCTACATATCTGCAGCTACAGGTTTACTTGACTTAGGTCCTCATATGAAAGGAACCCCTCATCTTCGTATATAAATATCTTTTGCCCACATATGCCTCCTTGGTTGCTCGACAAAAACTTTAGTAACATTCCACTGTGCCTCAAAAAGCCCAACTACCCATTTGCCTTGGCAGTCCCGATGAGCAATGTCATTATTCATCTTTATACTTATCAGTAGGAGGGAATCTGACATCTGGTAAGGATCACTGGAAATAGCTTCAATATCCATGCATAATCTCAGAGTTACACATCTAAAGCTTCTCATTCATGGAGGTCTAAAGGAGAATATCCCATCCCATCACCCAAGTTCCACATTTATTCTCAAGAAACTAGTGTTCCTTTCCATTCGATTACATGGCCCATAGTTGAAAGTGCATGCTTCACTAGAATGTTCCACATCTTCTTCCATCAAGAAAGTTTCTTTGGTGTGGCATAAAGGAGAAGTACTAAAGAAACAACTTCTTCCATAGCTCAAGAAACAAAGTGGAATAAGCGGTCCCTACATTGACCACTAGATAGATACAATGAGCATGCGTATGATAAGATTTTACAAGATCAGTTGATGTTGTGGGCGGAGTTCATTGGTATTTGCCTTTGCACATAGACCATAATTATAAAAAGCTCGGAAACAACTATATCACCAAAAAGCATTTCATCAATCACCATCTTCTTATCGTCTTTTGACTTTTCAAACATTCTTTTTGCACATTTGCATCATTTTCATCAGTTATAAAACCAAAAATTTATAAACATCTTGGTATAGTCTGATTACTAGTTCTGGGATAGACTAATTAGAGCTACGAAAATGTTATTGGTGACATGATATCCATGACAACAAAATCCATAGAAGTGCTAA
Organism: Tetrastigma voinierianum; assembly: GCA_016808115.1. NCBI lineage: Eukaryota > Viridiplantae > Streptophyta > Magnoliopsida > Vitales > Vitaceae > Tetrastigma > Tetrastigma voinierianum. Next base: position 184,927 of record JAEQBH010006226.1, on the reverse strand, counting down.
CACAAACATGCATATTGGTAATCCATAAATCTCCATGCCATTACAACACGGAATTAGGAAAACACGTTTATCGATCATGTGCATCTAGAAACCGGACCCAACATCCGGAGAGAAAATCGAACCCCAAATATCCCGTGCTGATTTCACACATTTTCTACTAACAACCTCATCATCACCCATTTCTAATGAATGATATAAAAATAAAGGAGCATGAAATTTAACCATTGATTGATCCTTGTGGATTACAGGTGATAGGCGTTTAGTGAGTGTGTATATAAAATTATGCAAGAAAGATATAAAAAAGAAATTACCTATTCGCGCAGTATGCTTGTCAAGTAATAAGTGTACCTAAGAAATACGGATATCGATCCACCGGGAAAAATGGGGATGCTAAGTGACAAAGTATAATGCTTCTCTAATATCCAAACTAGCAATTATGATAGTAAAACAAAATTTAAACAAAGCTAATGAAATTTCTAAATACAACTAATGAAATTGCAACTAAGAAACGAATTATAAATTCCTAGGGTACTTGGTACAATCGGACAATCCTCTTAGATCTAAGTCAAAATTCTACTCTATTGTTTCATGAAAATGCTTTCCCAGCGACTCTTGTCTAATTTAATTATAAAAGTATACTCTAGAGTCGAATAACCTACCAACTAACACTTTAGGTCTTTTGGCTTCTCGGCTCAACGAGCATTAGAGATCTTTAAGATCAAAGTCTCACCGCCTCTAGTACCGATAATTTCTAACTGCCGAGGCTAATTAGGATTTGGATTCATCTATGTTTAATTCTTTGCTCCCTTCGGATCTTACGAAAGAACCACTCCTTACATTGAGATTAGCGAAATCAATATATAAATAGGGCAATGTAGATCGATAGAGTGCATTCCTGGCTCAATAAATGGAACATTAACAAATGAATATAAAACTCTGTATTTCAATACACAGCAAAACTAGATCTATGAATTTAAAAAAGCGCAGTAGAGGTTTGATACATCATAAACTTAGGATAAAACATGAGAAAAGGAAGAAGAAACTATAATGATCAAATGATAGTGAGTCTCAGATTTTCTTCCGCAGATCATGATCTTCTCCCAAATCTTCAAGAAACGACTCGACCTCCTCCGCCCGGTCCCAAAAGTGTGGACAAAGTCCCCTTCTCAAGCCACACAGCCCCCTCCTCTCGTTTCTTTGGGTTTGAGCTTTAAAACCCTCCATTATGGGAAACTCGAAATGGGCTAAATCCATCAAAATCGACCCTATGTCGCGACGTCGTTTGCTTAGCGTCGCGGCGGTAAAGGGATGCTGCGTTTACTGCGGCTCGCAGCGTCGCGCGGCGTTGGAACGTCACGACGTTGCTGCAACTTTCATGTTTTTGCTCGACCCCGTAAGACCATAACTTTACAATAATCAGAACTCAGATTTGGAGTGTTCTTAGTACCAAGTGGAAGCTCTTGAAGTTTAGAATCCATCCATATATGGCTTGATTAAATGAGCTCATATGATGTCTGAAAACATTAAAATACAGTAGCCTCCTGCACAAAGGTGCTGATGTTTGCTGATTTTCTTCCAGGTTTGGAACTTGCATACTTCTTTGTTCGAACTCAATTTTATGTTCTTGGTATCCCTGGAAGCTCTTGAAGTGCCATTCATAAATATAAATCTTGTTCAATTGGAGCTCATATGATATCTAGAAAGCATAAAAATATTTATACATAGTAGTTTTTCTACGATTTTACACAATTCCATCAAATGGATGACGATCCCTCATAAATATAGCTTTTAAACATTGAGGCATATTTAACATAAAAACACTAGAAAAACTAACTAAAGCATAGGGATAAAATGAGTATTTAAGATACTCATCAACAGGACATCTCCTAAAGTAGGCATTAAGTGGGGAAAAATGAAGAGAAGTTGAGTGACAAAAAACACAAGGCTAACTTACAATCAAACCAAGCCAAATCCTCGATGCTCGTTTGACCCTATGAACAAAAAAAAAAGACCAAATGAGTATGCAATGTGTAAATGGTTGGCACTTAGTAGCATTTTAGATGCACACAATGATTTGAATTTTCAACTTAGAGTAACAAAGGAGAATAAAAGGACAATCAACTCAATCAAGCAGGTTTACAGACTTTCTACTCCATCTCTTCATTATGTTTGATGACTCCATAGCAACTTACCAGGCGGCAAGTCGACTCAATGAATAAAAATCCAAACGATTCTAGAATGCAAGCACACCAGAAAGCTTAGTATTGCTTTAGTATGATTATCTCTTTGCCATGAAAACCATCCCCCACGATTTACCACTTAGAGGAAACTATTTGAAAACGGGTATATTCATGCAAGCAGAAAACACACCACGGATGAGACAACTACTTCCACTACTCTTTCACGAGCTAAATATTGTGTAGGAATAACCACTTAACAATTCCATATCTATCAATATAGAAGAAAATAAAGAATAAAAATTGCCAAAATAACTTAAAAAATTTTGTTTTATAAACGCTAATACAAATTTAAAGTAATCATTTAAGATTTTCTTCAGGTGCATTTCTTCTTACCCTTAAAAAAAAATTATTACCATGAAACAACGCTAATCGAGTCCCGACAACCTTTGAATGTTTCTTCTAGCTGGAGTTATGAAATGAAATACTAAACTAAATAAAGGCCTTGAATTTAATCGGTGAAATAGTGAGTGGATCAGGATCCCTCCTTTAGTTTCCATTAAAAAAAATAAAAAACTAAACATTGAATTACAGATTTTCAAGGATGAAGAACAAAAAAAACCCGATGAATACAACTATTATCTCCTTCCTTATTTTAGGGTAGACAAGAAAGAAAAGGAAAGGTCAAAACCTCCCTTCATTCATTCAGTGACAATTCTGCATGAGAACTTAAAGGGGTGAAGGAGGGTAGAGAGTGAGATAGTTCAATTGGATAATGCACGAGTTGGTGAAAGAGTAAGGAAAGTTGGAGCGAAGAGAGTGGAAGGGACGGTGTTAGTCTCTTCCTTGGCGCTCCTCACCACATTTCTCTTAACTAACTTCTTCCCCGTCCGGTATGATTTGTGGCTAGCAGCAAGTAGTGGAACAATGATGCGAAGCGCTTAAATGTTAGATGCAGAGTAGTAATCTACCTTGCCTCCATCCAGTTCAATTTGTCTTGGCAGTCTTACATTCGGTCCGATATCTGGCAATGGCAGCTTCAAGCATAAAACCTGTTTTTATGGAAATTTATCTGCTGGGCCCTTGGGTTAACAACTTGGGCCGATCGCCGAAACGTAACATTGGACAGCGTTTGTTTTGGCCCAAATTGACATCATAATTAATTTTTTTGGAGGCTAAATTTTAAAATAATCACATAAAAAGATCATTATTCCAAGAAAATTTGAATTCAAATAGTCACTCCATTTGGACTTCAAATGATCAAGTTATGATTCTTGGTAGTTGTATGAAGAAGAGAAGAGAGCTCAAAAGTGACAAGTTGGAGAATTTTGTAAATTAAGTCTTTATAATAATTTCTAAAGTGTTTTTTCTGGCAATATCTAGATTCTACACTTCAAGAGCTTTCTAACAGTACCAAGAACACCCAAATCAAAGTTCAGATGACAAAGTTACGGCCTTAAGAAGTTGGTGCAAAAACAGGAAAGTTACAACAACGTCGTGACGTTACAGAGAGTTGTAGAAATGCAGCATCCCAACATCGTGACGTTGCCAAACGACGTTGCAACTTTGAGGATTGGTTTTCGATTTCCGGCCCACATTTGGAGGAAAAACCATAATTGAAGTTTTAAAACTCAAACCCTAGAAACACAAAGGGAGGACGATTTGTGCCAGATTTTAGAGCTTTTTGAAGGGGAGAAGCTCTCTTTTAGGGTGGAAACACCCTAGGGCACAGAGTTTGAAGGGGAAAAGCTTGAAGAAGAAGGAGATTGAAGAAAATGAGATGGTGCTTTCACTCAAAATCATTTATTCTCTTCCTCTTCCTTTATTTCCCTTTATTTGATGGTTTTCGTCTACTTAGAGATGTTTTAGTTTTATTTCAGGTTTTATGGTACCTTGCTGCATTGCGAATGGATTAATGGTTAATTAAATTTTCATTCATTATATGGATTGATTTTGTGACACCCCTATCCCAAGGGTCCCGTTGACAACTCGTCAACCTGCGGAAACCTGTAAATATCGGGTGTCCCGATATCACACTTATTTGTCTCATATATTGAGACCCATTCCTACATATATAATTCACAAATATACAAAAATATATGATAGACTATTTAATCAACAGTCCATTTAACAGTCTTTTTATACAACAAAAAGGTATACATTTTTGGTTTTGATAGAATATAATACAAGACAAAACAAAAGAAACAAAGAACAAAGCGCATCAGCTCTGGAAATCCACTCATCTGATTATATGCGGAGTGGGACGCTTGCTGGACACAGTATGTGACATGAACAGGCTCAGTTGACTACCACATGAATCAACTGCGGAAAATCTATACGTCTCGTATCATGAGACCCATACCTGAGTAAAATTGCCACTTGGGCCCCTGCATCAATACTCATCAAATATACCTAACTATATTCCAATAGTTCAACTCACAAAATCTATATCCCAACCAAATATATTACATGGTTCAAGAGTTTGTACATTTCTCTTAATACAAAAACATATTAAAATTTACAATTCTAATACATATTATCCCAAAACATCAAAGCCATAACCCGACTTTCTTCAAAACCAGCCTCTAAACTGAGTTGTCTCCTCTAACGCTCCGTATGGCCCCGAAATAATATTCCTCGACAGGGGTGAGCTATCCCCTTGATGGTGGAATCACCTAAATGGAGTTACTCCCCACCCTAAGTGCATATGCAATGATCAATTTAAACACACACTCAAGTAAATTAAGTGATCTACTTGAATGTCTAAATGCGGATTCATGTCTGAGTCTGCAGAGCTCCTCACACTTTCTAAACCATGCCCTTGAGAAAACACCATTTTCAAAACAAAACTTGTTGTTCTCGAAAATACACTACTGAGTTTCGGTAAAAATATGGGACTACCCTCCGAGGCGAATGTATTGGAGAACTTATCAGCCCCATCCATGGTCCTGCATCTAGAAATGATACATTGGGCCGTCTCGACCCCATTCTCCGAAAAATAATCCTGTGAAATTCCTTTTGCAATTTGGTTCGTTTTTCAGAAAATTCATGTCATGCACTCACACCTAATTTCAAGGTTACCCCGGTGCATATGAAAATGTATTATGCCTTTTCAATCATTTTTATACCAATATATCAAATATGCATATATTCTCAAATTTACAATCACACCACATGTAATTCAACAATATCAACCATCACCCAAATTAGCTCACTTGAGCAATTTACAATCTCATCTTCAATGGCCTATACACAATTATATTCCATATAATTGTGACATCATGTTAACACATCAAGCTTATGCATTAACCTATCTATTTCCACTCAACTCAAGCCATTCAATTCAACAATTTCATACACACCACATGGACGTTTTTGGTGGTCGAATAGCAGAATTTATTTTTATGATCCACCAAACCTCTTTCTTGAAATTTGTCCAGTAGGCGCCCAGCTCCTGGCTTGTCAGTTCCTCTTGGTGGAACTTAATTCCATGCCCATTTCCGGTCTCCTACTCACCAAAACATAATTTATTGTATAAGTTATTTCACAAACAACCAAGACAGTCCCTAAAACTGTCACGGGCTGTCCAAATGGTTTCTAAAAATTTTAACACTTCGGTCCCAAGATTTGGGACCCGTCAACTGACCACTCACGGCCTCAGATCCTTTCCTGACCATCAACAAAACACTTAAACAAGGGTTAAAACGTGGGGATAAAACCCTGCCTCATGGGTTTGTCAAAACTCCGAAACCTTCGATCCGCAGCGTTGCCCTCGTCGGCGTAGAATCCAGTGATCCAGTTCATGAAACACAGAGAGAAGGTGCTCTCTCTCTCTCTAAAAAAATCACAAAACCTAACTCTGCATCTCCATTTTTTTCCTCCCTTGCACGTTTGGTCTTCAATTAAGGGAGGAGATAACACTATTCCAACTTTTGTCCTATTATCATTTACAAATCACATAATACTAATCATGTCCCTAAGCTTGGATTTTGACATTTGCCTTTATCTCGTAGATCCATTTCCATCCTCTTCTCATGCAACATGTGTCACATGAGTACATGTTATCAGGTGACTTTTGTCACATCATTTCGTTTCTGACACGATATAAGTGCCTTACTCGAAGCGTGCAAATTCGCGTATCTCGGGTCAGTAGTCGACGTGTTAGTAGATTTCGTGAGATGATTCCAACGGTGAAGTTCGTTTCATTATCCAAGATCTAGAAAAATTTTGGATTTTTACCAAAATTACGATTTTGCCTTTTTTCAGAAATTAGAATTTTAAGGGTCTCACCTTGTACGAAGAAGGGTTCCACGAAGCGGAATTGAGTAAAGCCGATGAAGAATGAATCATCACAGAGATACTTCCGTCTAAGTCTGGCGTACATTGACAACCTGACAAACACACATCAGTAAAGTATCTGCATGAATGTCAATTGTCATGCATGAAATGTCATCATGCCCATATCACGGTCTTTCATTGACTCCTATACGTGCATATGCAGTGTGAAAGCATGTAGTATTACCCGGTGGCCCATGTATTGAGCCCTCAGAAACCACGTTACCCAATCACGAGTGCGATGGGACGATCCAGTCGATCCAGAGCTCTCTTATCGCCTGACTAAATCCCATGTGATAAACATGGCCAGGTGTATCTTCTTTGTAATGGAGCTTTTAGGCTCACGTCTTGAGTCTCTGCACCCATGTTCAGGCTTTTCACGAGAGTTGCTTGGTCCCTTCTTCGATGTATTTTGTTGTTTATATTTCTTTTCTCTTTTAAACCTGAGACATTTATTGAATGATGTCAATGCGAGCTACTACCCGTTCATCGATAATGATGGATGACCCATATCTTACACACACCCAACATAATCACATTCAGCCATATGCTACATTGCTAATGCCATATTCATGTTCTCATGTTACATGTATGATGCACTACATGGAACATTCTAAATCAATCAATATTGGTATATTTTATGACCTATGTATGGCATATAAGTTCCATACATTTTCATACCCGATCTTTATAGATATCGTAGTATCATGCATATTAGCATTCATCAATACATAACTAAACAAGTAATGTTATGGCAGCCAATATGACTAACTCATGGCAATTCCTTTTAAATACGTGCCTCTGACATTCCATCACGATGAGTCGTATTATCAAAACCCATTTATTCATAGACAGGCCAAATACTTAGAGCACACTTGGTAAAAAGCATGAGTTTACAGCCATGTTGGCAGATCCACTTTCTATATTCCCACAGGCACATGGAAAGAATCTTGACTCAATGGTCTTTCCATAGAGTCTAAGAACACCCCAAACGGAGTTCAGACGCGAAAGATATGGTCGTCCGAAGTTGGAGGCAAAACAAAATAGGAAATTACCCTTGTGTCCCACCTGCACACTTGGTACAAACACCAACTTTAAGAAAGGTTGTAGATTCCAATTACCCTCCACAGGCATATGGCTAGGTTCTTGACTCAATGGGCTTTCCATAGGTCAAAAACACGAAACAGGTTCGGTTGAAGAGATTATGGCCTTTTCATTGGCTTAGGTCTGCTTACACTAGAAACGATCTGTGATACCCCCCCGCTGGAATTAATCCATAATTTGACACTAGTTCTTTGTACTCATTTGAAGATACAGTTCTTAGGGTTCTTCTCCAACTAGAATCTCCCAAATCAGATAACCGAAACTCAAGATAAGTCCTAAACAACCGGGACTACTATGTTTTCAAACGAACCGAAGCTTTGTGACACCGGGTGAAGTCCGTTGACCACGAATCAGCTTCACGGAATACACATGTCCTCATATCATAGGACCACGTACATAGTAAAAATAGCCACTTGGGCTTATACATCAGTGCTCACAAAAATATCATCAACTATATTACCATAGTTTTAAGAGTTAATTACATCACTCTTAATACAAACATATAATAAAATTAGGAATTCTAATACATGTTTTACAATATATATATATATATATATATATATATATATATATATATATATATATCAAAGTCACATGTCGGCTTTCTTCTCAAAGAGGCCTCTAATGGGCGTCGTCTTCCCGAACACTCCCTGTACCTGAAATGATGTTCCCTTTACAAGGTGAGCAATGCTAGTAGTGATAATCTCCTACATGGGTTACTCCCCACCTAAGTGCACATGTAATGCAACCAAGCACATTCAAGCAAATGCATGATCATACTTGAATATCTACATGCCCAATCCCATGTCTCGAGTCCTCATGACTCCCTCACATGCCTGGCAGATGTGAGAGAAAAAGCAAATTTCAAAACAAAGGTTTTGTTCTCGAAACATACTCTAGAGTTTTGGTAAAATCTATTGGACAACCCTCAGGCGGGTATTTGGGTAACTCTGAAACAATTCATGGGCTCCTCAGGCGTGGTGTTGGACAATCTCCCAGCGATTCTCGAAAAATATTCCATTGAAATTCCTTTCACAATCATTTTCCTTTTTATTTTCTTTTCATGTCATGCGGCTTTATCGTTACAGGTGCCCGGTGCATATGGAATGCATTATGCAATTTCCAAACAATTCATGTTAATATATAAATCATGCACATACTAACATAAATTAACTCACAACATCATGTTATTAATTCATATCAATAACACCAAAATTAGCTCACATGGGCTAATAAACAATTCAAGCAACTCATTTTGAATCACCCAAGCAACACAAAAATCACACACAAATCATGTGAACAGTAGAACCCTAGGTCTTGGCACTGTTCACGATCACACTAGGGATTTTCTCAATTGGTCCAAATATTTTGAGACCGAAAACATGGCCATCTAGGCCTTAACAAATCCCCATCCATTAAAATGACTCTTAACTAAAGAATAAACCAAGTAGGAGAAGACCCCTACCTCTAGGAGTTGTCGAAACTACACAAAATCGGTGTCCACGCGTAGCCCTTGTAGCGTAAATCAACTTTGCTTCTTACTTTCAGGCAAGGCAGACGATCAGACGTAGAAATCTAGAGAGAAGTTGCACTTTCTCTCTCTAAAACTGGTTCTCCCCCTCACTGCACGTTTCCAAAAAAAAGGGGAGAAGATGAAGTTTTTTTTTGTCTTTATTTTATTCTTTTCACTTAATTCCCTTTTTGTCCTTTAGTTTGATTTTAAATGCTTTTTAACACATGGCTTAATCTAAGTCATTTATCTCTATCCTCTCACTAATCATGCAACATGTGTCACATGGGTACATGTAGTAGGTGACTTTTGTCACATCACATGTCTCTCTGAGTTGTCATCTGACTGACACCCAGTGCAAGCGTGAAATTAGACTATCTCGGAATTCGATGGGAGACCGATGTGGTAGCTAGATTTCGCGAGAGCCCAATTCCTAGCGGTAAAAGTCGGGTTTTGTCATCAGAGATGCGGAAAAATTCTAGATTTTTGACCAAAATTACCATTTACCATTTTGAAAATTAGAATTTTCTCAGGTTTCACATTCTTCCCCCTTAAAGAATTTAGATACAAAATTCCGTCTGATCCTGACAAATCACATGCATATGGAGCGTGCTATGTCATGCATGTAAACTAGTCATTTAAGTATTATGACTAAACGCGTACCTTACCGTCCACAAATGAAGGGATAGGTGGCCCACCGCCTCGATGTCCTCACGCTCCCACGTTGACTCTTACATTCCACGGTCGCTGCCATTAGCACCTCACCTTCTCGTGGTCTTGCGTGCTGGCTTGATCCAGTATCCATAATGCACATTGGTCCCTCCTCGAATGTCCCATATGTGTCAACCTCAATCTCTCCCCAATCCACTACATGTAAGACCCGAGAAAATTCTAATTTTTGGAAAAATGGTAAAATAGTAATTTCGGTCAAAAATCCAAAATTTATTCTCTAGATCTTGGATGACAAGACGGATTTCACCGTTGGAATCGTCTCGCGAAATCTAGCTAGCACGTCGAATTTCGTCGGTCGGGAGACCGGTCGTAATTTGCACGTTTTGAGGCATCGCGTCGATTGTCGTTACTTGATATTTGATGTGACAAATCACATATAACATGTACTCATGTGCCATAAGGAGGTGGCATGAGCGGAGAGATGATGAAAATGGGCCGATTCGAGGAAATAGTGCCCGAATGTCGAAAAATCGAGAAACCCGAGAGACCAAAATGGGCATTATTAAATTTGATTAAATGAGGAAAAGACAAAAAGAGGAATAGTGTCATCCTCTTAAAAGAACCAAAACGGGGGAGAAACCAGAAAGAAATTGATGCAGTAGCCATTTTTGAGTTTTTAGTGAGAGAGAGAGACTTCTCTAAAATAAAGCGTCAGGCCAGTCGAAATTCTTGACGAAAGAAAATTTGCTACACGTGAGACCTATGAGTGAGCCACTTAGGTTTGGGAGTTTCGACAAACTTTCCGTGAGGTAGGATTTATCCTACTTGGGTTTTACACTTTATTTAGTGTTTTATAAATGTTTCGGTTGGATTAGGGCCAGCAGATGACCGTTTGATCGGTCCGAAACTTAGGATAGAATTGTTGTAATTTTGAAGCCCAAATTATGCGTCCGTATTGAAGAATAAATTAGTTTGAAGTACATTGGATTGTCTTCTCAAATAAATCATGTGTTGGTTTGTATGGTAGGAAATGGCCGTGAAGTCGGAGTTCACAAAGTGAGCGGAATGATTAGTGATTTGCGGGAACACTAACAGATGGTTTCCCTTTGTTCATGAGATAGTGTTCCTGAAAATATTTTTGTGAAAATGTTCTTGGTTAGAGCCATTCAAGTCGAATTGCTCGTGTTTGATAATTAGCCCACGCGAGCTAATTTTTGGTGTAATGGAATGTGAAATTACATAACATGTTTGTGTGATTTAAATTATGTGAATATATGCATGATTATATATTTGCATGTGTTATAAAATTGTAATGGAATTGGCATCATGCATTCCATATGCCTGGGGCACCCTAGAACAATAGGAGTGAGTGCATGAGGTGATTCTAGAGAGAATGGTTTCGGAGGGTTGACTAAATAATAATAATTATCGGTAGATCCCATATAAAAATATCAATCGTGAATTAATTTGATTGATATACATCGGAGGGTAGTCCATATAAAATATCAATCGTCGAATTATTTGATTGATATACATGGAGTAGTCCACTAAATATAACATCGGAGACAGTCCACTACTTATATCGGAGGGTAGTCCATAAATAAAAACAAATATCTCTATTGAAAATAATGTTTCTCATACGTGGCTTAGGCAAGTGTGAGGGAGTCGGTGAGGACTTGGGGTATGAGTTGTTCAGGTAGACATTAAAGTAAGATCATGCATTTACTTGAATGTGTGTTTTCTTTGGAGCATTTCATATGCACTTAGGTGGAGAGTAGCCCATTAAGGGTGATTCCACTACTGAGCACTAGCTCACCCTGTCGAGGGATATTATTTTCAGGTACAGGGAGCGCACAAGGAGACGGCTCATCATAGTGGCCGTTTTAGAAGAAAGCCGGATTGTGGCTTTGTTATCATTATGTATACATGTATTAGAATGTTTTTCATTTTAATATATGTTGTATAAAGTCATTATTAACTCTTGAAACTTCTATTGGATATAGTTGGATATATATATATATATATATATATATATATATATATATATATATATATATATATATATATATATATTGTGATGAGTATTAGTTTATGAATGATAGGCCCATTTTACTCATATGATTGATGTTGGGATAGGTTGTGTACATGACATGTATCGGTGGGGAGCTCCGTCTGAGGAGACTCTGCCGATTTTTGTGAAATGTCGGGTCACGAGCATTCCGCAGTGTTCAGGGTTGACGGAATTAGTCAGCGGACCCGAAGGTTTTAGGCGTCTGTACATGAGCTAGATCTGGAGTGTACCTCCGGAGCATGGAGACGTGAAATACCTCGTGGACACCTGACATGCTGGGCGGTAAATCTAAGCTGATGCCTTCCCGGTGCCCTACCACTCAGTATCTCGAAGAGGCTCAGTGAACCTCGGCGTTAGCTTTCCGCGCTTGCGAACGACCACTCCTCTCTCTTAGGCATCACCTTCAAAGGCGTGATCTCCGACCTCGAACTCTAGGGTCGGCGTCGGTACATCGACATAACTTTGGCCCAGTGAGAAGACGTTGTCGTATCAAGCTCACCTTCTCGAGGTGTCTTTAATCAGATCAGAACCAGTGATGGAGCTCTCTCCCACCTCGGTCCAACATATCGGTGATCTGCATGGCCTCCCATACAATGCCTCATATAGTGCCATTTGTATACTGCTGATAAGCATTGTTGTAGCCAATTCCACAAATGGAAAGTCTTTCTTTGACTACCCTTATGATCTAGGACGTATGCTCGCGACGTAATCCTCTAACACTGTATGGTCCTCCTACATTGACCATCGTACGTAGATTGGAAAATTTGAACTCATAATTGATAGTGTGCCCGCTAGCCTTTTGGAAACTCCTCGAAAGTCGTTGTAAAACCTCAGTCTCTATCGGAGTAACATGGATCTTGATACTCCATATAGCCGGACGATCTCTCGAATATACAACCCACATAATTACTCCAATGTGAAGGCCATCCGCACGGCTAGGAAATCTGCCGACTTCGTGAGCCGGTCTACTATCACCCACACCGTGTCATGCCTCTGTGGCGTCCGTGGTAAGTGGGTCAAAAAATCCATCGTGACGTGCTCCCACTTCCACTCGGCCACCTCCAATGGCCGAAGTAGCCCTGCTAGCTTCTGGTGCTAAGCCTTAACTTGCTGATAAGTGAGACATCGTCGAACAAAGTCCCCTACGTGTCTCTTCATCCCGCTTGATGAAATGCGCGTAAAGATCTGAGTACATCTTCGATGCCGCCAGGATGCCTGACAAATCGAGTAATGAAACTCCTGAGTCTCCTCTGCAAAATCGGTCAAGCGGGAACCCGCGCGAGTCCTCTATCTGAGAAGACTACCATCTGCATGAATGGTCTAGCCCTCGTCACATGTACCTATACCCGGTCCTTGATGGACACTCTCTCTGCGTCTTTTCCCTGAGACTTGATCACTCTGCTCAATAGAGGCCAGTTATTGCTAAACTGACGTGCCCAGTGTCCCGAGTCTCGAGGCAGCATACGCCATTCTTTGGGCTATACTAACGATGCTCCCAAGTGACTTAGGAAATTTGAGGTGCAGCCATTACCACCACATTTTGCCCTTGAGTGGTAATGTGCAAAGTGAAGTCATAATCCTCCTAGGAACTCCATCCATCTGCGTTGCCTCATGTGATGTCTCGTTGCGTGAAAATATACTTGGACTTTTGTGGTTTTGGGCGCATCTCGGCGCTCGCCACATAGATGAGTGGTGCCAAATCTTTGGAAATTGAATACGATAGCCAGCTATATATCGTGTGTAGGAGTAGTGCAGCATGATTCTTCAGCGGCCCCGGGAACCATAGGCTACCACTCTCTGAGGCACGCATCCAAAACATCCCGGTCAGGCCTTGAGGTATCCGCATTCTGCTGTGTACCCCTGTCCCACTGTCGTGACTATCGAGATAGGAGCGTAGTAAGCCTCACTCTTCAACTCTGGATACCTCCTCTCGCCCGGTCATCCCGATCAAACTTATTGCTCCATACGGGTCAATCTCGTCATAGGTTCTTCTAATCGGGAGAAATCCTCAATGATCTTCTATAATACCCAGCCCGATGAGAGCACATATCTACAAGGCGGCTTGGCCTCTCCCGACTCGCCAGGCCTCGACCTTCTCTTGGGTCCAACGACACGCGATGCGACACCACATGGCTTGTCTCACCCGATGGCCAAAACTCGCACTTCACGAACTCGGTATGGCGATGATCTCTGCAACTATAAAATGATCCTCAAGTGATCCTCATGCTCCCTCTCTTACTGGGAATAGATCAAAATGTCATCCACAAAGACTACGACAGATTGATCTAGATAGGGTTGGAACACCCTATGCATGAGGTCCATGAATCTTTGGCGGCATTCGTCCCGATCGCGGGCATCACGAAGTAAACACCGAAGTGCCCATGCGTGTCTGAACATTTGTCTTAGGGATGTCTGTCTCCCGCAACCTCGGAGTTGATGGTAACCGGTGCGAAGATTACATTTTGGAGTAGACTCGCGCTCCTCTGACTAATCAAACAAGTCATCAATCCTCGACAATGGGTACGTTTTCTTGATTGTAACCCTATTCAACTGTCGGTAGTCAATGCACAGTCGAAAGGTCTTGTCCTTTTTCCTCACAAACAGGATTGGAGCACCCCATGGTGAAGTGCTATGTCTAATGAACCCCTTGTCCAGTAACTCATGTAGTTGGACTTTGAGTTCCTGTAACTCAACTAGTGCCATCCTATGCAAAGTCATAGAGATGGGCGAAGTACCAGGGTGTAACTCGTCTGAGGAAGTCACAGCCCTCTGCTGCGGAGGCAATCCGGGTAGCTCATCGGGAAAAACATCCTCATACTCGCGGAATTTACTCGAGGTAGATCCGTCGGTCTGCGCCTCGTCACCTCAGAGTGGGCTTGCTAGCTAACCTTATTTATCCGTGACACTGGACTCGTGCAGTTTGGGGTAAAATATCATGCTTGTCCCCACGAAATACAACACGATGCGAATCCTGGCGTGTAGGCGGTAACCTCACTACGCTCCGCGATTGATAAGCATTTCTATAAGCTCGGCCCGATCCATCTGGGATGACGTCGAACTCAGAGCATGTCCATGACCCTCGAGTCCACTAATTAGAATCCCGAGACCTCCTGGCTACTTAGCCTCGACATATCATCCCTATCTCGCCTTAATCCCTGGGAACTCACATACAAGGGCTCCTCGAGCCTCTGACCTACAGAATGACTATCCTGGTTGATACGTATTGAATGAATGCGAAGCACGAAATCAAATAACACTCTTACCCGTAGGCGAGATAAACAGCGTACCTGCAACATGATGGTTGATCTGGCGACTCGGCCGATTGGTGTGATCGTAGACACGCCTGAACCCTTGGCGTCCTTTGTTTGTAGGCCCACAGTCCTGCTGCCTTAACTATGTCGGCCTCTACGGCATGCTGTGTAATGGGAGGTGCCGTGCGGCTCCACTGAGGCGATCTCTGACCTCCACGGCCCATACTAGGGTATGGAGGAATAAAACATGTCAGCTCTATCCTGGTGATTAGGTTGCGTTGTCCGAGAACCATGGGATCCTTGCCTTGAGCGATCCTCGTCATATGTCGGAGGCTAGTTGTGGTTGAAGCGCCATCGCGACATTTGAAACTCCCCTTTGACGATTAGGATTGAGGTGTCCCATAACCTTAGGATTCTTGCTTTTGTGGGCAATCCCGTCGAAAGTGTCCAGGTTATCAACAAAAATAACATATCATCTGCCCTACCTGACTAAATGCCTCATCCTGGCCTTGGTCCTGATAACCATGGCCCTGTCATGAATCGAGTGTGAAACGAGAAGTCTTACGCTTCTTTTAGGGTTGGAAGAGATGGATCTTCCTTCCTCTTAGTACGACACCCATATCTTGGATGCCTCGTATGTCACTCCTACTCCTCCCTCTATGAAAAATGGGCTGATGATGTGCCTCTTTATGGCTGGAAGTCGTTTGACCTGCCACACGGCTCACTATTGCACATGCTTGTGCGCGATAGCGGTATTTGTAATCCTACGACCTCGACAAGGCTGGCGGTCAAAAGTCGGTGGTGCCTGACCAGTACCTCGTGGATGACCTCAACGTCCTCTCCCATGACTAGCCATTTACACATGTCAAATGGCAAGTTAAGTTTTAATGCAGTATCCCCAAAGTGTAAGCACAGCCCCGAGACCTTTATTCACTGCAGAAAATTTTCATACAATATGTGTCCATAGGTAATACGAAGACAATAATTATTATATTAAATCATACGCAACAAAAATAAATATATTTTTATTTTATTTTTGAAAACCGGAATGAAACGGTATTCATGAGCAGTGATCGAGAACGTGTGTCTGATACTGCTAAGTCAAAGCGGGTTGAGTGCCACAGTGCACACGAGGCCCCGGCTGCTCGCGCAGCTGCGCCCCCGAGGGCCGATGCGCAGCCTTAAGTTTGGGCGTCGTGTGTCTGCGCCTTGGGCGCCGTGTAGTGGCCCCCTCATGTTGTGTCGCCTTGCGCATGCGCGCTTGTCCGCCGTCACGGCAACCGTCGTGTCTGAATTGTATCGCGAGAGCGAGAACCCATCTTGCGAGCACTGTGCCGTGTCGGCGTGCGCCTGTGTGGCTGTGTCGCGGTGTGCACGTCTTTGTTCGTCGTGTCACCTTTGTCTCCGCTGTCACGATAAAAAAATTTGTATCGCGACACACCCCCTGGCCCGAGCGCGTAGCTGTACGATTCGCATGTCGAGACCCAGGCGGGAAATGAGGCGATAGCCCGCGGTACGCCTCCTGCGTGTTTTTCTTTTCATTTGTTACACTCCTTTGCCAAGATCACAAATTTTTTTCATGCTCCTATAGTAGAACCAAATAATTATTATAATTTATTTTAATTTTTTTTTCTGTTTACATCGCGTAAAACCTCGAAGAGAAAAAAAATTTTCTTTGTATTTTTTTCCTATGTGCTATTCACCCGAAACATCTGGCTTCTGTCAATTCAATCACACATCACAACTTATTCATCAAGATGCACACCATTCATCAAAATGCACAATGGATGCATGATCAAACCCGTTTCCCATAGAGCCCTAGGTATTCGTACACAGATCGATGCAATTTGTGACACCCCGTCAAGGGTCAGTTGATCCTTAGTCGACACACGGAATACACATGTGTCTCATATCATGAGACCCATACATGAGTAAAAATGGCCACTTGGGCCCATACATCAATACTCACCAAAATATCATCAACTATATTACCATAGTTTTAAGAGTTAATTACATCACTCTTAATACAAACATATATTAAAATTAGGAATTTAAATACATGTTTTACAAATATATATATATATATATATATATATATATATATATATATATATATATATATATATATATATATATATATATATATATATATATATATATATCAAAGCCACATGTCGCTTTCTTCTCAAAGAGGCCTCCCAATGGCGTCGTCTTCTAGAACACTCCACATGCACGGAAATGATGTTCCCTCGATAGAATGACGATGCCCGATGAAGTGATAATCTCACCATGGGTTACTCCGCTAAGTGCACATGTAATGGACGAACACATTGAAGCAAATCGTGATCCTACTTAAATATCTACATGCCCGATCCATGTCTCGAGTCATCCACTTAGGGTCCCTCGCACATGCCCTAGACGAATGTGAGAAAATACGATTTTCAAAACAAAGGTTTTGTTCTGAAACACCTCTTAGGATTTGACAAAATCCTAGTAGGACAACCCTCAGGGGTGAATTTGTTGGATAACTCTAAGAAACAATTCCTTGGGGCTCCTCTGACGTGAATTGTTGAATGATCTCTGACCCGATTCTCCATAAAATCTTCATTGATTCGCTTCACAATCATTTTCCTTTTATTTTTGTTCATGTCATTGCATCTTTATCGTTAAGGTACTTTTTGGTGCATATGGAATGCATTATGCCTTTTCCAAACAATTCATGTTAATATATAAATCATGCATATGCTAACAAAAATTAACTCACAACATCATGTTATTTAATTCATAGCAATAACACCAAAATTAGCTCACATGGGCTAATAAATAATTCAAGCAACTCATTTTGAATCACTTGTCAACCTGAAAATCACACCTGAATCATATGAGCAGTAGAACGAGGTCTCGACCTTTGTTCTGGCCACTAATTATTTTCTCACTTGGTCCAAATATTTTGAGACCGAGAACACGGCCATCTAGGCCTTAACAAATCCCTATCCATTAAAATGACCCTTAGCCAAATAATAAACCAAGTAGGAGAAGACCCCTACCTCTTGGAGTTGTCGAAACTCCACAAAATCGGTGTCCACGCGTAGCCCTTGTAGCGTAGATCAGCTTTGCTTCTTGCTTCGATGAGAACCGACGGTCCGAACCCCGGGAAATCTAGAGTGAAGTTGCACTTTCTCTCTCTAAACTAGTTCTCCCCCTCACTGCAAGTTTCCAGCAAAAAGTGGAGAAGATGAAGTTATTTTTGGCTTTATTTTATTCTTTTCACTTAATTCCCTTTTTGTCCTTTAGTTTGATTTTAAAGGCTTTTTCACACATGGCTTAATCTAAGCCATTTATCTCTATCCTCTCACTAATCATGCAACATGTGTCACATGGGTACATGTAGTAGGTGACTTTTTTCACATCACATGTCTTTCGCATAATTTGTTTATCGACACGGAGCACACAGTTGCCTCGAAGCGTGAAGTGGCGTCGAAGTCGACGAGTCGGCGTGGTAGCTTGATTTCATAAGACAATTCCAACGGTGAAATCCGTTTCATCATTCGAGATCTAGAATATTCCGGATTTTGACCGAAATTACTATTTTACCATTTTTCATAAAATTAGAATTTTCTCGGGTTTTACAGAAACTGTTCGAACATATCTCCCCTTTGAATTCATTTATGAGTCCAAAGGGGTTGGATTTGGATAGACCTATTTCAAGGAAATATGTTCTATAAGTATAGTTTACGCAGAAATTGGTATCACTTAATTCAGATAAGTGATGGCCAAGTTAATATGTGGCTCTGATCCGTGAGATTCGAAGGAAAAAAAAGCTGGACATCATTCTCTGCTTTGTACACACACATGCCCTTAGACCTAAATTAAGCTAGGAGTAGGATAAAAACCCTACCTCGATTAGAGTGATTTCAGGACACCACCTTTTCTCTGTTTTGTGAAAATGAGTCCTTGGACAGCGAAATCTTGTGATTCCTAGTTGGAATAGCGAGAACCAGTGAAATCATTTGGAGAAAGGTTTGCTTTTCTTTCCTCTCTCTTTCTCTCTCTCTCTCTCTCTCTCTCTCTCTCTCTCTCTCTCTCTCTCTCTATCACGTTTTTCTATTAGACCAAAATGAGATCTTGCGTGTGGAGATATTTTAGGCTATTTTATAGTATTGGACACATGGCTCGAGTCGCCACGTGTCAAACTTCTTTGGTTCAGTTCTCATACGAAAGAATTTATTTCGTCAGGTTTCGATTCGATCTATCTTAAATGGAATTCTTTAAATATTTTATGTTTTTTAAGTTTTTTAAAAATCTAGTTTTTCGGTCACTCGGCCTTGGGTCGCCTCGAAATTCATTGAAATCCATTATCTCGGAATTCGAAATTTGTCTAGGTGACTAGATTTTGCGAGATGATTCCAACAGTGGAGTCCATTTTTTCATCTGAGATCTAGAAAGAATTATATCAAAATTACCATTTTGCCCTTCCTAGCAAATATTCAAATTTCTAGGTTTTTCCCGGGTCTTACATATTTTATCTCAACTTCCTCTATCTCTATATTTTATTTACATGGTAGTGTTTGTGACATTGAAACGTGTTTTTGCTAAGTGCAGATGGGAGATGATGACCCCCGGAGATATGAATAGAGCAACACTTGGTCAATCAATGATTAGAGATATCTTGGTTCCAAGTGTGGCATCTAGGGTTTAAACATTTAAGCGTTTCAGAGTCTAGGGTTGAAGCATAGATCTGATACTGCCCTCTTAGCGAGATAGTAGATATATCTCGAGAGAATATCTGTGGAAGCCACGGTCTTTGTCGGTGTGAATTATTTAATATATTTAATGAATAATTTATCTAGGTTAAAATCCATCTGGTGTGGCAGGTGAAGTCAAAACCATAGGTTTTCATAAATCGTTTTAGCAGATAATTTTTGGATTAGTTTTTCCCTACATTAGTCAAAATTCACTACAGGTTTAGATCCAAATAGTATTTAAAGCGTAAGTTCAGTAGTCAACACACTTATCCTTGTGGGACGACACTTGACTAGCCACTACACTACGTAACCTTGACGCGTATACTTGCATGTACGGGCCTACTTGGGCCAGTTAGTCGTCAGTGTAACAAGTGCTTGGGAGTGATTAATTCTCAAACACTTCCCACGTCCCATTTTCTTTCTCACGCACAGCATTGATATTCCCTTACCTACTCCTACTCTCACCTGGACGTACGACAATTCCAAGCAACTGATATTCCCCTCCCCTACCTATTTGCCAGTTTCGCTTTGTCCTACTCTCCACAGCCTTGGGTTGAATGTGTGTACAAAATTATACATAGTTTTTTTTAAAAATAAATAAAAGAGAAACCAATTTGACTCTTCAGAGGGGATCGTGCGTATTTTATTGCTATCAAGCCCAGGCAAATGACTACTTTTTTCAATAGCGCACGAGCGGAAATTCAAAATATTGAATGGTTGTCATAACTTATTTGCAAGAATAACCTGTTTTTTTAAAATTCAAAAAGAGGTACAAAACATATCGTTTCGGATAAAAATACCTCTAGTGATATAGTTATAATATGAAGGATGGGACAAAATGTCCATGAGAGGATGTATTTATCATGTGAGAAATTTGTCTTTTACACTTTGAATGACGCTTTTGTCGAAAATGATGACATTTTTAAGATTACTTTTCTGAAATGTAATTCTTATAAATATTTTTGGGATTTATCCCTTTTAACCCAATTTCTTAAAAAAAAAAAAAACAATATGGACCTTTAAGTAATTGCTATTGAAAGAGAGGTCCCTAGGAACCGTTGATGTTTATAGTTTATAGCTTATAGTGGGATAGGAGGAGCCACACTTATTGAACTTGGAAATCCAAATGGAATCCCAAAAGGACATTGCTTTCAAAGTGGAGAAGCTTTGTTGGAGTTCCAATCACAAGCTTTGCATGGTGGGTATATTTCAACTTTGTCATGATGTAAAAACCCACTGACCTCGACTTTTCAAACAGAGTTGTCTAAGAAGAAATTGAGATTCATGTTCATGTCCTCAAACACTCTCCACGACAGGCAAGGTCAATCCTTATATTTAGTTATACATAAGAAATTTCCTTGAATTCATATTAGAATTCCAAATTCCACTATACGTAAAATTAAGTACCTTTATTAAATGTCGTGAGTGCCTGAGAAATAATCAGGTTCGAGTTTCCATGATACTATAATACTAAAACTTTCCTATGACAATATATTCCTTACATTACATTGTTGTATTTGGATTGGATTTCTGTATACCTATTCACCATTTCATTCGAGGTCTTAAGCTTTGATTTATGAAATATTTTAAAATCTAAAAATCACTTTTAATATTAGAGAATTATTGAAAAGCATTTATACCAAAAACACTTTAAATACATACAATTATTGTCCCACAAGGTTTTATCATTGAGGCATTTGAAAAACATAATAATCTTTTAGTTAACATTGTTGGCATTATAGGACACAAAATTTTCGGAGGTGAAAAAAGCAATAAATAGGGAAGTAGATCACTTTCCATAATAATCAATCTAGTATGTAGATCGCTTTCCACGTATCTAAAGAGATAAAATCACTATCTAACAGTATAAAACTCGTTCTCATATGAGAACAAACTTTTTATAGTTGAACCCTATTTTACGGGTCTCCTATTATCGGTTTGGGCAACATAAGTAATGGAGGAAGAAATTATTTCTTCAAGACACAATTTTCAACTATCTTTTTCTTAATCAACAAAAAACTGTCGTAGAATTAGAAATATTTTTTTAAACATCGTATTTTAGATATTATTTTTTAAATAAGACGTACATATAGGAAATAACTATTTGACATCAAGTAGCATTTATGAAATATTAAAAATTAAAAATTATATAAGTTGTCAGGCATATAGGAAATAAAATAGTTGTTTATGAAAAATAATAAATAACTATTATTAAACAACACATTTGTGAACAACTTATTATTTTATTTCCATAAATATATTTGTCATAAGCATGACATTAAAATATTAAAATTAATATTAAATAACAATTTTACAAATTTTATACTTTTGTAAAAATAAAGTTTATTTAGTACTTATAGCTATAGTTTTATTCTTATATTTATAAGATTATATAAAATAAATTGTATAGTTATATTTATATATATTTTATTTTAAATTATTTTTTCATACTAATATTTTTATTTTATTAAAAATAGTTTATTTAATATTATTATTTTCCATAAAAACTATTTTATATTTTCATAATAAAAAAAAAACTAATATTTTTAATAATTAGATTTTAATAATAAGTAATCATTAAAAAAATTAAAAATAAAGCGGCAAAATGGGTCGAGTGGTGAATTTTTGCGACCACAATGGTCGCGGGCTTTATTCGAGTGGGCGGTCTCTATTTCTATTTGGACCTCTATTTCCTCTGCTTAACCCTTAAAATATGGGTCAAAGTGATTCGGCCCATGGGGTTGGGCCCATTATCCCACCTCTAAACCAAACTAAACACCCCTCCCTCCCCAGCCTTTTTCCTTTTAAAAGACGAGTTCAAAATTTACACTCATGTCGGCACTCGTCTTTTTAAAAGACGAGTTCTAAATTTACATTGAACTCGTCTTTTCAACAGACAAGTTCTTAATTTGAACTGGACTCGTCTTTTTTAATAGACGAGTTCTTAATTTGGACAGAACTTGTCTTTCCAACATACGAGTTCACATATTTAAACGGCGTGCTAAATTCGCGTGAAGGCTTCGTTTAGCAAACGAGTTTTGAATTTGCATAGAATTCCTCTTTTAGGTAGACGAGTTCCGTATTTGCATTGAATTAGCTTTTAGGCAGACGAGTTTTGTATTTGCATTGAGCTCGTCTTTTCAAAAGACAAATTCTAAATTATACTGAACTCGTGTTCACCATAGGCGAGATCTACATGGATTCCATGTCATCTCAAAATATGGTAATTCAATCAATAGTTTTGGAGTTATGCTTTTTTAATAAGTATTTTTTAAAATTATTTTTATACTTTATTTTCTTATATTAATAACTTTGATTTCAGTAATTTTAGTATTTTTTTTAAAGTAGTGAGAAAGAAAAGAAAAATAATTATTTTAAAGCAGGGTATTAAAAAATTATAACGTTTCCTAGACCCATGTTTGAAAATATGAAATTATTTTCAAAGAATAAGTGTAGTTAGGACTTAGGAGGTACATGAATAATTCCCATTTTGAGATAAATATAGAAAGAAACACACATTCATCGTTTCTTCTATGTCCTTTTATCAGTTGTGGTCTTCCTTGACTGGTATTGGTTGTATGTATGTGGATTAATAATAACAATTCGAAAGTGGAAGAGATTTTACCACTTTCATTAATTACAAATCCTTAAAACTCCACAACTACCATGTTGTAGCTTTCTAGTCAAAGCTTTAACGTCCATGTCTATTTTATTTTTTTTGAAACCAGTCATTGTCTACTTATTATTCCATACTTCCAGAGAGAGCCAGAGAAAAGCAGCCCCACAAAAGTTACCACCTTTTGTGGGCTGCTAATAATAATATTATGTATTCATTCATATTTCATGTGTCATATGTCATTATTTCATGTATTGTCGTCGATTCGCCAGATTTCTCCTAAAATACCATGCGTTGGGAGACGCGTGAGGTACTCCACAAAAGGCCTACAGTGACAGAGGATAGATGAACAAGGTGGAAGAGTCCGCTATCAGTAGTACGTGTAGGGGATGGGGGTGATAAGGCGAAAAGACAGAAGACCGAGGAGACTCGTTTCCCAAGAAATGGACAGGACATGCCTGGGCCTAATCAAAACCATGGTCTTGACTCTTCCAAGGCCAACCAAAGGGAAATGGGGGAGAGTTTTGAAGGGGTCGGGCCATATTATTCTCATTGGCTGGCAAATCAACAGTTGGAGAGAGAAAGCCCAATGTGTGAAACCCCAGAAAATCCACGATTTTGGATAAAGGGTAAAATAGTAATTTTGGTTTAAAAACCAAAATGTTTCTAGATCTCGGATGACGAAATGGACTTCTCCGTTGAAATCGTCTCACGAAATTTAGCTACCACGTCGAATTTTGTTGGATTACGAGGTATTCGGGATTTCACGTTTTTCGAGACGTGGGGGTGTCGGATGGCCAGCGTAAGCGAAGGTTAGAGGATCTGGCATGGCGCACAAGAGAGTGACGAGCATGGAATCCGTGTAGTGGCTTGAAAGATGGTACCGCGATTAATGTGTGTGGGAAATATGAATCATGGCTCGCATTGGGCCGTGTGGGTGATAATGTCGTAAAGGAAATAATGAAATAATGGGAATAAGGAAATTTGATGGCGCGCGAATGGTTTTGAGGAAAGAGGAGGAAATTTCCTCCTTTGAAATTTGGATAATTAGTGTGCTCCAAGGAGAAAATGCAAAGAGAAAGGAGAAAATGAGGAGAAAATGAAAGGAGTAAGGATGAGAAAGAAGAATAGAAAAGAAAAAAGGAAAGAAAAGAAAGGAGGAAAGGAACAAGAAAGAAAATAGTGCGTAGAGAGAAAAGAAAGGAAAATGAGAAAGGAGGAAGGGGAAAGGAAGGATTTCCTGGCTTTCGGACGGTCGAAGTTCGACAGTTCGAATTTAAAAGTTGGTGCCTTATTGCTTGATCTACGTGTGGATACCAAAAGTTGAGTTTCGACAACACGAGGTAGGATATTTTCTACTTGGTTACTTTGCTTTAAGAGTATATAATGGTAGGGGTTACTTATGGGAGGCCATGAGAGGCCATGTAAATTAGTTCCAAGCTTTGGGACAAAGGGGTATGGATTTCATGACCGGTTTCACACAGTCATGAACTATGGGAGTTAGGGTTTGAACTAGAAACTGAAAGTTTCTAGACAATATGGTTTGTTGATGTGTGTGGATGCTTGGAACCAAACTGGTTCATGCTTGTGAAGGGACCATGAGGTACCCGGTTGGATGGGTCCAAGATTGAGACCTTTTTGTGTGTTATGGCTTTTATGAATAACATGCGGTGTGGGAATATGTTATGTTGATACATGCTATTTGATGCATTAACATGGTTTGCATGGAGGTAGATTATATGTATAAATTATAATTGTCCATAGTTTGTGAATGTTTCATGTAGTGCTCATTCATACATGTAACATGAAGAAAAAAAAATGCATTGGCATCATGCATTTCATATGCATGGACACATCGTGTCAAGTCGGGTTGGGTGCAGGGTATGGTTTATTCACCAGTGTTGGTGAATGGGTCGTGAACTCGAGAAAAAAATGGGACAAAGTCCAAGGTAGAGATTCACGAGTGTGTAAAATGATCAAAATGATAACTACGTTTTAGAAAGACAAGTTGGGGTCGATCCCCGGGGGTGAAAGTCGAATGTTATTCACGGTTAGACATGAATCCTGACGATGTAAGTTCGCGAAAATGTTGAAAAGGCGTGCGGCGTCCTATGGTGTAAACCCGAAAATCCATGGCCCACAAAAAAAGGAAGAAAAGGAAAATAAGGTTTTGATAAATGAAATTGTTGGGTTATCCAATGGGTTAGTCTTGGTGTTCCACATCGATGACTGGTTTTATTCATACTTGGCATTCCAGGTGTGAGGGAGTTGGTTGGGACTCAGGTCGTGAGCATAAGGGGTCGCATCTCATGCATGATATGGAAATTTCATATAATAGTGAATAATTGTATGGAATGTGATTGATTGCTTATATATGCCATTGCATATGCATTTTAGGTGGGGAGTAACCCTCGTATGAGATTATCACTATTGGGCTTTGCTCACCCCGTCATGGGACCCCCTTTCAAGTACAAGGAGTATTCAGGGAGACGGCGCTCACTAGAGGCCGCTTTTGAGAAGAAAGTCGAAATGTGGATTGGAGTAAATATTTTTGTAAACATGTATAAATCTTTTTGTAAAACAGGCATGGAAACTATAAAAATATAGTTGATTATTTTCTGATGAGTATGGATGTATGGGCCCGACGTGACCATTTTTACTCATGTATGGGTCTCATGGTATGAGACACACAGGATTTCTGTAGGTTGACGGTGGTCAACGGGACTCCCGGGATAGGGGCATCACACAATGAGACCCTATGGGCCTTTTCTTTCAAAGAGGAAAAATGTAACACCCCAAATTATACCATGACAGTTTTATAACATGTTTTGGGTATAATAAAAGTAAATGTATATTTTTCGGAATAACATAATGCTAAAAATAACCCGGAATTTATACAAAATACAAGGGTAAATTGGTCATTTACCAATTTAGGACCCAAGGGTCATAATTTAATAAGAATATATGCTAAAGTGAAAATAGGATAAGTCAAGATTGCAATTAGATAGAAGTTGAATTGAGAATAGATGAGAAATGAAGGACTTAAATGAAAAAAATGGGAAAAGAATTCAAATATGTGTAAGGCCAAACATGGTCTTATTTTGGAATCAAAATATCTCATTTGGTCTCTCATTTTGGGAGAACCCAGGTAGAGAAGAGAAGAGAGAGAGGGGAGAAAGAGAGAAAAGAAGAAGAGAGAAAGAAGAGAGGAAGAAAGGAAGAAGGAAGATAAGAGAGAAAAAGACAAGTTTTTGTATGGAAGTATAGGTTTTTGTATGGAAAAATTATGGATTTTATTATGGAATGTTTGGAATTTGTGTATGGAACTTTGGACGGGTGTCTATGTTT
This sequence comes from Tetrastigma voinierianum, assembly GCA_016808115.1. Classification (NCBI taxonomy): domain Eukaryota; kingdom Viridiplantae; phylum Streptophyta; class Magnoliopsida; order Vitales; family Vitaceae; genus Tetrastigma; species Tetrastigma voinierianum. The sequence continues at coordinate 158,098 of JAEQBH010006226.1, read as the reverse complement.
TTGTATGGGAAAATCAAACCATAAACCTACATTTTGATGAATTTAGTTCTAAAAAAGAACCATACTTAGTATATTGGTGGTGTTTTGGATTTGGGTTGGTTGATTGTAATCCTCTAGTGAGAATATTTGTATTAAAGTATTAAGGTTTTAGGAGATGTTGTCAAAAATTTCTCCAACTTCGGATGGTCATAATTTCTTCGTCCGAACTCCGTTTCAGATGTTCTTAGACTCTATGGAAATCCTTTTGAGTCTAGAATCCATCCATATATAGATTGATAATATTGGAACTCATATTAGGTCCAGAATCACGAAAATAGTAGGCCATGCTAGTTGCTCGTAGCCACTGTTCATAGGACGCCTTTAATTTCGAATGGTCATAATTTATTCGTCCGAACTCCGTTTTGGATGTTCTTGGACTCTATGGAAATCCCTTTGAGTTTAGAATCCATCCATATATATATATTGATAATATTGGAACTCATATTAGGTCCAGAAATCACGAAAATATTAGGCCCTGCTGGTTGCTCATAGCCACTGTTTATAGGAAGCCTCCAACTTCGGACGGTCATAAGTTCTTCATCCGAGCTCCGTTTTGGATGTTCTTGGACTCTATGAAAATAAATTTGAGTCTAGAATCCATTCATGTATAGATTTATGATATTGGAACTCGTATTAGGTCCAGAAATCATTAAAAATAGTAGGCCTTGCTGGTGTTTCTAATAGCCACTGTTCATGGGAAGCCTCCAACTTCGGACGATCATAATTTCTTCGTCCGAACTCCGTTTTGGAACTTCTTGGACTCTATGGAAAGCCCTTTGAGTCTAGAATCCATCCATATATAGCTTGATGAAATTTGAATGCTATTAAATAGCTCATAAGCATACATGGTAACCATAGTTATTCATGCATATAATGAGATATGAAAAAATGCGAAGATACAAATAAATGATTGTAAATAACGCATATGATTACCGGATGACAATAATTATTCGAGAATATGATATATGTACTGAACATAAAATACACATGGATTGTTTGCTTAGAACCTAGTAGAGGGATAGATGGGCATGCCTATTAGGGAAAAACATGTCTGCAGCATACTGATCAGTTGGCCCTATTTGGGTCATTACAGCGCCTTCGGGTCCTTATAGATGGTCATTGTCTCGTACAATGATAACAGTGTCTTCGAACCCTTATAGATGGTCATTGTGACGCCCCTATCCCGGGGGTCCCGTTGACAACCCGTCAACCTGCGGATATCAGGTGCCCCGATATCACACTCACGTGTCTCATATATAGAGACCTAATCCTGTATAATTTTCTTACAAAACCCATTTCTTCTAATCATTCACAAGAGTTCGATGTACAACTCTTATACACTTTTTACATGCTAAAATATATCAAAACTAGATTATTATAATATATTTTACAAAATACTTCTCAAGGCCACAACTCGGCCTTCTTCGTACACACGGCCTCGAAGGAGCGCCGTCTTCTCATGTACCTGAAAGGGGGATCCCACGACAGGGTGAGCAAAGCCCAGTAGTGATAATCTCCTACAAGGGTTATTCCCCACCTAAGTGCTCATGCAATGGTCACACAGCAAATACACATCCAAGTAAAATGTCTACATGAATGTCATATGTCATGCATGAAATGCCATCATGCCCATATCCCAAGTCACTCACTGACTCCCTCACCTACCTATGCAGTGAACTATTTTTCATTTTACGATGACAACCTAATATTTTTCTTAATCTTTTAACATTTTTCATTTACAACCATGTGCCTTTTGTGGGTAATGGATTTCGGTGTCGCACCAACGGGTGACTCCACAAACCCAGGACGCTACGGCCTTTCAGGTGGGGAGGCCCATGTCGACCATAATTGATGGGTCTTTCACCCCTGGGATCCTATCCCAACTTGTTGATGCAGGCATAATTATCCTTTACCATTTCCTTAACCTCATTTGGACTTTGTCCTACTAACCGAGCCCACTAATCAAAACCATATGCAGTGTTGACCCACAACTGTGTACCCATGACATTCCATCAGACACACAACACGATTGTCGATCTGACCATGCACTCACACCCATGTCATGTAATGTTCTAGTACATTTGCAATGCAATCCTCATGTTACATGTATGATGCACACTACATGAACCATTTACATACCATGGATAATTATAATTGGTACATATAATTAACATCCATTTATAACCCATGTTAATACATCATACAACATACATTAAAATGACATATTCACACTGCATGTTATTCATACAAGCAATAACACACAACCTAACCGGAAAGCACTAATCTGCCTAATTGCCCAATGTCCTCCATAGGAACCTGGCTGCAATATTGACTCAATGGGATTTTCATAGAGTTCAAGAACACCCAAATCGGAGTTCGGACAAAGAAGTTATGACCTTCCGAAGTTGGAGGTCACACATGACTAGGCAGCCTTACCCGGACAACCTACCTTACTTTCCCGAGAGCCCCTTTCAGGCCACCTCCAGTATACAATGCCCTCCATATGAATACGGCTGGAATCTTGACTGAATGGGATTTCCATAGAGTCCAAGAACAGCCAAATCGGAGTTCGGACGAAGAAGTTATGACCTTCCGAAGTTGGAGGTCACACATGACTAGGCAGCCTTACCCGGATAGCCTACCTTACTTTCCTAGGAGCCCCTTTTTGGCCAGATCCAGTATCCAATGACCTCCATAGGCATACGGATAGAATCTTGACTCAATGGGCTTTCCATTGAGGGTGCAATGCTGAGGGTTCGACTTCACCAAGGGTCAGGTGTAGCGGATTCTGCGACTCCCAGCATTGAAGGTTTAGGGCATCGAAGCTATAAGGATCTTTCGACCCTGAAGTCTAAGGTTTCTGGACTCGAATGATTCGAGCCTCTAGCACCTACAAATCGCTAAACTCCACCCATCCACCTAGGTTGCTTGAACACCAAGTCAGTGACTCCCAACCGGTGAAAGGTTTAAGACCTTTGGGCTTTAGGCTACGCCATATATACCTCGAGGCGGAGTGCTTTACCGGGTTTTCAAGGCAAAGCATTGCAATTTTTATTCTTTTTCTTTTCTTTTTATTTTCTTTTTCTTTTATTTTTATTTTTATTTTGAAGACGCATTGGCCTTCTTTCCACGGGGGTTATTAACTTTATTAAAGGTAGTCATGACACTAGGATAGGTTATTGAGTAAAGGAGGTTGCGCAGGTTTTCCAGCTATCATTGAAACCTAATGTGCTCGGTGTGTGGTTGGCCCTAAAGGTGGAAGAAAAAGATAAACGACCAGAGTTCAACTGAGTCATCCACTCCAACTAAGCATGGAACCAATCTAACATCTATAGGGTGGACAAAGTTTCCAATTTTCCAGAGCTATGAGCTAAACGAGAAACCTGAAAAATTTTGGTTACTTGAAATGGGTCAATTTTGAAAAAGTAAGTTGTATGGTATAACGGCTTTATAGAAGGAGCGGCAGTAGTGAAACGTCACAAAATGGGAGCCTGCTGAAAATAATAACAGCTTTTATGCATCTGAAAAGCCACTTCCTTCGCTAACTCTCCCCAACCTGAGCATCGGTGTCCGAAATGAGGCTCGGATTGGAAAGTTAGGGAAGGAAGTGTTACCTCCTTGATGAGATGTGATCATTTCTAGATAGGAAACGTTGCAAGCTTTCCATCGACACCTTATTCACTCCGTTTGGGCTTCAAACAAACAAGTTAGGAGAAGAACAGAGAGGAAAAAAAAGTGACCAGTTGGAGCATTTTTAAAATTACACCTTTATAATAATTTCAAAAATGTTCTTTCTGTCCAAATTTGGATTCTACACTCTCTAAGATTTCCAACGGTACCAAAAACGCCTAAAACGGAGTTCGGATGAAGCAGTTATGAGCGAAACAAAATTAGCATGCAAAATAGTGAGTTTTGCAACTTAATAGCGAAAATTTACATGTGATAAGCGAAAAGAATTTGCAGCGTGAAAATTCGCAACAATATGATTCGCTATTGTATAGCGAGAAGTCACTTCATAGCGATATCTGATGATTGATTTCCATTTTTTTAAAAATAAAAAAATATAATTAATAAGTAAAAATAATAATAATAAATAAAAATAAAAACATTTTTTTAGAAATTTTTTATATATATATATATATATATATATATAAACATTTTCAAAAACAAAATAATAATAATAATAAACTTTTTAAATGTTTTTTTTTGAAAATAAAATAAAAAAATTAATAAGTAAAAATAATAATAATAATAATAAAAATAAAACATTTTTTCCAAAAGAAACAAAATAATAATAATAATAATAATAATAATAACTTATTTAAATATATTTTTTTAATATAAAAATAGGCAAACAAACTTTAGCTTTTTTTACCTCATTTCTTTGTTAGGCTGTGTGTGTGTGTGTGTGTTTGTCCTTTAGTGGAGGCCGTATAGAATTTCGCTACCATAGCGAAATTTCGTTATGATAGTGAAATTTCAATTTCGTTACCATTGCGAAATTTCAATTTCACTACCATTGCGAAATTTTTGCTATGGCTGCGAAAATTTCCTGCTCCCTACTCTTGCTATTTCTTCATTCCAGCCTTCAAAATTTCACTTAAAATGCAAAATTAACCTGAAAAATTAAGAAAAGTGCGAGAAAAGTAAAATTAATCTAAAACGATAATTAACTAAAATTAGAAAATCTAAGAATATAAATTAAAGAAATCAAAAAATAAAATGCGATAAAATGAATAAAACAAGAAGAATTAAAAGCGAGAATTTACATTTGGAGCGGCGGGCTCGAAAATCATAGGGGTCGGGTGCTCCCAATCAGAGGCAGGCACGAATAATAACGTGTATGCGATGTAGGTAGGCCCCCTTGTGTCTTTGATGTAGTGGCAAGTCACGTAGAGGCCACTAATCTATTGAAGTTACTTAGCAGCTGATTGCAAAATTAGGTGGCCTTTGAAGTAGGTGTTTTTGGTGTGGAATGTGCTGAAGGGGAAGGCAGGATGTACACTTGGTAAGTGGAGGCTGCGCGGTGGAGGCACGAGTGGCAGGCGGTGCGTGGGGTTGATTTCATGGGGTGGTTGAAGGGTAAACTTTTGTGGCTCTTTCCACCCATACATTCCTTTTTTAACCTCCTGGTTATCAAGGCAGTGATACGTTCTTCTTTTTCCTATGCGAAAAGTAACACCCGATGTTTGAGGATTCGGATAACCCCTTGCCAGCTTCTACAAATCCTCTATCATCTCTTCTTGTAATTTCTTGTTACCGGAATGCTTCTCTACCATCAGTGTCCTTAGAACCCATCTGGACATTGTTCTTGATTAGTGGGGTTTTCAATGGAGTCTGCCCAGGTTGTCCCATTTATACTCAAAGTCATTTTTAGCCCATCTATTTTCTTGTTCAAGAATTGTCTTCCCACGGTGACAATTCTCTGATTCGAATGGGCATTAATCTCCTTATTCTCTGCCACAAAGTCATCCACTATCGGAATTGGAGTCAGAAATGGCTTGTTGAATGGAGGATTATTGTGGTGGCTAAGGTGGTGAGATTCGAAGCATAAAATGGAGGTTCAGAAGGAGCATATTGTGGAGGTCTTGGTTCCCATGAGGAATTGGTGTTATTCCCCCAACTATGGTTGAAAACACTACCATATGGTGAACTCATCCATTGGTTTCTATAGTCCTTCATGGACCTATATTCACTTGGGTTCCTCTCCACGGGTTCTTCGACTTTTCCACTTAATTTGGTTTATGTAATCCCTCATTTGGACATATATACTGGGGTTACCCCACGCCACATGCGATCATACGTCCACTGTTCCATTGGGTTCAATTCAACCTTGATTGAAAGCTCTATCCAGCTGGAACGAACCCACATAGCAAGGAGCAAGCAAACACGAACAAGAAAAAAAAAAACAACTACCTGCAAAAGGGTAAAGTTAGATAAAAACAAAATAAAATGAAACAAAATTAAACACACTTGAAAACTAAAAGATATATACAAAAATTCACCAGAACTTGTGATGAGGATCACAAGTGTTAATGAAGTCATCATATGCGGCACCATCCGGCAAGCGGCGCCATTTTGATTCTTGCCCGCAGTAGGGTGATCGGAATCAACAAAATTTGTATCCTAGAATTCCTCCCTACATCGTAGTCAAACTCTTGCAGTATACCGGTCTAGGTCGAACAAAGGGGATGGGTTTCTTCGTACAAATGATTTGAGTGAAGTCAAAACTGGTGAATTAAATTTGGATTTTGGGGTTTTTGGTAAAAGCGATGAGGGTTTGATGATGAGCGAAAATAAGTGAAGTAAATAAGAAAAATAAGAAAAATAATAAAGAGGTCTCCTTGAAGTATGTCGAGACTCTTGGGCTTAGGATTCTAGGACGGGTGGGGGTCCTCACTGGGTCAGAATTTCCTCGCGTTAGGGGAGGATGACATATAGTCATCTCGAGCCGGATCTTCATTTAGGTATAAAACTGGCTTGAAATATTTATCCTTTTTGAAAAATGGCATCCTCACGCCATCGGTGGTCGCATGGAGTGAAAGAAAGTCACTGGACTCCCTTTCAATGGGTCATAGAGGTAACTAATGAATATCAGTGGATCTAACAATAAGCATCCACGAGCCCCACAAACCTTACGAATAATAGCCATTCGAGGAGATTGAGGGATAAAACCTCTGATTAGAGAGACACGGTGGCGGTGGGCCACTGCGCGTGAAACGGGGAACCTCCGGCGGCCTAGATCCTGTACCCGGCGATATACGCTTCCAAGGAGGAAGGGATTTTAAGTAGGAGCATCCCTTGATTTGTCATCGTCAAGGGTGTTTATTTGTTGCCCGAGAAAGTGCCCGAAAATGAGAGAAAAGAGAACGAGTGAAGAGCGGCAGGGAGGCGAAAGCTAAAAATTTATTGCGAAGTGATTGATGTTTACAAACCTTGACTCTAGCTTATATAATGCGGAAGAGTACAAAAATGAGCCAAAGCAAAGGCTATTCTGAGGGTAGAAGGAGAAAAACCAAAACGGAGTCGTTTGGATAAAAAACAAGGGCAACAATTTTCGCTATGCACAATGATTTTCGCTATCATAGCGAAATTTCGCTATGATAGCGAAAATTCGCTATCATAGCGAAAAATACAGGCATAGCGAAAGTGGGAGGTACCCCATTTATGCACTGGTACTGCTTATCATAGCGAAAATTCGTTGTGATCGCGAATTCCAGTAGCGAATTTGGCCAGTGTTCATCCTTTGTTCCGTGGTTCCTGCTTCCCGACCCTACATCCACATCCTCTTTTTCTTGGCTTCTTCTCTTGCGCTCTTAACTCCTCTTGGTCTACGATCTATGATGTTGGAGTTTATTTCGAGTTCTTCATGTTTGGATCGGAGCTCAACAATGTTGGCATGAATAGCTACATGCATGCAAAATTTTCCCCAATGCGATCGAGTAGAATAGTAGGGACCTTAATGTGTAAATCGGGTTAATTAGAGCGATTGTGTATACAAAAGCATGAAACCTATAATAAATAGGGTTGAAATAGAACTTTTGGGCACTAATCATAAGGCCTCGCGTCGGGAGCCAAGCTCGGTTTAGGAGCTGGCTTCGCCTTTCGGGCCATGCGGCCCGAGAGTCGGTTCGACTCGAGTGATTTGCGCCGGGCCTCAGCGCCCGAGAGCCCGATGGCTAAATTTGAATAGGCTCAGCTACTCAACGCTCGGGTCATGCGCGAGTCGGTTCCCGGCCTTCGGGCGTGACCCACGAGACTCGGCCTTTCGGTTTTGAAAAAGTTCGGCTACCGAGCTCGGACCCGTACGGCGGAGGCGGTTCGACTCGGGCGGTCGGTCCACGGGCTTTCAAGTCGGTTGAAAGGCTTCCGGCTACTCAACTTCGAGGCCATGGCGAAGTCGATTCACGCTCGAGTCGCCAAAGGCCTCGTGGCGGCGATCCTGGCTGATTTGAAGAGCTATTTGCCAGCGCTTCCGGGCCCGGCGGCCTGAGTCAGTTCATCTCAGGCAATTTAGCCCATAAGGCCTCAACGCCCAAGAGCCAAATAGCTCAGTTTAAAGAGCTCAACTACTCAACTCAGGCCATGCAGCCCAGTCAGTTCAGCTCAGGAAATTTAGCCCATAAGGCCTCGGCGCCTAGGGCCAATGACTGGAGTTTTAAGAGCTTAACTTCTTTCGACTCGGGCCGTACGGCCCGAGAGTCGATTGCAGCTCATGCAATTTAGCCCATAGGTCTCGGCGCTGGGAGCCGCAGTGACAGTTTGAACGACTCAGTACTCGGCTCGAGCCGTGCGGCTGGGAGTCGGTTCGGCTCGAGTGTTAACCCATGCGCCTTGCGCGGGAGCCCGGCTCGATTTGAATGAGCAGCGCTGCCGGCTAAGGTCGTGCGCGAAATCCGGTTCGGCTCGGGCATTCGTGAGGGCTCGGCTCGGTTCGAAACTCGGCTACCGGCTTCGAGGCCATGCTGACCCGAGTCGGTTCGGCTCAGCGAATTTGCCCATAAGGACTCAACGTTAAGGATCCCAGCAGCTCTGTTTGAATAGCTCAAGTACTCAACTCAGTCCATGCAGCCCAAGAGTCGGTTCGGCAGCGATTTAGCGATAAGGCCTCGGGCGCCTAGGAGCTGCGGCTCGGTTTAGAGGCTCGGCCTTAGCTCGAGGCCGCCTTAGCTGGGACGGGTTCGGCTCGGGCAATTTTGGCCCATAAGGCCTCGACTCTCAGCGGCCGTGACTCGGTTTGAAGAGCTCGAATGCCCAACTCCCGGGCCGTACGGCCCAGTCGGTTCGTTTCCGGGCAATTTGTAGCATGGGCCTTAGCGCCCGGCCCAGTGACTAAATTTTAATAGCTCGGCTACTTTCGGCTCATGCCGTGCGCCCACGAGAGTCGGTACAACTCGAGCGTGGCCCACGGGCCTCGGCGGCTCGGTTTTGAAAAGCTCGGCGCTGCACCGAATCGGGCCGTACGGCCGGAGCCGGTTCGTTTCCGGAAGTCGGTCCACGGGCCCGGCGGTCGGTTCGAAGAGCTCATCTGCTCGGCTCGAGCGATGCGACTCGAGAATTACGTTCACCTTAAGCGATTAAGACTATAAGGCCTCGATAGCCGAGGATCCACCGCGTTTCGATTTTGAAGCCGACTACTTAACCGGTCAGCGGCGAAAGTCGGTTCGGTTCGGTGAATTTAGACCGCCGGGCCTCGGTGCCCGAGAGCCCGGTGCTTTCGGTTTGAAGAAGCTCGACTGCCTTTCAGTCCGTGCGGCCGAAGTCGATTCATTTCCAGTAATTTGCTTTATAAGGCCTCAACACCTAGGATCCCAGCAACTCAGTTTGAAGAGCTACCCGACGCTACTCGGCTCGAGGCCATGCGGCGAAAGTCGCCGGTTTCAACTCACGCGAATTTTAGCCTATAAGGGGCCCTGGCGCCTAGGAGCACACTAGCTAAGTTTGAAGAGCTCAAATGCCCGGCTCGGGCCGTACGGGACGAAGAGTTAGTTCGGCTCGGGCTATTTGGCCCTCCAGCACCTTAGCGCCCGGGGGCTGTGACTCAGTTTGAATGGCTCGACTACCGGTAGGTCGTGCGCCGAGTCAGTTTACATTTCGGGCGGTGACCCACGTGGCCTCGGCGGCTCGAGTTCCCGAAGAGCTCGGCTGCTTAACTCGGGCCATGCGCGGCTGGGGAGCGGTCGGCAGGCGGTCGGCCCGTAGGAGCCTCGGCCTGGGAGCCAAGTGGCTCGGTTTGAAGGCTGACTGCTCAGTGGGCCCGTACGGCCCGAGAGTCGGTCGCTCGGCCCGATTTGGCCCGTGGAGCCTCCCGACTCACAGGAGCCCGGCTCGGGTTTGAAGAGCTCGAATGCTCGACTCATTGCCCGTGCGTACAGAGTCGGTTCGGCTCGAGCTGAATTTAGCCCATCAGGCCGCCCGAGGCCGGGCCCGACGGTTAAATTTGAATAACCCAGCACTAGTCAGCTGCAGGCCCGTGCCCAGCGTAAGTTCGGCTTCGAAGCATTGCTTAATGAGCCTCGTGCTTTCAGATTTTGAAAACTTGACTCTCGGCTCGAGCCATGCGGCCCGAAGCGAGTTCGGCTCAGCGGTCGGCCCGCGGGCCTCAGCGGCTCGGAGGTCGAAGAGCTCGGCTACTCAACTCGAGGCCATGGCGAAACGAGAGTCGATTGAAACCGAGCAATTAAGCCCGCCAAGGCCTCGGCCGGGGCCCGGCTCGGTTTGAAAAGCAACAGCCTTCCGGTCGGGCCGTAGACGAGAGTCGGTTCGGCTCGGCGATTTAGCTCACAAGGCTTGGTGCTCGGGGGGCCGAAGTAACTCGGTTTGAAGGCTCGGCTACTCCAGCTCGGGCCATGCGACCCGAGGAGTCGATTCATTTCGGGCAATTTAGCGTAAAGCCTCGGCGCGAGAGCCCGCGGCTCGGTCCCGAAGAGCTAAACTACTTTCGATTCAAGCCGTAAATCCCGAGTCGGTTATTTCAGCAATTGAGCCCATGGGCCTCGGCGCTAGGAACCCCGAAGCTCAGTTGAAGAGCTCGGAAATGCTCGGCTCGAGGCCATGCGGCCCCGAGTGTCCAATTCGGCTCGGGCAAATTAGCCATATCGCCTGACGCTAGAAGGCCGGCGGCTCGACAACTCGGCTCGGGCCGTGCTGCCCAGGAGTCGAGTTTAAGCCCAGGCGTGAGCCGGGCCTCGGCGGCTCGATTTTGGCTCGATTGCTCGGCTCGGGCCATGCGGCCCGAGACAATTTAGCTTTGGCGGTCGGCTACGGGACCCTCGGCGGCTCGGTTGGCTCGGATACTGACTCATTGCCGTAAATGCAGGGGAGCTCGTGACTAAGTTTAAAGGCTCGAATGCTCGACTCGGGCCATGCGACCCGAGAGTCGGTTCCGGCTCGGGTAATTTAGCCCATGGGCCTCGGCGCGTGAGCTGAGGCTCGGTTTGAAGAGTTCAAATGCTCGGCTCGGGCCATGCGGCCCGAGGGTCGGTCGGCTCGGGAGATTTAGCCCGTAAGGCCTCGGGGGCCCGGGGAGCTAGTAGCTAAATTTGAATAGCTCATCTACTCAACTTAGGCCATGCTGGCCATGAGTCAGTTCAACTCTGGAAATTAAGCCCATAAAGCCTCAGCGTCGAGGATCCTGCGACTCGATTTTGAAACTCGGCCTACTTAACTTAGGCGAGCATGTAGGACGAGAAAATTCCAATTTTAAAAATGGCGAAAATCGTAATTTCGGTAAATCAGAATTTTCTAGATCTCGGATGAAAACAAATTTCATAGTTGGAATTGTCTCGCGAAATCTAGCTACCAGTGAATTTACTCAAATTCAGGAACGAGTGTTCGAATTTGCGCTTTTCGAGGAAACGAGCATCGAGTGGGACACTTGGCGAAATTTGAGTGGCACACAGGGCGCCACATGTGAAGCTCCAATTCAGTCAAGTTGAGTTTAAGGTGGGACCCACGTGAACACATGGCATGATGCCATTGGGTAGAAAAGTCAAAAGAGTGGAAATAGGGATATGGAAGGCATTATTTGAAATGTTAATGAATGAGACAAAAGAGTCAATAGTGATATTCTCAAAGGGAAAGGAAATTAGCGTAAAGGGGAGAGAAGACATTTTTACGCGTGAGCTTAGGTTTTTTTATTTTAGAGAGAGAGTGTGTATCTTACCTCAAGATCTGAGGCGTCAGGCCAGAGTCGGATTCCTTCGCTCTTGCAAGTAGTCATATGTTGAGCTTCAAATTTACCTTATTACGAAACATAACCATGAGAATTAAAACACTATTAGATTTTCATCCCGAGTAGTAAAAAAGCATTTGCCAAATAAAATAACAAAAAAATAGAAAAAGAAGAGAATGGATAGAATCCTTATTACTTAGCTTAGGTTGCCTCTGAAGTTGCTCAGTTTTTAAGAGTCGGCTAGACTCATTGGAAAGTACTAGTGCTTGCATTTGACCTGATCATTCATCTTGGAAAGCACTTCCTCTTCATAACCATTCGGCTCGGATGTTTTTTCTTCCGGACTTTGAAGAGGAAAAGAAACTCAAAATCCCCACTTTTAATTGGTACAGCGGGGTTCATTACAATTTCTTCAAAAAGCAGTCCCTCTATGTGATGTAGTCTTAAACACATTTATGCTTAGGGGAATGTTCAAACTTAGTCCACTGATTGAAGCAAGCTGAAGAATTTTACGCACATGGCTCTTTCTTGCTCGGGTCGAGGTAATGGTTGGTGAAGATTGAACTTTTCTTTTTCCTCGCTATATGTGAATTGAGCTCCCCACCTTTGTTGATGTCAATCCATTACTTGGCTTAAGGAAAGAAGTGGTCTTCTTAGTATATGAGAATTTTGTAGATCCCCTTCAATGCCCCAAGTCACAAAATCCATGGGGAAGGTAAATGTGTCAATCTTCACCAAAATGTTTTCAATAGCCATTTGTAAAGACCAAAAGATATATACAAATTTATGACACTATTACCAAAGGACTATTGTCTAATCCCCGGCAACGGCGCCAAAAACTTGTTAAGTGACCAGATGATGTATATGTGAAAATATGGCCAAGGGAGTGAATGTGGTAAATACTCAGCCCGATTTGAAACGAAAGTAAGTATACTCAAGCGAGAAATGAAAAGTATTACCAACACTCGGCCCCTTCCCTTAAGTGCGCGGGTCATGTACAAGTAATAAAGTGGACTGCAGGAGTCAGGATATATCGATGCCACAGTTGGAGGTTCTCTCTGGTGGAATTTGATCACCTGCCAGATTACAAGGGCTCTTCCTTATTTAGGCGACCAAGTAGGATGTCGAATAAAAATCAATTTAATTAAACAAAAAAGCGATTTAAAACTAATCTAAAAATCTACCAAATAAACAACTACTTAATTCTAATAGGTATGAAGAGAGTCACTAGGGATGAGGATAATTATTTACAAAGCCGGTTTTCCATTTCCTTGAGAAGTGCAACATTTGTGAGTTGAATTCTAGATTTGTCCAGAAAGCAATGTAGTATAAGCAGTTTCTCATACACCATACATTTCACTATCCCCAGCACACCATATTCCTTTTTCGGGACAAATGGGTCTAAATAGCTACTTGTAAATTTGACACTCTTGGTCGATTGTTTTTCTTTTGATACTTCCACGACCATTTCTTAGAGTGAAGATTCTTGCCCATAGATAGGATAATCGAGCCTTCTCGATGTAATTGGTATCTCGTCCTTCAAATCTAATAAAATTTTCTATCTCCTTGATTAGATCTTTGCTAACACGGGATCGAATCCTTTCATCGGACTAGGAGAAACCTACGATCCAACTAAATTGATACATCAATCTAATTAAACCTCACACCATGAGTAAATTAGTGATCTATCAAAATATTTCCGAGAGTTCATTAGTTCGAAGATATTAATTGTATACCCACTGAGATTCTGGCTCTTTACTCTCGGGAATCTCCATCTCTGTGTCACTCGGAGGGTATCACGGAAATCGGAGCAAGATACGGCTCTTTTTGGGTATAGATTGCTAATATTCCGAACAATTCATTATATGAGCAGTACCCGATTATATAAATTCGATATTCAAACCGCAGGAAATAGAAAAGCGCAAATTTGAATGTTCAACAATTAAACCCCAGCCACAGGGTGTTTAATGTTTCATTACTTGATTCTGATCATCGCAATCGAAGCAAGTAAGAAAATGAAGAAAGAAATCAAGAGAAAGAAGAAAAACCCGGTTGAGCTTAAATCTTCTCCTGTGATGAAATAAATTGAATATCTGAGTCTGACAGGAAATCTCTTCAATATAAATAAAAATATGCTCCTAAGATACATTAAAAATAAAAATGCACGATAAAGCTAAGAAAATGGCGAGTTTAGAGAGAAGAAAACCCGCCTGAGAGAGAAAATCAGTTTTAAGCTTCAATCTTTGTTTGAACCTTAGTGAAATACGAATCTATTGCCTCTGACACGAAATATCTTGATAGAAATTAAAATGCTCTAAAACTACTCTAAATCTAAAACAAATCAAATCTACAAAAAACTGAAAAAATGGGCAGTCTGAGAGAGAAACCCCATGAGAGAGGCTCTCAATCTTCACCTTTGCCTCTTTTACCTAAAAAGCAGTATATATATGGTCTGGGTGAAATGGGCTTGAAATTAAGTCTCAAAAACTCAATTTTTCGGCCTTTTTGGGTTTCTCACGGCATTACGAAATTCGTGACAGGTTTCTGTCGCGACACCATTTTCTTTCGCGACATCATTTCTGTCGCGACACCATTTTCCCCATTGCGAGCACATTTCTGTCGCGACTAATTTTCCCTACAGGCCGTGCTTGGTTTTTCTTCTCTAACTTGTCGGGGCCATAACTTCTTTGTCTTAACTCGGATTTGGGCATGTGAGTACTCGTTGGAAAGCTCTTTGAAGTAGAATGCAGCCATGAGGGAATTTGAACCATTTGATGTTCCAAATGGTACAGAAAAATTCATCTTTCCAGTGGTGCGCTATGAGACTCTTGGCTAACTCTTCTTTTGGAAATATATTGCTCATTTCTTGCCAAATCACTTGCTTTTCATCAATAATCCTACAAAACCAAGTTTAGGAAATTTTATGAGTTTTACATGAATATGGATATAAAATGCCTGAAATAGCATGTGAAATGAACTCAAAACATAGATGAGTTTTGCACTCATCGATCACCCCCCAAACTTGAAGTTTTGCTTGTCCTCGAAGCAAAGAAAAGAAAAGTTGCTTGTCCCAGCGATGAAGAAAAGTTCATTCACCCTTTTATTTAACTAAGCGAGTAATTAAGCTTTGCAAGGGGTATGTGATATGTGTGTCTCGAGAATTACCCTTACAAGGAATATAGAGAATATGATCAGAGATAATTTATTCATTTAATAGTGAATTAATCTCATAATAGACAAATTTAGATCATGGTTCTCACTAGTGTGTGTGTGTGCTCTTCCGATCTCAAACAATTGCAAGCTAGATGAGTTTATGAGAATTGAGATAAGTATGTGGATCTCCTAAGATAATTTATTTAGGTTCCATAGGCTTGTTGTTCTTATCCTCTCCTTGTGTAGAGCCTTGCTAACTCTGAGATCAGTAGGTCTTTATAAGCTTGTAATGTAAGGCTTGGGTGAGGGTAGTTGAGTAGTCATTTAGGCTAAAACTTACCCCGAACATACATATTTTTACGCGTGCGGCTCCTACTCCATCGATTCTTACCCATCGACATAGTGACACTCTCGAACACCCCCAATCTGTTTTAGGTGCATCCTTCCATACTCATACATATCACTTTTAACGCACAAATTACGCATTCTTTTCAACAAACACGAAGCCTTTTTCTTTAAGACAAGGTTATTAAGAGTAGTGCAATGTCAAAACCCTTAAGCTTTCTACCAACCCTTAAGCGAGCTTTAAACCAATAGCTCCCAAACCGGTTGGCCTTAGGGTATTAGGTGTTAGAGACTGCCCTTAAGATACTTGCTCTAGGGAAGGGAAGGCTACGAGGCTAGACTCACTCTTCCCCTTGACTTTTTATTATATTTTCTTCTTTTACACTTGATATTTTTGTTTTTTTTTTTTTAACTTTACTCATTTCAGCCAATTTGGAGTTATTTTCCTATGGAAAAAGTAACCCCCAACCTAACTCTTACGCCACATTTCTCCAATTATGTTGAATCCTCATGTTATGGGTGAGTTTGGTTTCTTTATTGAGGGATAGTGATGTATAGGAAGGTTATTGGCTTCAAACTTGGTTCTTTGCTCATGAGAATTTGGCTCTTTAAGGCTCGACATCTTGGTACTAGAGGAATATGCATATGCATATTAATAGGGTTAGCTTGAAGGCATGATCTTTCCAATGATGGCCTATATCATTTCTCCGATTGTTGTGTTGCCCTGTGATTTAGCACAGTGATAATAGAACCAAGTTAGAACCTATGGAGATCAAAATTAGATGGATTCTCATAAACCTTCTCTAACCCGACAAAAGCGTTTTCAAGGGTACTTAGTGACCACGTGCATGGATTTTGAGAAACATTGACTAAATAACCTATTAAAGATAACTCATTAAGCTGTTAAGTCCTATTATCTCTATTATTGTCCATATGCCAGGGTTCATTTATGGTCCTTATTGACATCACAACAACTCCGGCAAAACTCCAATTAACTCCAATAAACTCTAACTAAAAAATATACCAGAAACTAAGATCTTAAGTTAGGAAGCATGAACAAAGTCATTATCGAAAAAAAGCACCGAGAAAATTTCATCCTCAAACTTGTCATTTTGCAACATGTGGGAGTGTGACACTTGATAAACTAACAAAAAAATAACACCCCCAAACTTTGAGATAGACATTATCTAAATGTCTAGCAATGAGCAAAAGGAAGCAATAAGTAAAGAGTAATAAAGAGAGTTGGGAAAAGTGAACTCCCCTTTGTAGTCTTGGCCCTTTGTAAATAGGAACCTTGATGATTTTGAGACATTGACATTTGGTGTACTACCCCTTGATATATACTATTTTGCTTCTTGGAGCCATGAAAGTGGCTTTGGCATTTTCTCGAACACTTGGTATGCACCGAGCTTCCTTCACCTTAAATGAGTGAGTTTTGATTCTTCAAAACCTCCTTGTCTATCTGGAGTACTCCCTGATCATGATGATCACAAAGAACCCCGAAACAAACAACCAAGCACAAAATTTTCTTCCATTGTAAATCCTCTTTGATGCTTGGAATGATGGATAGTAGGGTTGACAAAGGTAAGTTTGTGGGTTTTGTGATGGGTTTTAAACTTGAAGATTATGGAGATGGATTGGGGAGGAATGTGATTTAGGATTTGAGTGGATGGGAGATGAATTTGAAAGTGGTTGGAAGTTGCAAGGGTTGGAGGAAAGAGTATAGCGAGAATAGAGTATAAAGTAGGAAGAAGAGAAAAATGGGGTTTAAAGGGTTAAAAGCCTGCTGTTTCGTGTGTGGTCTTGGTCACGTCAGCAATTCTGCTCAGCACCCCTGTTTTTTATCCAACTTGTTATACTCATATCTCCTTCATTTTAGCTCGGAATTGGATGTGTAAGGACTCGTTGGAAAGCTCTTTCAATGTAGAATGTGCTCATGGGCTGAGGTGAACCATTTGGAGCCTCCAATCAATAGAAAAATCAGAATGTTCAATGCTGTCAGTGTGATAATTTCTTGACTCCTTGGTTCTCTTTGCTTGTCTCTTGCCCATATCACTTGTTATCCTTCAAAAGTCCTTCATGCTTATATATTCTTTCAAAATTCCTCCAATAGCAACCCTTAATGCTTTCATTCATGCTTGAACTCATCTCTTGTCTTCAATTCTCCTCAAGCATGATCATGAACCTTCGACTTTATATTTGATTCAATTTGGTTCATTTCATCTCAAAACCTGAAATTTGATGAACATCTCACTCCATTTTTTCACACTTCAAAGCACTATAATTACATCAACCACTTTCCAACTTCTTGCATAGCTCTTACCAAACTAGTCATGACAACATGTTGAGCTTCAAACTTATCTTATTAAAGCTACTTAACAACAAAGTTAAAACACTATTGGAATTTTCATCCCGTGATAAAAAGCGACAAATGAATAACTAAAAAATAGTAAAGAAAAGAGAATGGATAGAATCGTATTACTTAGCTTAGGTTTGCACCACGAAAGCTGCTCAGTTTTAAGAGTCGATAGACTCATTGGAAAAGTACTAGTGCTTCCATTTGACCAATCATTCATCTTGGAAAGCACTTCCTCTTCATAACCATTCAACTTAAGGATGTTTTCTTTCAGACTTTGAAGGGGGGAAAGAAACTCAAAATCCCCTTTAATTATAGCTAGTGGTTCAACCACAATTTCTTCAAAACAGTCCCCTTTATGTGATGTAGATGTAAACATATTTATGCTTAAGGGGGACTGTTCAAACTTGTGCCCTTTTGATTGAAGCAAGCTGCAGAATTTTCTGCACATGGCTCTTTCTTGCTCCGTCAAAGGTAATGGTTGGTGAAGATTGAACTTTGCTTTCTCCTCACCCACAAGCAAGGTGAGCTCCCCCTTGTTGATGTCAATCCATGCTTGGCTTGAGGAAAGAAGTGGTCTTCTTAGTATATGAGAATTTTGTAGATCCTTGATACTTGAGTCCGCAAAATCCATAGGGAGTAAATGTGTCAATCTTCACCAAAATGTTTTCAATAGCCATTACTTGAGCACTTCCAAATTTCGATTTATCAATAATGACTCTTCATCATCTAAGTTGTTTAGAAGTGCCTTGTTCTCAATTTCCAGCTCATTTTCACCTTCTTCCACATATTTCAGGATAGGAAATTTATGCACACTACTCAAAGGAGTATCAATGCATTCATTGGGATTTGGCAAAGTGTTACTCGGAGAGGTCCTATAGAATTTTTCCTTGAATGCTTGGACTAAGTGTCCTATTTGAGCTTCTACATTTTTCAATCTAGCACTAGTGTTGACTTGGAAGGCATCTAAATGCAGAATTTACGCTCCATGAAGATTAATCATCTTCTCGTTTCCCTTCCATGTAGATAAAAATCGCTCCTTGAGAGACAACTCTTCTTCCTCTGAAATGTAGGATTTGAACTCCTTGATAAGACAATACTCCTTGTTCCATGAGTGAGTCATTTTGAATTCTTTGGTCCAATTTATGAAGAAGTAGTTCAAGCTTGGCTTCTATGGAGGCAAATCTATCTTCTATTGAATGTTCCTCCATAAGTACCAACAAATAAGAAGAAAAAAAAAAGAAAATAAAGTACAAAATACTAATAAAAAAATTAACTAAGAAACCGTCACAACGAAAAGATAAAAATAAAAATAAAATAAAAATTGCCTAAATTAGCAAATTACATAGTTCTTGAAAATGTCAACTTCCAATGAGAGAAAGTGAGCGGAGTACCCAATCCCCGAGCAACAAAAACTTGTAAAGACGAATATACAAATTTATGACACTATTACGAAAGGACTATTGTCTAATCCCGACGCGCGAAACTTGTTAAGTGACGGATGATGTATATGTGAAGAAATATGACGAGGGAGTGAATGGTAAATTTTTCAAAAACTGATTTGAAACAAAAGTAAGTATACTCCAAAAACTGAAATGAAAAGTATTACCAACCTCGGCCCTTTCATGATTCTGCAGGTCATACAAGTAATAAAGTGGACTCTAGGAGTCAGGATATACGTACCCGAGGATTGGAGGTTCTCTCTGGTGGAATTTGATCACTTACGTTACAAGGGCTCTTCCTTTATTTAGGCGACCAAGTAGGATGTCGAATAAAATCAATTTTAATTGAAACAAAAAGCGATTTAAAACTAATCCTAAAATCTACCAAATAGCAAACTACTTAATTCTAAAGGTATGAAGAGAGTCACTAGGATGAGGATAATTATTTACAAAGCAGTTTGCTTTCCTTGAAAAGTGCAGCATTTTGTGAGTTAATTCCTAGGTTGTCCAAAAGCAATGTAGTATAGCTTGGATTTCTCCATACACCATACATTTCACTATCTAACACACCCATATTCCTTTTCAGGACAAATGGGTCTAAATAGCTACTTGTAAAATTTGACACTCTTTAAGATTTGATTGTTTTTCTTTTTCAATACTTCACAACCATTTCTTAGGACTGAAGAATTCTTGCCCCCATTGACAGGATAATGCAAGCCTTCTCCAATGTAATTGGTATATCGTCCTTCAAATCTAATAAAATTTTCTATCTCCTTGATTAGATCTTTGCTAACACGGGATCAAGATCCTTTCATCAGACTAAGGAGAAACCTCAGATCAACTAAATTGATACATCATCTAATTAATCCTCACACCATGAGTAAATTAGTGATCTATCGAAGTAATTTTTCAGAGTTCATTAGTTAAGATATTAATTACAACGTCTTTGCACTAGAGATTCTGCATTCTTTCTTCTCGAATGCCATCTCTGTGTCACTCGGAGGGTATCACGGAAATCGAGCAAAGATACAACTCTTTTTTGGGTATAAGCTACTAATATTAGAACAATTCATTATATGAACAGTACCAATTATATAAATTCGAGTATTCAAACCCACAAAATAAGCGAAAAGCGCAGAATTTGAATGTTCAACAATTAAGCTGACCACAGGGGTGTTTAATGTTTCATTCTTTGGATTCGATCATCACCCGATCAAACAAAAAGTAAGAAAATGAAGAAAGAAATCAAGAGAAAGAAGAGAAAAAGCCCGATTTGAGCTTTAATCTTCTCCTCAGCCATTAAATAAATTGAATATCGATGCGGCCACCCCGTCTCTTCAATAGAAATAAAAATATGCTCTAGATCTATTAAAAATAAAAATGCATGACAAAAACTAAGAAAATGGGCGGTTTAGAGAGAAAACCATGAGAGAGAAAATCAAGATTTTTAGCTTGATCTTTGTTTGAACCTTAGTGAAATCCCGAATCTCTATTATACGGCAAATCTCTTCAATAGAAATTAAAATGTGTTCTAAAACTACTCTAAAAATCTAAAACAATCAAATCCTACAAAATGAAAAAATGGGTGATGCAGAGGAGAGCCGTAGGGAGGAGCTCTCAGATCTTCTGTGCCTCTTTGCCTAAAAAGCGGTATATATATGGTCCTATAAGGTGAAATGGGCTTGAAATTAGGTCAAAACTCAATTTTAGGCCTTTTAGGTTCTATGACATTTACGGTCGCGACACAGGTTTCTATCGCGACACCATTTTCTGTCGCGACACCATTTCTTTCGCGACATCATTTCCTGTCGCGACACCATTTTCTATCGCGACATCATTTCCTGTCGCGACACCATTTCCTGTCGCGACTAATTTTCTGGGCAGCAACTGGTTTTTCTTCTCTAACTTGTCGGGGCCATAACTTCTTCGTTTTAACTCGGATTTGGGCGTGTGAGTACTCGTTAGAAAGCTCTTTGAATGTAAGAATGCAGCCATGAGGGAATTTGAACCATTTGATGTTCCAGATGGTACAGAAAAATTCATCTTTCCAGTGGTGCGCTATGAGACTCTTGGCTAACTCTTCTTTTGGAAATATATTGCTCATTTCTTGCCAAATCACTTGCTTTTCATGTCGATAATCCTACAAAGCCAAGTTTAGAGGAAATTTTATAGGTTTACATGAATATGGATATAAAATGCACAAAATAGCATGTGAAATGAACTCAAAACATAGATGAGTTTGCACTCATCACCATTCGCCAGCTTACTTCTTAATTCGGTTTATCCAGTATGCCTCTTCATCATCCCAAGTTTTTTATAGTGTCTTTTCTCAATTTCCATCTCATTTTCACACCTTCTTCACAAAATTCGGGATAGGAGGAATTTACCTTTGCTCAAGGGTATCAATGCATTCATTGGGATTTGGCAAAGTGTCACTAGGAAGGTCTGGGAATTTTCCTTGAATGCTTGGACGAGTGTCTGTTGAGCTTCTACATTTTTCAATCTAGCACTAGTGTTGACTTGGAAGGCATTTAAATCTGGAAATTTCTGCTCATGCAAATTAATCATCTTTTTGTTCCCTTCCATGTAGATAAAAATTTGCTTCTTAACAGGAGACAACTCTTCTTCCTCCTGAAATGTGGGATTTGAACTCCCTTGATAAAGCAATACTCCTTGTTCCATGAGTGAGTCATTGTGAATTCTTTGGTCCAATTTATGAAGAAGTAGTTCAAGCTTGGCTTCTATGGAGGCAAATCTATATTCTATTGAATGTTCCTCCATAAGTACTGATGGGGATAAAGAAATGGGCTCACTATCCTGCTCGCCAAGCCCAAAAGAATGGTGTGCCTAATGCAACACCCAGGCCCGCTAGGCCCAAAGGATGATCTTGGATAAATTGGAAGGTCCATATTCGGCAAATCAGACTATATTTCGCCAATTTAGAAAATAGAATAATCCTTGATGATATCTTACCAGTAAGCCATATCATCATTAAGGAAAGAAAAATAATGACAGATCATCGCCAGTTGGACATCCCCCAATAAGGAAAGAAGATTATCCCCGAATAAAGCATTTCTTTCTAAATCCTTTACCCTAATCGATACGATAATAAGAAAATCATCCAATGGGAGCGAATCCTAGTCATTATCAAATTTGGTTTGAACATACACTATAAATACATAGCCTTTAGCGATGAAGGTGCATGACACATTCGCCCACTGGCGATCCATATTTTCTCTCGGGGAAAGAATGGCTTGGGCATCGGAGCGGCTACAGCAGAAGCCCTACCGGCCTTCTTCTTTCCTGTTTTTGCAAGAGTGCCACATCCTAGAGAGCTTCACCGGGGCCGACATTGCAGAAATCTCGTCGGCCCGGAGTAGTCGGGAGCACGTATAACATGCGAATAGTCAAGGTTAGGCCCGACGGCTGACACGCTACAGCCCGGTCGGTTGAAAAAGGCATCATCGATTAGCGCGATGCGTAGGAGCGACCGGTTCCTTTATAAATATAAGCTGATTTCTGATTCTGCGATGGTATCAACCGGGAACCTGGCGGGGAGCACTTGTCATGGGGATCTTAGGATCCACCGGGGCGTCACGGATAGTAGACCTCTAGGGCAGTAGAAGCAATGCAAGCCAATACGAGTGGAAGCACTCCGCCTCGTCAATCAACGCCTGATAGAAGAATTAGAACAACTTACCAAACAGATACAGCATCCATGGGAGACATGACAGACCCAGGAAGGCCATAACATTCCCCCCCATGAAGGACAACACGGTCACGGCATTCCCAGTCTGAAGCGAGTAAAGTCAATGAGACGGAAGGGGCACGGACCACAGTGGCCCTGCGGAGAAGAAGCGGAGCAATGGAGGACATGTCGGGAACGAAGAACTACATCATCCCCAGCCAGGAGCGGAAGAGCGATCATGGGAGCAGGGGTTTAGGAATCTTCAACAAGAGCTCAACCATGTGATGGAGGTGGTCAAAGGGCGCGCCCCAGACATTATGGATACCTTGGTGCAACAAACTGAATCACCCTGCGGTAGGGTGCTACGTACCCCCTTCGGCGAAATTCGAATGCACCCGCAGTGGAAGCATTCGATGGAATTAAAGATCCCGTCGATCACCTCAATACTTACAAAAATCAGATGGAGTTGCATGGGTATCAGGACCCTGTGCGATGTAGGGCTTTCGCCACCACATTAAAAGGCATAGCCTTGGCCTGGTTTAATAGAATTCCACCTTCATCAATCTCTTCATTTAGAGAACTATCTATTGCATTCGTCTCCCACTTCATCGGAGCCCGGACGTATAGAAAACTGAGTTATCATCTATTGACCATCAAGCAGGGCTTGCAGGAGAGTCACGAGTCCCTACGTGCAAGGTTCAGCCTTAGAGCCCACCCGAGAGATAGATACTAGATGAAAATTCGCAATCCAGCACACTTCATTCTTTGGAGTTGAGTCTGATCGGAGGATCGATGTTTCCATCTCGAAGAACCCTCGAGCAAGCTGCATTTGAGGTGCTCATGAAAAGGAAGAGAAGTACATTAATGGAGAAAAGCCCTCATATCTAAGAAGGAGAGCTCTTCCACCCTTAAAAAGAAAAAAGTCATGACAGACTGACGATGAGGCGAAGCCCCAGACAAAGCGGTAGTAAAAATCCCGAGAAAGATCGAGAAACGATTCCTTAAAAGGCGGGGAACCTCGGGAGATCGTCACAGGCCCACCCTGGTCGAAAGACAACGGCGTTACTCACCTCGTAGTTCACTCCTTACTTGGCCTCGGTATCATAGGTCTAGTGAAGTCGCCACGGAATGAGCGAGTTCTATGAGGTGGCTAACTCAAATGAAGTCGGATCCGCCCTGAGGGACAGCACAGTATTGCGAGTTCCATAGGGACTATGGACACCACACGAACAACTGCATACAGCTAAAGAGAGAAATAGAGTACTTAATATGGCGCGGATACCTCCGGCGCTTCATATCTCCAGGGAATCGGGGCGAGTGACCCGAATCAAACGAGAACAGGGCTAACTACGGCAATATGGCCTCGGTAGACGACGACTCGGCGCAATGACCCCTTGGGAGAAATCCAGGTGATCTCGGGAGGATTCGGGGAGGAGGAGAGTCGGATTCGGCTCGGAAGGCCCATTTGCCGACATCGGGTAAGTGGATAGAAATACCGCGGTATCAGAAACTCACTGAAATTGGCTCACGACACATCCATTCCATTCTCGACTCCGAGATCACGGAGGGATGGCAGCATCCCATAGGGCAGATTGGTAGTTCGCGATTGTAGCCAGCAAGCCGATTCATGGGTCCTGGTGTCTTGAGTTCCCGGCCAGCATCATCTTCGCGTCGGCCTTCGATAAAATGAGCATTGGGAGAAAAAGCGGGCAAGTCGACACACATCTGCGGGGGTTTTTTGGGGAAAAAGTATTACCTTTGGGCTCAATTCAGCGGTGCTCACCACAGGAGAGAACCCCCCGTGCCGAACAACGACAATGAATTCCTCATCGTGAGCCCCATCGGCTTATAATATGTTGTTAGAGACCTACCAGCCTTATTAAAAGCCGTCCCCTCATGAGTACCACATGATAATCAAATTCCCGACCATACACCGGAGTAAGGATGGTTCGGAGGTGTGGTAGCCCGAGGAATGCTACGCAGCCTCCATGAAGCAGAAGGCAGTCGACAACGTGAATGTGGGCGAGCTTGACATGCGTGGCCGAGGTCTTTCACTTTTGGGCAGAGCCCTCGAGAGGCTGAACTAGTATCATTTGGATGACGACCGGAACATCACCGCCTATATTGGCTCCAAACTGGCGGAAGACCTCAAAGCCTCCTCACTCCGAGTTTTAAGGCCAGGAATAGAGACGTTTATGGGACGGCGGACATGGGAGAATTGACCTACGGTAATCACTCCTTAGGTTGAACACCGGTATCCTTCAAGCGGTCGAGCAAAAGCGCGGGAGCTTCGCGCAGAAAGGCAAAAGGCCATCCAACGAGGAGTCGTAAGCTCCTCGGCGGAGGCGATAAGAGAGGTGGAATATCCTAAATGGTTGGCTAACGTTGTGCTCGTCAAAAAAGAAAATGGCAAGTGGCGACTCTGTATCGACTTCAGAGCATAAGCAAGCATGCGAAGGGCTGACTTCCCTTTTCGAAGGGATCGACCTCATCGTGGACGCCACGCGGTACTTGAACTTCTCAATTTATGGATGCCTTTTCACGGCTACAACGGTCAGTATGGACCCAGGCGACCCGAAAAAGACCTCGTTGATCACGGCGCAAGGAACCTGGCCGGTATCGGGTAATGCCGTTGGACAAACGAGGAGCCACCTACCGAGAGGTTGGTGAGCGGGATGTTCTAGAAGCGGGATAGGCACAACTATGGAGGTATGCATAAGGCGACATCTTCAAAATCCACCATAAGCCAAGAGCTCCACATTTGCTCATCTCAGGCGTTCGGATCTGAGGAATTATAACATGAAATTGAATCCAGCCAAGTGTGCCTTGTTTGTATGCGGTAGGAAATTCACAGGCTTCATAGTAAACCATCGGGAATTGAGGGCCCGGCCAGGACAAGATAATAAGGTGGTGCTCGATATCATAGTCACCCTGCGGTATAAAGGAAGTACGGATCGGCGGGAAAAGTTGCGGCTTTAAGCCGGTTCGTATCCAGGGCGAGTGATAAATGCCAACCTTTCTTCCAAGTCCTGAAGAAGGCCTTTCAATGGGATACGAAGTGTGAAGAAGCATTCACAGCATTAAAAGCATACACTGAGTACCCCTCCCATTCTAGTAAGTCCTGTCGAGGGGGAACTCCTCACTCTATACTTAGGTAGTAATCGAGACTTTTCAACTAGCGTGTCCTGGAGTTAGAGATAAGAGCGAGTTCGGCTACTTAGGAGGTTTACTATTACGGTAGGGCTGCAAGGAGCGGAGGAGAGGTACCCCAAGAGTGGAAGGTTGATTTTGGCTGCGTGCTTGGCTCGGAAGCCGCTATGTTCCAAGCTCATACGATAGAGTTCCAGCGTAATGCCAGATGGTAGGTGTTGCATAAACCGGGGACCTCCAGGAGGCGGTGAGTGGGCCATGGGTTGAGCGGTTCGATCATCGGATCTGGACCGCGCAATAAAGGAATGATCTTGGCTAACCGTCATGGAGTTTACATCGAGGCGGAACACATTGGGATGCCCCAACTGACGGCCCGACCTCTCGGCTTGGAAACTCTGCGTAGATGGAGCTTGAGCGGCAAGGGAGTGGGCCAGATCTTATCCTAACTTCCCGGAAGGAATGGGCAGTGAGTATGCCCAGACTTGGACTCCGTACTTCCAACAAGCGGGCTAGGAGTATGGGGCGGTCATGCGAGGCCTCGGCCTCGCCCGGTCGTTAGAGGTCGATCATTTGGGGTCTCACAGTGACCCATTGGTGGTTAGACAAATAGAAGATACCTACGAGGCCAAAAGTGAAAGGATGATCCTATACCTCCAAAAGGTTCGTAATTTATTAAAAAAATTCGTGTTAGTTTAGATTAAGCATGTCCCGAGGCGAAAACTCCGGTAGCGCCAGCCGCATGTACGGCCTCGCGGGGAAGACCTCGCGGTCGACACACCTTCGGAATGCACAGCGAACCCTCTATCGATCCCTATAGCGTGGTGGTCGCCCCGGTAGAGTCCGTGTCGAGCTGGATGGACCCCATTTGGGATTATATAGTAGGCGGGCTGCCGGACGGCCGAAAGAGCGGGAATAAGGCGAGTCGGCCCGGGTTATTTAATCCTGAGGAGCCTCTACAAGCGAGGATTTTTCACACCTTTCCTTAAATGCATCGCGGGAGAAGACACCGAGTACGTGCTGAGAGAGGTACATGAGGGCATATGCGGAAATCATATCGGAGCTCGTGCATTAGCAGGAAAAGTCTTGAGGCATGGATACTACTAGCCTATAATACTCAAAGATGCAACCGACCTAGTCAAGAGATGCAAAATCTGTCAGGAGCACGCCAAGATCTCACGCCTCCCGCCCGGAACCCATGCGTCAATCAGCCCTTGGCCTTCCAGACGAGTGGGTTTGGACATGCGAGACCGCTTCCCGTTGGTAAGGGTCGGTCTGGTCATAATACGTCGCCGGTAAGTTAATTTCCACCGGTAAGGTGGGAGGCCCAGGCCTTTAGCCACAATTACGAACGAAGATGCAATTTTGTGTGGCGAGCCATCATATGCAGGTTTGGTATCCCAGAGCGGTATCGGACAGGGAAACGGTTCGACGCTAAATTCATAGATTTCTGTGTCGAGCTCGGAATTAAAAATTATTACTCGTCTCCAGCACACATGATCAGCCAGACGACCGAGTCACTATCGGAACCCTTAAAGCGCCTTGAAGATAGGTGGAAGACCTTAAAGGAAATTGGGTGGAATACCTCCACAGGGTGCTATGGGTCTGCGGGACCTGACCTGTAGAGTCGACAACTTGGGGAGAGCCCCATTTTCCTCTGGCCCTTCGGCAACTGAGGGCGACCTTCGTTGAGGTCGGAATAAAGTCTCCCAGGATCGAGTTAGCATCAATGGAGCACACTGACGAGGCCCTTCGTCTAAACTTAGAACTCCTAGATGAAAAGCGTGAGCAGGTTCTAAGGCGTATAGAGGAGTATCAAAGGAAGACAACAAGGTACTATAATCAAAAAGTCAAACCCAGAGCCTACACGTCAGCGATTTAGTCTTAAAGAAGCTCCTGCCAGCAAGGAAGAATCCAGCGCATGGGAAATTGGGCCCCAACTAGGAAGGTCCTTACATCATATCTCGAGTCATCGATCAGTACCACGTAGCTTCAAATGTAAGAGGGAAAAAATTTACAAAGATACATGGAATGCGGAACATCTTAAAGCCGCTTTTGTACTACATTAAGCGCTTCGCTTGTACTGGGAGCCCTTGTTAATTCTTAGATGACGTAGTTGAGCGCTTTTATTAATTATGCTGTCGGACATCTCACGCTTCAAATATATAAAAACTCTAAAAGGCATAGTGAGAGCCTGTAATATGAAAGGAAAAGTATCTCTTTATTACAATCAAATTACAATCAGATCGCAATCGGATTACAATTAGTATCGTCATCGTCTACATCTTGAAAGCACACAATACAAGCAGTTCCCTAAAAAAAAAAAAAAAAAGAGAGAATTAAGACAAAGGAGAAAGACAAAATGAAAAGAAGGAGAAAGAAAGGAAAGAGGTGGAAAAAAGGAGAAGAGAAAAATGGGATGGAAAGAGTTTATGCGGAAGGGAAGAGAAAGGGGAGAAAGAGATGTGGAAGAAAAGATGAAGAAGAAGGAGAAGGAGAAGGAAAAGAGGAAGAAAAAGAAAACAGAAAATTGAGAAGGCGATACATGAAAGGCACCGCCCTCTCCAAAAAATATTCCCTAGCACGAAGCTAGGGAATAACATAACCCTACAAAGCGGAAACTGTGGAAAAACACAACTCCCACGAGCAAAAATCCAATGAAGCCGAACCAGAATCTTCAGACGAACTCCCAGTAGAGATAATCAAGCTTCGGAACTCCATCTCACGCAAATTTGATACACCCACCAAGAAAGGCAGAATCTTCAAAGTATGGATTACAGAGCAACAAAATTGCCATTTATAAGGAGACCCAAGTGCTCGGAAATTCGCGCAATCGTTCCAAATTCTCCATAAATCAGCATTAATGACATACGCACCTTTTCAAGAATTGAAAATCAATTAGCAACACGAAGCGTTTCAGTATACCAAGGCCGTAGCGCCAGGAGCCAAGTAGCTCGCATTGACGAGGTGATCCACTCAGCACAGGCCACGCTACCTGAGGAGTTAGATCAACTAAGGCTACATCGCCACTCGGCTACATCGCCATTCGGCTAGAACGCCACTAAGGCCACAACGCCAGGAGCCCAACAGCTCACTTTGACGAGTTCATCTGCTCTGGACAGGTCACGCTACCTGCGGAGTTAGATCAATCCATATTACACCGCCACTGGCCACATCGCCACTTAGCTTACACGCTATCTCGACCGAACGCCCAACAAGGCCACATCGCTGTGGCTTCTCCTACATCAACTCACTTCACGAAGTTCGCCTACTCGGATGTGTCACGCTACTCCGGGAGGAGTTAGATCAACTCAGGCTACATCGCCACTCGACTATATCGCCACTCTGGCCGCATACCATCTCTATTGAACGCCACCAATAATAACGCCAGGAGCTCAATGGCCACTTTGGACGTAGTTCGCCCCGCTCGATGTGTCACGCACCGCGGAGTTAGATCAACTAAGGCTACACCGCCACTTACACATCGCCACTGGCCACATCGCCACTCTGGGCCACACGCCATCTCTACCGAACGCCACCAAGCGCCACAACGCCAAGAGCCCGTTGAGACCACTTTGACGAAGTTCGCCTACTCCGGACAGTCACGCGACCGAGGAGTTAGGATCAACTCAAAGTTACATCGCCACTCGACTATATCGCCATTGGCCGCATCACCATTCTACTGAACGCCACCACATTCACAAATGGCCAGGAGCCAAGCAAAATTTCACTTTGACGAGTTCGCCCGCTTCCGGATAGGTCACGCTACCCGCCAGGAGTTAGATCAACGCTACATCGCCATTCCTGGCCATCGCCACTGGGCCACGACCAAAAGCCGCGAAATTACTCTTGACGAAGTTCGCCTTTACCCTCGACGTGCCATGTGCACTCATCGAGTCAACCAACTCAAGTCACCACGAACCCAACCGGCCCGAGACCGACGAAGCTCTTCCCATCACCCGTGATAAGACGAACTCTACATCACCATTACCGGGCTGGGGTTTCAATCTAACTGCTTGCACCGACGAAGCTCTTCCATCAATTCGCATGCACGGTAGCCCTCTCGCCAGCTTCACATAGACAAGCTTCACCTAACTCCGCTCCCGCACTGACGAGCTCTTCCTATCAATTCGCATAGACGAGCTCTCTCAGCAGTTCACATAGACAAGCTCTACCCAACTGCCTGCACTGACGAGCTCTTCCTATCAATTCTCGTAAGACAAGCTTTACATCGCCACATGGGCGAGCTCTACCCAACTGTTCGCATTGACGATCTCAGCCAAAAGCAGGTCGTGAGGCCTAAGGAATCAGTTCGGCTTATACAAGTTAGCCGATGGAGATCAGCAGCTTGCATTGACGACCACCAAAAGCAGGTCGTGCAGCCTAAGGAATCCGGGCCTCGCCCATATAGTTAGTCGATGGAGATCAAGAACAGATTGACGCACCTCAGCCAAAAGCAGTCAAAATTCTAAGGAATCGGGCTTCAAATTATACAAGTTAGCCGATGGAGATCAGCAAATAAGATTGATGACCTCAAATAAAAGCGTGTCAAAAGTGTTCTAAGGAATCAATTCCTATACAACTTAGCCGATGGAGATCGCAGATTGACGACCGGGCCTAAAAGCAGTCGTGTGGCAATTTAAGGAATCGGCCTCATTTTTAGAAAAGTTAGCCGATGAGATCATCAATGCGATTGACGACCTCAACCAAAAGGTGTCGCCGCCTATGAACTCAAGCTCACACAAGTTAGCCGATGGAGATCAAGAAATAATCGACGACCTCAACCAAGCGTGTCGTGCAAATTATGAATCGGGCTTCTACCACACAAGTTAGTCGATGAGATCGCGAATGAATTGACGACTCACCTAAAAGTAGGTCGTGGCAAAATGAAGGAACCGCTTAACTTATGCAAGACAAATGATCGAAGACCAAGACTTCACTTGACGAGTCTCGCCTATACCATCCATACAACCTAGGTATCGAGCCAGCTCGAACAAAGTAGCACACGAAGCCTAAGTGACTCAGTTTGACGAGCCTAATTGCTCAGCTCAGACCCTCAATTCGGGCTATAAGGTTCATGAAGAAAGGCGAAGATACTCCAGTGAAAACGCAAATTTTTTTTTTTAAAAAATGAATATTTATTAAAAGGAGGGCTACATAGGTCTCAAGCCCCAGTCTCGCGTAAGAAAAGTGGTATACATGAAAGAAAATATAAAGCTCCATATCAGTAAACAGAGATAAACACGGGGAAACTTAGGGCACAAACAGGAGGAATGCACGATGAAGAGGGGGAATGTGGGCCTCAAGAGAGACACTGTGGTTCTTAAGAATAATTCAAGAGAAAGATTCCTTCGCCTTGTCGCTCGGGAGGTTGGAAGTTGAAGTCCAGTCCGAGCACGCGCGTGAACGGCCTTCGTCGAAAGTGAGCCACCCGGGAGGCCCACCGAGCACTGCTTGATCCCTCGCTTTCTAATAACCATCCTCCTCGAGCAACCAAACTGGTCGCCGATGAAGGTCCACGCAATCCGCGACACTCCCATTCGAAATTGCTCCACCAAATTTATTTACCAGAAGCCGCACGAGCCGCTCGAGCTGTGTTACCTTATCGCTCAGTCGCCATTGGCCGCGACGTAGTCTACTTGAGACTCCGCACCGTCGGATGTGATGAGCTCCCTCCTCCCAACCATCCGACGCCCACACCGGGCAAACCGCAGCCCCTTCCTGCCCCCATCAACCATTTTATAACCTGAGCTCACCCCGAACCTCCCGGGCTCGCCTTCACCGCGCCGCTACTTCTGACCTCATCTTCTTTATCGCCTCGAGCCGAGCCGACGGTGATTCGCGCCACGTTAGCCGAGCTAAAATCAACAAAATTTATATACACCTGTTCTACCACCGCCGTAGTCAAGCTACTCAAAGATAGTGCCCAGGGTCGAACATGGGGTGGGTTTTCATCCTAGAAATGGTTTGCATTAGGGCATTAAAGGTAAGGCTTATTTGACTTTCGATTTGTGTCAAAATGTAAATGGTTTAAACTGAAATTGCAAAACTGGAAATGGTAAAACCAAATTCTAAAGTGAAGAAATTAAACTTTGAAGATTTAGGTCACCAACTCTGACAAGCTAGGGCAAACACATGTCCTCGTGTTTTATCCTCCTATGTGAGTCAACACAAAGACGCAGCTTATGGCCCCTTTTGTTTAAACCCTAACATTCCTTATCATTTTTCTAGTTAGTGGAAGACCATCTGAAGAATCACAAATAAGCATCTCTCACCCGAGCAATCGAACCCTAAAGTATGGAGAGAGTATTGGCCAAACAATAAAAGTCAATGTTATTTAACCCTAATTTGAAGAACCCTAACATGTGGAATGCTACCTCGTAGGCTCAGAAGACCATCTAAAGAACAACCAAATTCTGAAGCATGGAGAGAGTATTGGCCAAGACAATAACATCCCATGTTATGCAACCTAATTTTGAAAATAAGGGGCCAGTAAATACACTACTCCGTGACTTTTAGCACAGAGGACAACATGCTTAACCCCACCACTAAGCTAAATTTTCCTTCCTTCAGCTGGGGCGAGGCTTAGCTAAGCATCTCTTGTTGTCATCCTCAAGAGGTGTTTGCGCACCGTGGGAAAGTGAAAGAAAGAAGAGAGAAAGAAGAGAGAGAAGAGAGAAAATAAAAGCAAAGCTAAAAAAACAATTTATTTACAAAAGCAGTAAAAGAAAATAACTTACAAATCACCAAAAAAAACTTGTATTCACCTTCTATCCTCCTCTCCCTTATTACAAAACATGAGGGGTATTTATAAGCCTCCTCAAGGTAAGGAATAAAAAACCCTAATAACTAGGCTAAGTTATAGGACAATTGGGTAATAAACAAGTTTGAAGGCGCCCAAAGATTAATTACAAAGCATGACGAGGCATGTAATTGCCATAGGAGAATTCTCACACTAGCTGACTTAAAAGTGTTTAGCTTAAATTGGCAAGGGTTCAGCTTAATTTGGCAAGTGTTTAGCTTAATTTTATATATAGCTCACATGCATGTAAATTTCGCTTAAGCTAGCTTAAATTTTCTAGTGAGAAGCTTAATTTCGTAAATGCACAAGGTAAGTTGGCTAGCGACTCTCGCACTTCAGGTTGCGAGGATTGCGAACTGCTTATGTAATTAGCTATGAAATTACTAGGATTGCGAATTGGCTGCGAACAAAGCTGTAAAATTCTGGCTGCCTCGCATGCCTCCGCCCCGTCTTCACCATCTCATTTCTCCACTTTTCCTTTTGTTTTCCATTGATTGGGCTTCACGATGGCTGAGACTAAACTTCCAACTCTCGCGATTGATCATCGGCATTGTGTTGAAGCTCAGAAGTGCATAAAATATCTTACAAACAACCAAAAACATGTCTAAATGGTATAAGTGTTACTAAGATAACATGAACACTTCAATTGGGATATATTACGATTAATGATCAAAAAGTACTCAAACCTATCTAATATGGTTCAAATGTACTTGACAATAATCACACTTCAACCTAAACGTTGCTAGTCCCTTACAATGCAAAATAAGAATTGAGATGCATGTGGTGATTTTCAAAAAAGGCTTGTGGTTTCAAAAGGTTATTGTACTTATATACAAACTAACATTACTTTAAAGTGAACAATTGAAATCAAACATTTGAAACCTATATACAAGAATAAATCCATAAGAGAAGAATTTTAGAACAACACTGCTTCCATGATTTTCAACTTGGATTTCACCTAAGTCTAATGGTTCTTTTGTAAACTTATTAAGCCAATAAACCGCAAATTGCCACCTCCCACAACCTAGCACCGACATGGCCTTAAGTTGTCGAACAACCTAGATGTGGCTAGTTACACTTTTCTTTCTTTATCTATCTACACGTAGGGTGCAATGCGTAAATCCGACTTCACCAAAACCGTAACGTCCACCGATGACTCTAACCAATTAAGGCGAGGCCAAAAGGATCAATGACCACTAACTCTAAAGGCTTCACCCCGGACTCCGAATGACTTCGAAAATTAAGTACCCACAAGTCATTAAACTTCACCTATCCACCCATGTAACGAACACTAAATCGATGAGACTGTACCAATTAAGGCTTAGGGCATCGGGTTTCAAAGGTTTTCGCCATACACCCTCGACCGTGCTCGGGTTTCAAAGCAAAATTCACGACTTTATTTTTCTTTTTCTTTCTTTTCTTTTCTTTTCTTTTCTTTTCTTTTCCTTTGGAAGACAACATTGCTCTCAATTGCACCTAAACTCAATCCTAGGTTGTCAACATGCCTAAGGCTTCACTATGCAAAGCTTAAAGAAGGCATACAAATTTAAAAGCAACCTTATTGAAGCAATCTAGAGCGCAGTTGTGTGACATAGCATAAAGTGAAATTTCAGCGTTACATGCCGGAACAATGGGATCAACACAAATTGTTTCAAGCATTGAATTTGTTCTAGCATATAGGTGACAAAATGATGATTCAATTATCCAATTTAAAGCAATTCAATCGTTTCACTGAAGCAATTCAATTGTTCAATTTGAAGCAATTCAATTGTCTCATCAGCCAAATTCTTAATTCATGTAGTTTGAAAGAAAAACACATATTTATTATTGTGGGATTCAAGAAACACAATATGCAAAAAGTCGAATATATATATATATATATATATATGATATATATGGTAACCGAGAAGCTTGATATAGCCAAATGGCTTAATACATGCATAATAAAGTTACACACAAAGTTACACACGCTACTATGGCTAATACAAAAAAAAAAAAAAAAAATCCTAATCAAAAACAGTAGGCAGTTGATAAAGCTGAAACTGTACATAAAACAAAAAGAGACCTAACCACCTCACTGCTGTGGTGGTGGCGGTAAGCTTACCGCAAATGCTACCAGATATCCAATGAGGCCGCAGAGATCATGGTGTGTCTTCTCGGTAGATCATGAGGAAGACCTGCCGACCATGATCCGTAGCATGGAATGGCACTGTCCCAAAGTGGCCCTCACTGAGCCAATCTCCGGTCATGTAAGCCGATGTCATCGCTGAGGGTCGCAGTAGTGTGATCGCATCCATCACCCGTACCATCTCCTCGGGAAAGCCGACATGTATACTCCTAAGACTGTGTGTTTGAATATGAGTTCTGAGTATCTGTGTGGGCCGTGAGCTGAAGTAGTGGGGCAGAGGGAGATGGAGGGGAAACGATCTAAATACAGGAGTGGAGGCCTCTGCACGGTCAGCATGCGGCATCATCCGCATGGTGGGTCATCGTGTACCTCCCGATCCGCATTCCCGGTCTCGCCGGGCGATATGGAAACGTGACTGGCATACATAACTGCTCCATCAAGCACACATGTAGGTATCTGCCTCAAGATCTCTATCCCAGCCCTCCGAACTGATCCGCCAAGAACATAGTAAGTGAAGCCTCTGTGATAAGAAGTGGTATGCCTCTCGTCGTGCGAGGTCTCTCCGGCAATCTTCTCCTCAAACTGTAAGAGTGAAGTCATCACCAGCTCTGATGGGCTAAACCAGAAATTGCCCGAGATTCTGACAATGCCCGGCATAGTTCCCTCCTTCCGCACATACGCCGCAGGGAAGGCAAAGCAGCGATGGTCGATGATTCAAGATATGAGGCGGAAGTCGCTCCGACAAAGGATCGGACTACCAAAGATCCCCGCCGTTGTTTAACCATCGCTCCGGGCGAGGGTGGCCCAATCTCTATAACCCGCACGCTACGGCCAGAGCGCGCACCCTGCTGCAATAA
The DNA here is from genome assembly GCA_016808115.1 of Tetrastigma voinierianum. Taxonomy (NCBI): domain Eukaryota; kingdom Viridiplantae; phylum Streptophyta; class Magnoliopsida; order Vitales; family Vitaceae; genus Tetrastigma; species Tetrastigma voinierianum. The sequence continues at coordinate 122,467 of JAEQBH010006226.1, read as the reverse complement.
CCGGATCGAGTACACCACGGCACATCTCATCCCCGCTGACTTCCGTGAACTTATCCGCATCCCGAGAGGTCATGGAGTGGTAGAACCGCCTTGACCAATTCTCGTAGTAAACCGTCTCTGAGTCATAAATGGAGGAGTTTCAATACCTCTCGATCAACTCACCACCTCTTGATCTGTGGCTCCGCCATCAATCCAGAACGTCGGGGAGAACCACTCCTCGCCTGAACAACACACGATATCCGCGCATTCCCCGAATGGGGTCCCTCTAATGATGTGCCTCCGATCCGCGAGGTCGTGATAGTCGAGGAAGGTGTCGCCCGTAGCCGGAGGAACCGGGAGATGGTGGGGCCTGGCGATGATGACTCGCTCGCCCGGCGCGGGCCCGCTGGGAAGGCCGGCCCTCCTAGCCTCCCCTCTCGAGGTAATTCCGGGGATAGCCCGGTCCCATCCGTGTTCGTAACGTCAACCTGCAGGCTCATCGTAATGGACAAAGGATGGCACTAGTGCCGGCATCGGGTGCCGCGGCTTCTGCTCGTGTGCTAAATCTCACCGAGGCCAATACCGGACCCACCCCTCGTATCGACCATATCCGATATCTAAAAATAAACCGCCGAGGCAAAGTGGACGCACTCATGTGGTAGCCGGGGCCTCAGAGGTTCAACTGCCTCACAATCAATCCCCAACTAAACTATCCAACAAACCAGGCTCGCCGACCGAGACTGGAAATGGACCCCGGACTGAATCAAGTCTCGAACTATGATCGCATACACTCGATGTGGCCTTTAAACTGAACCGAAGGCAATGTGGCAATGACCAGCAGGTGAGGGGCTCAGACAAGGCGTGGGCGAGGGCTCACTCACTAGCCGTGCAGGATGACCGGTGGAGGCTCTGCACATCGGCCGGCTCCGATGATGCGGTAAAAGTGACTCGGTCCCAGTGATGAAGGCTGTGGAGGGCTCAACAAAGGTCAAGCACGCTATACGCAGTCAACAGGCACGGCTGGAGCTCAGGCACGGCCGGGCAAAGTGGGAGCTCAGGCACGCCGAGGGGGAGAATGTGAAATGGCATGTAGGCCAACCCCTCCCCTTCGCTTTTATAAGCCAGATGGTGTTCGAAGAGTCTCCCACCAATTTTTCTAAGCCCAAATGAATTTCGCTCTGCATGGTCTTTTCTTCTCAAAGATTTAAAAACTTTAAATTAATTACTAATATTAAATAATAATATAATCCAAAAATTATTGTTAGCAAATTTACTATAAGGACATTTAAACATACTATTTTCATATATACAAACTAAATTATAATGAAAAGAAAATTGCTAAGTTAAAATTTCAAAAAATTATTAAGACTAAATGTAATTAACTAATAATATAAGACAAAAATTAAAATTTGTGAACTCGTAATCCGGTTTTTGAAAACACCGAACCTGAGTTCGTAAATACTCAAGGGGGATCATGAGAATGATCTCTCAACCCATGCAGCGGGCCCGGCCCTACCCATGATGTCAGCGTGCCATAGTTGAACCGTTCCTCTGAATGGTTGTGGATTCGAGCAATTGGCTTGCTGTTGGTGTTGTTGGCAAGACCAATTCTCCTTCATTACCAAGGCTGATCACTCCTTGCTTTTCCTGGGCACTTTTTTTACCTGCACACTGATCAATTGAAACAACCTCATCAGTTATAGGATTTTCAGTTTCTAACAATTTTGGGTTGTTATTCAAATTGAAGATGTTCAACTCCAAGGTCATATCACCAAAAGTCAATTGCATGATCCCATTCCGGCAATTGATAATTGCATTGGCAGTGGCCAGAAATGGTCTTCCTAAAATGATTGGCACATGATTGGGTTCATTGGAACTTGGTGCAGTGTACAGGACCACAAAATCTACTGGATAGTAGAATTTGTCAATTTTTATAAGGACATCCTCAACTATCCCCTTAGGGATTTTCACTGATCTATCGGCCAATGAGAGTGTGATTGTAGTAGGTTTAAGTTCACCTAAACCTAACTGCTTGTATACTGAATACGGCAGTAGGTTCACACTGGCTCCTAAATCAAGCAAGAACTTTTCTATTCAATTCCCACCAATATTGACTGGTATTGTGGGAGAACCAAGATCCTTGTACTTAACAGTACTTGCTTTGGATTAGGGCACTGACATGTTCAGTGAGAAAGGCCTTCTTCTCAATGCCTAATCCTCTCTTTTTATCGTGCAAAGATCCTTTGTAATTTTGCATGTAGACTCATGTCGATTAGACTGCTAAAGGTATGTTAACCTTTACTCATTTTTGACCTCAAGAATACCATTGTTGAGTTTCCTTTTTCTTTCCTTCTCTTAGTGCTTGTGGAAATGGAGGTGGTATGCGGCATTGAATCTTCCTCTAGGAGGATATGCCTGTGTTTCAATTCTTCCTTGCCTAGTTCTTCTCAATGCGTTTCTGCATAGCCGATCAACCCTTTTCCACTTCTTCAAGGTGATTTGGCCTTAACCTCATCCATTCCCGAATTGTTAAATGATCCTACCTCATGAATTCCTTTAGGATCCTAACTCGTTTGTGATGGAAACCTTCTCTTGTAAATTCAAGCAACTTGTTAATCTTGGTGATTGAATAATCGTAGGTTGTCAATTTTCCGGTCAGATTACTCAAGCCTACTCATTCTCTTATTCAAGCAGTACTTTCTACGCATCAACTTTGTGCCAATTGCATTAATTCCTTTGTTCCTCAACAGTTGCCCACCACCTTACTCAAATTCAATATGGCTTCTGCTCTACCGAGAAGAGAGGATGGTGGTTGTCGTGGATCGTGAGGGAAACCAAACCGAGGCTGCACCTCGGGGTACATGCTGTGGGGGTTGGGTCTCCATGCTAGATTAGGTGATTCCTCCAATTGGAATTGTAGGTATACTATATGGAGCATTGATTGTTGTGGCTTGTATTGTCCTACGTTGTTTGCACATTCTCGACATCAAATCCTTCACTCAGAGCCATAGACACCTGCTCGTCAGCGTGCAAGGGATTGGAACTCGTGCAAGGATTAGACTGCACAGATTTCTCGGCCACTGCAGATGCACCTCTGAGCCGCTTGCCTTCAAGCTCCTCTCTTCTACCTTCCCGGCTAGGTGGAAATCCTAGCTCTCATTTCTATGTCTTCAGCAAAGGTACACATCCCACCCCTCGTCGACTCGGTGTTTCATCCTATCCGCTCTAGGTTAAGTTCATCCCAACCCTTAGAAGTTTCAGCCACGTAATTTAAGAAATCCATGGCTTCACTGTGGATGTTTGCTTAAAAATCTCCCCACACATGGTTTCTAAAGTCGCTCATGGCAGAGACATACCACCATAGAAGTGGTTCACCAACATCCATGTGTCAAACCCATGGTGTGGACATGCACTGATGGTTTCCATAAATCTCTCCCAACACTGTTAAAATCTCTCACCATCCTGAGATGCAAAGGTATAAATTTGCCTTTTCAAATTATTAGTCTTATGAGTACTGAAAAACTTCTTTTAGGAATTCAGCCTTTGCAAACAAATTTCAATTTCTTTATGGTTCTAGCCTCAATGAGTCGAGCCATATCTTGCCTTGTCCTTTAGGAGTCATTGAAATGCCTTAGCTTCAAATCCATGTCCATCATACCTTCCTTGAAGGTAGTGCAAACCTCCTCAAAATCCCTTATATGAGTGTATGGATTTTCATTTTCCATACCATGATATGTGGGGAGTAGAGGTACCAAATATGGCCTCACTGCTACATCTTCAGCAGGAGGAATGATACAGATGGGGCACTAACTCTAAGAGGTGATGTGATCCTCATGGCTCTATAGGCATTTGGATTCATGGGGTTCCTCAAGTTGGCTCGTTTGTTCCCGTATGGATCCATGGTATCGCTGGTACACCAACTTCACTAGCTAGTTCAAGTTGTGTACTAACTTCTATTCAGCCTACCCGGGCGTTCCTATCCCATCACATGCACAGCTTGTTACACAATTGTAGAGACAACAATTAGAACCAACAAAGAGTGCTAAAAGAAAAATTAAAACTAATCTAACAAAATAAATGATCAATAAAAATCGGTTTAACACAGTAAAGTATCGTCAAGTGCTGTAAAACCGCGCCTCGCAACCGAGATAAAAGAGGTAAAAGTAGCTACCTTCACTTCAGATGTGGATCACAAGTACTCTTCAACTTACCATAAGTAGTTTACACCATCAAACCTAACGCGCCATTTGACTGCGCTACGCAGGTCGAGCCAAAATCAACAAAATTTATATACACCAGCCCCTACTACTCGCCGTAGTCAAGCTACCGCAAAGATAGTGGTTCAGTGGCTCGAACACGGGATGGGTTTTCATCCTAGAAATGGTTTGCATTAGGGCATGAAGGTAAGGCTTTCTATTTGGACTTTTTGGATTTGTGTCAAAAGCTGTAAATGGTTTAAACTGGAAATTGCAAAAACTGAAATGGTAAAAACTGAAATTTAAAGTGAAGAAATTAAACTTTGAAGCATTTAGGTCACTAACTTGACAAGCTGGGCAAACACATGTCCTCGTGTTTTATCCTCTTATGTGAGTCAACACAGGATGCGCTTATGGCCTTTTTTGTTTAAAAACCCCAACATTCCTTTATCATTTTTCTAAGGCTAGTAAAGACCATCTAAAGAATCACAACAGATCTCTCACCTGTTAATCAACCCTAAAGTATGGAGAGACGCTAAAACAAAAGTCAATGTTATTTAACCCTAATTAAGAACCCTAACTCAGGAATGCTACCTTAGAGGCTCAGAAGACCATCTAAAGAACAATCAGCCCTAAAGCATGGGAGAGTATCGCCAAGACAATAACATCCCATGTTATGCAATTGAATTTTGAAAAATAAGGGCCATAAATACACTACCCGTGACTTTTAGTACAAGAGGACAACATGCTTAACCCCACCACTGCTAGCTTCCTTCCTCTTCAAAGGAAGGAGGCTACGCCAAGCATCTCTTGAGTCGTCATCCCCAAGAGTAAGGTGTTTCGCGTACTGAGCGTGAAAGAAAGAAGAGAGAAAGAAGAGAGAGAAGAGAGAAAATAAAAGCAAAGCTAAAAAAAACAATTTATTTACAAAAGCAGTAAAAGAAAATAACTTACAAATCACCAAAAACTTGTATTCACCTTCTATCCTCCTCCTATCCACCTCCTTCTTTATTACAAAACATGAGGGGTATTTATAAGCCTCCTCAAGGTATGAAATTACCAAAAACCCTAATAACTAGGCTAAGTTATAGGACAATTGGGTAATAAACCAAGTTTGAAGGCTGCTCAAAGATTAATTACAAAGCATGACGAGGCATGTAATTCTCGCATAGGAGAATTTCGCTTAATTAGCGATTCTATGCGTTTAGCGAAATTGGCAAGGGCCCAGCGAATCTGCAAGGCTTAGCGACTCGCAAGGTTGAATTTCGCTAGCCAGCTTAAATTTCGCTAAGCCAGCTTAAATTTTCAAAGGAGAAGCCTAATTTCGGCAAATGCACGGGAAGGCGTTGGCTAGCTTAATTTCTCGCACTTGTGCTGAGACAAACTGCTTTTGCAACGCTATAAATTCGCCAGATTGCGAATTGGTTGCGAACAAAGCGCGAAAATTCTCGCTTTGCCGTCTTCCCATGCCTCTCGCCCCGTCTTCAATCGCAGATCTCATTTCCTCCACTTTTCCTTTGTTTTTCCATTGATTTTTCGTGGGCTTGTCGATGGTCGACTAAACTTCCAACCTCATGATTGATCATTTGCATTGTGGTTGAAGCCTGGGCGATAAATACCTACAAAACAACCAAAAAACATGTCTAAATGGCATAAGCGTTACTAAGATAAACATGAACACTTCAATCGATATGACACATTTAATGATCAAAAGTACCAAAACCCATCTAATATAGGGGTCTAAAATTGTACTTTTTGGACACTAATCAACTGGCATGCTTTAGATCGATTAAGTCGCTCCACTTCTTCGCCATACGTCCGCGCCCATTTTGCAAATATCCACTCGTAAGGGAGGCCGCCTCGCCTCATAAATCCCAAGTATTTTTACATGCTTCATTTAGTTTGGCCTTTCGGCCGCACTTCAAATGAGTGGCTACCGCACATCAAACATGAAGTCAACATTCAATGATGCGGAATCGCATGAAAATAAGCACGCATTAGAGACTTAATGAGTAAACCCCGGGCGGGATAGCCGCAGCCCTCATCGACGGCAGAGCCGACCTCCCAAGGTCTAACTTTGTGATGGATGACCCACCGCCGCTGAAGCCAGATTGAAGAGAAAAGAGTCCTCGTCTTCACCAACTTTTGGTTTCGGTTTCTTTCTCTTCAGCTCTTCCGCCCTTCAAGGAGGTGACCTAGCACTCTCCAAAGGCGGATTCCAGACGGTTATAGGCATAACCGCCAACGGCCGCCGACCTGACGCACCCAAGAGACTTTGCCTCTACATCTTAGAGCGGGGCTGAGCTCAAAACCATGGAGCCTCTACACAAGCGACGACGCCCGCCCAAATTCTCGAGCGTAATAGCCTGAGACGCCCCACTTCTCGAACTTTCTATCGAAACCTACTTGCCTTTCTCAATGGAGTTTGATTTTTTCCACACACCCGGCTTCCGAGACAAAATATCCCACTGGATCAAAAATTCTCCCCTAGTAGGAGTAGTCATGAAAAGTCTAATGAGAGACTCCCATGGTGGGAGGAGGTAGGGGCCTCGGCGCTGAACGGTGCACTCTCAAATTGGCTGGCCAGAATGTCCGATTTTATCGCCCCGTAAGGACGAAAGGTGATATTTCGGCCAACGCCGAGCTACGACATTATCTTCAGACTAAGGTCAAGCTCTGCACTGAAGCATGAAAATAATGCAAAATCAGGAACATTTAGCAACCTTCACACAAGTCATACGGAAAATAGCGCAAACACTCACGAAGATTGTCAGGGGTGGTCCAAGCCACCGGAACGCCCAGAGTGTCGTCCTTGTCGGAAGGATTATATTCCCAGTTGAGACCGCTGACAAAGAAATAGTGTCCCTTCCACGACCTATGGGAAGAAGGAAGATCAGAGATCACCAGAGGGGCTCCAGGGCGCCTGGAGAAATAAAGGAAGCCCTCGGTGGTCTCCTTTGGGCTAAAAAGATGGAGGAGCAAAGCCACACTAGGGACGCCGAGCCCTCTGTCCCTAAAAAAGGTCAATAAACCCACCAAAATACCCCAACCATTGGGAGCGAGTTGGGAAGGACAAATATTGAAATGTTGCAGAACCCTTTTCATAAAGGGGTGTAGTGGAAAACGAAGACCATTGTCAAAGGCGACTTGAAAGAAACATACCATCCCGGCAATGTAGGTCGCATAAAAGTCAAAACATTGGGGGAGTCCATACTCTGGCACCTGGAGGTCGATAACATTCAAGAAAGGGTAACCCTATTAGCCTAAGGATCGACCTTGCTAGGTCCTGGCCAATCAGCATGTTGGACTCAAGCAGATTTGAGGTAATCTGACCCCTCAGGATATCTAATTAGGTTTATTTTCCCTTTATCCTTACCCAAGGGAAGATGAGGCTCCCAGAACGTTTTCGAGAAAACAACCACTCGAATCCAGCTAGAAGCATCCCTAACCCGTCCCGCAGTCATTAACAACAGTCATCTAATACGTGAAAGAAGAAGAGCGACTTCTGACCCATGATAAAGCAAATAAGAAAACGAAATCCAATCAATTTAACCCTAGCGCCGTCAGACCAATCGAAGAGAATCAAAGAGGCAGACGCAAAGGGTCCCGTGAATAAGACGTAAGAAAACTACCTCGTGAAAACGCCTTAAAAAAAGATCCTACACAAAAGGGGTAGACGAAGAGCCATGAGAAAACGAAGTACGAGATCGCCGAAAATAAAGAGGAGGATGCAGGACCAGAGGAACTCAAGACAGAGGAGGTCGGCGAAAGAAACTGAGGGGAACTGAGGGGAATATGAAAAACAGGCGCGAAACCCAAAGAGTCATCATTATCACACGACGTATAAGTCATCATTATCACACGACGTATGACGGCGATCAAGCCTTAATTAGCTCGTTTCCAAGCAGACAAGTGGAAATAGCAACCGTTGTAAGAAGAATTACAGCCCTTGCCCACGTAACTGCATACAAGGGTCGGGGCAACCGACGGATAAAGAAACGGGCACACTATCCTCGCCGCCGCTCAAAGAATGGTGTGCCCAATGCTACACCCAGGCCCCTCGATACCAGCCCAAAGCAAATGTCCGGCCCGCTAGGCCCAAAGGATGATATTGGATAAATTGGAAGGTCCATATCCGGCAAATCAGACTATATTTCGCCAATTCAGAAAATAGAATAATCCTTGATGATATCTTACCAATCCAACCATATCTCATCATTAAGGAAAGAAAAATAATGACAGATCATCGCCAGTTGGACATCCCCCAATAAGGAAAGAAGATTATCCCAAATTAACTGTTCATTCTAAATCCACTACCGAATCCGATATTGATAATAAGAAAATCCCATCCAATGGGAACGAATCCTAGTCATTATCCAACTGGTTGAACATCTACTATAAATACATGGCCACCCTAGCGGTGAAAGGTACGCAACACATTCGCCCTCTAAGTAGTCCATATTTTCTCTTAGGAAAAGAACTGACTTAGGCATCGGAGCAGCTACGGGCGAAGCCCCTGCCGGCCCTTCTTCTTTCCTGTTTTTGCAGAGGAGTGCAAATCACAACCAAAAAGATAAAAATAAAAATAAAAATTGCCTAAATTAGCAAATTACCCGTTCTTCAAAATGTCAACTTCCAATGAGAGAAAGTGAACCGCACCAACCCTAAACTAAGCAAAACTTGTAAGATACCAAATGATGTATGTGAAAATACGGCCAAGGGAGCAATGTGGTAAATACTCAAAACTGATTTGAAACAAAAGGAAGGTAATTAAAACTTTGAAATGAAAAGTATTACCAACACTCAACCCATTTCCGCAAGTGTACAGGTCATACAAGTAATAAAGGGACTCTGGGGAGTCCTGATATCGCACTAATGAGTGATCAGAGGTTCTCTAATTGGAATTTGATCACCCCTGACATAAGGGTTTCACTATTTAGGCGATCAACAGATGTGGAATAAAATCAATTTAATTGAAACAAAATCGATGAAACTAATCAAAAAATCTACCAAATAAACAAACTACTTAATTCCTAAAAGGTATGAAGAGTCACTAGGATGGGGATAATTATTTACAAAACAGCTTTGCATTTCCTTCAAAGCGCAACAATCAGAAGTTGAATAAGTAATTTATCCAAGAGCAATGTAGCATAGCTCGATTTCTCCACACACCATACATTCACTAGTTAGAGATCCATATTCCTTTTCGCATAAAATGGGTCTAAATAGCTACTTGTAAAATTTGGCACTCTTTTTAAGATTTGATTGTTTTTCTTTTCAATACTTCACAACCATTTCTCAGACTCGAAGAATTCTTTCGCTCTCTTACGACAGGATAATGCAAGCCTCTCTCCAATGTAATCGTGACGGCCCTTCAAACTGATAAAATTTATATCTCATTGATTAGATCTTTGCTAACACGGATCAAGATCCTTTCATCGTACAAGGAGAAACTCCTCTCGATCAACTAAATTGATACATCATCTACTAATCCTCACACCATGAGTAAATTAGTGATCTATCAAAGTAATTTTTCAGAGTTCATTAGTTCCAAGATATTAGTCTAACATACCCTTAAGTTACCGCTCTTTACTCTCAGGAATCTCCTTCTCTGTGTCACTCATAGGGCCTCCTGGAAATCGGAGCAAAGATACATCTCCTTTTTTGGTATAAGCTACTAATATTCCAAACAGTTCATTATATGAATAGTACCAATTATATAAATTCGCTTAAACCCACAAAATAATCAAAACTGCAAACTGAATAATCAACAATTAATCCCCACCTTGGGGAGGGTGTTTAATGTTCCATTATCGATTCCAATCATCACCAATTAAACAAAAAGTTAGAAATGAAGAAAGAAATCAAGAGACAAGAAGAGAAAATCCATTTGAGCTTAAATCTTTTTGCCCCCAACACAAATTGAATATCTTAGTACAACACCGAAATCTCTTCAATAGAAATAAAATCGCCTCTAAAACTACTCTAAGATCTATTAAAAATAAAATCAGAGCAAAACTAAGAAACGGGCAAGCCAGAGAGAGAAAATCCATATTTTTAAATCTTCAATCTTTGTCCGAACTCTTAGCGAACTCAATCTCATTTATACAAAGACCGAAATCTCTTCAATAGAAATAAAAATTTGCTCTAAAACTATTCTAAAATCTAAAACAAATCAAAATCTACATAAAAACTGGAAAAATGGGCAGTCTAGAGAGAAAAACCCCATGAGAGAGGCTTTCCACCTTCCCACGCCCTCTCTTTACCTAAAACAGTATATATGGCCCTAGGTAAATGGGCTAGAAATTAGGTCAAAAACTCAATTTTCAAATTCCTTTTTCGTGTGTTTCGTAGTTGTTGATGGTTGCACTAAGCTCGTCGCGACACAATCTCCTCGTCTGCGACTAAGTTTTCTAGCCACGACACAATTTCCTCGGTCGCTGACTAATTTTATGGACAAGAACCGGTTTTTCTTCTCTAACTTGTCGGGGCTTACAACTTTCTCGCTTCAACTTGGATTGGGCGTGTGGAGTACTCGTTGGAAAGCTCTTTGAATGTAGAATGCGCATACGGGAAATGTTGAACCATTTGATGTTCCAAATGGAACAGTAAAATTCATCTTTCCAAATAGGCGCTTATGAGACCTCTGCTGACTCCTTCTTTTGGAAATATATTGCTCATTTCTTGCCAAATCACTTGCTTTTCATCAATAATCCTACAAAACCAAGTTTAGAGGAAATTTTATGAGTTTTACATGAATATGGATATAAAATGCAAAGAATAACATGTGAAATGAACTCAAAACATAGATGAGCTTGCACTCACGCCAGCCCAAAGAGTTTAATTCAGACGTGCAATTTAAATTTATAAGGCCTTAGCGCCTGTGAGCACAAAGAACTCGGGCCAAGAGCTCAACACTCAACTCTCGTGCCATGTACCAAGAGTTAGTTCAAACCAGCAATTTAGCCCATAACACCTTAGCGTCCAGGAGCCCAACAGCTCAATTTGAATACCTTAACTACTCAACTAAAGTCATGCCGCCCCAAGAGAGCCGGGCCTACCGTACATCCAGCCCACTGGGGAGCCTCAACACTCGCTTGAAGAGCTCATTTACTCAACTCAGCCATGCGCCCCAAGACACGTCACCAGTAATTAAGCCCATAAGCCCTCGCGTCTGGGGAGCCCGCCAGCCTTAGCTCAAGAGCTCAACCATCAATCCAAGGCCTGGCGCCTAAGAGTCGGCAGCCACCAATTTAGCCCATAAGGCCTCGACCTAGGAGCCCAAGAGTCAGCTTTGAAGAGCTCAACTACTCACCCGCCCATGTACCCCAATAGCCGGGCCTACCAGTAATCTAGCCCATAAGGCCTCGCCGCCCAGGATCCCAGCCTCGCCAAGAGCTCAAATACTCAACTCAGGCCATGCACCCCAATCGTTAGTTCGCCAGCATTTTAGTTTATATGGCTCAGAGTTCGGGGAGCCCAGCCTAAATTTGAAGGGGCCAACTACTAAACTCAAAGCATGTCGCCTAAGAGTAAGTTCAACTCAAGCATTTAGCCCACGGAGCCTCGGTAGTTCAATTTTGAAAACTTCAACTGCTCAACTCAAGCCATGCAAACCCAGAGCTAGTTCAACCAAGGTCAGCCACGTAGCCTCAAAGCACTCTCAAATAAGAGCTCACCTACTCAACTCAGCTACATACCAAGAGTCGGGCCTTCGTAAATTTCAAGCAATTGAAACCCATCAAAGCTCCTCACACAGAGCCAGCAATTTCGCCAAGAGCTCAACAACTCAATTCAGGCCATGCAACCCAAGAGTCAGTTCAACGTAGGCAATTTAGCCCAAAAGGCCTCAGACTCAAAGAAATCCCAAAGAACTGGTTTGAAGAGCTCAACTATCTAACCCAGCCATTCACCTCAAGAGTCAAGCCACCAGCAACTTGCGAGCTCCATAAAGCCTCAAACGTCAAGAGCCCAACTAGCCTCGCCTCCTCGAAGAGCCCAACTTACTCAACTCAAGCCACAGCCCAAGAGAGCTCGCCTTTTAGTCTGGGGGCTAATTGAGCCACGATATACCCCGCTCAGAACTCCAAAGAATAGTTTGAAGAGCTCAAATAATCAACTCAGCTATGCACCATGTCAGACCAACAGTAAATTAGCCCAGGTTTCGCCTGTGAGGCCAACAACCCAATTTGGAATAACTTAACAACCTGGTCTCAGCCATGTCGCCCAAGAGTCAATCTCAACTGCGCATTTAGTTCACGGAGCCTCGACAAATTCAATTTTGAAAGCTCACTGTCACCGGCCATGCCCCAAGAGCGCCAGCCTCCGGCGCTAGCCCCACGAGCCTCGCAGCCAAATGAAGAGCTCAGTACTAACTCAAGCCATGCGTACCAAGAGTCGGGCCTCAAATTTCATCGGCTCCATAAGGCCTCAAACACCAGAGCCCAAAGCAGCCTAAGCTTGAAGAGGTCACTCAACTCAGCCATGCGTTCTAAGAGTCAGTTCAGCTCATGCAATTTAGCCCATAAGGCCTAAGCTCCCAGTGAGCCCAAGAGCCTGGGACTCAATAGCTCAACCACTCTAACTCCAGCCATGCAGCCAAGAGCCGGGCTTCACTAAGGCGAAATTTATAAGGCCTAAGCTCCAAGTAGCCCAGGAGCTAAATTTGAATAGCTCAACTACTCAACACTGGCCATGCTGCCCATGAGTTAGTTCAACTCAAGCATTCATCCCAAGGAACTCGGCAACCGCTTTTGAAAAGCTCGCTTACTCAACTTCAAAGCCATGCATCCCAAGAGCCCGCTATTTTGGTGGCCACCAAGGAGCCTCGCAGCCTTAGTCTAAGTGAGCCTATCTACACAACTCAGCTATAAGAACCTAAGAGTCAGGCCTTCAATGGCTAATTTAGCTCCATAAGGCTCACAATAAGATTTGAAGTGGCTCATTTTGAAGAGTTCAAATACTCAACTCGTGCCATGCAATTCCTTAAGAGTCATCACTCGTATTCTACCTGGGCGTTCCCACAAGACAATAAAAGCGCACTCAGGACATCCCGAAATATATTCCTAGCGCTTTCTGGACTTTGTTTAGGTATATTATAAGCTAAATGGAAATTTTGGGAAATAAAACGGTAGGTCCGAATTAACTGAGCTAAGGGTAAAGTGGTAATTTACCACTCGAGGACCCAAATAAAACATAAAGCCAAAGGACGGGATGCCAAAATAAATTTAATAAGTTATATGCCAAATGCCATAAATCCATGTTATATGCCATTATGGAAATAGAGAAAAGATGAAAATTAAATCTGGAATGAATGGAAGGGTTTAAATGCAAAATGAGAAAGTTAAAAGTCAAAAATGGGTTTTATTTGGAGGGCCAAACATGGCCTTAAGAACTATGTTTTAAAGATCTCAAAATTGGTCTCATTTGGAGGGAGAACCGGTAGAGAGAGAGGGAAGATCAAAGAAGAGAAAAAGAGGAAGAGGAAGAAGAGGAGGAGCTACATCAAGCAAATCCAAGCTCCAAAAGGTATGGAACTAATATAACCTTGAGTATGGATCCTGGTTTTGTTTGGTTAATGGTTATTCGTTGTACCTAAACCTAGGTTTGTTAGGATTTCATCATAACCAAAGATGTATTGGAATTAGGGTTGAACAAAACTCTAAATGGCACAAGAAAAACATGGAATCCTCATTCGAGGTTGGATTTACTGCTTAATTGCAAGAAAAAAGGGTCAGGTTAGAACAAACCCTAATAAATTTGTGTATTTGGTATGTGTATGGTAAGACCCATATTAGAATGGTTTTTGGAAGAAATTCATAATAGGTCTTTGAAATAAGAGAAGGATTGAATGATAAATTGAGTAGAAAAGAGATCATAAGATGAATTTGAAGTGGTCTTGAAGTATTTAGTGAGGTATGTAGTTGACTGGAGTTGAAACATATGGAAAAATGTGAGAAAACACACACTCGGCACTTTTTCGAGAGTCTCACTGCAGAAGTTGTTCCCACTGGTACAACTTTTGATTCTGGTCATTTTTGGCCAAGTTCTACTCGGTAGAATTTAAGTCTCTGCCCGGTAGAACTTGTTCGGTTTTCCCGCTTTTGACCAGTTTTCGTATTTTCGCCATATAATCTCTCATTTCTATCCGATTTGAGTGATTCAAGTGGATAAGTAAAATAGACTTCAAGGAGAACCAAACTTAAAGAGAAGGCATCGTCAAATTCTGATCCTAAGTGATCTAAAAATTCACTCAAAGTGGGGGCCATGTGCAAGCCAAATTCTGGTTCCAGCTTTGAACATAGAATAGTCCGGGTTGTTTCGGACGTAACTTGAGTTTCGGTGCTCCGAATCGGGTGATTCCAGTTGGAATAGAACCCTTAGCACCTTAGATTTAAATGTGTATAAGGACATAGTGTCAAAATATGAAGTTAAGACCTCGGAAAAATGAGTACAAAACTGTCACTAGAAAAATCCAGAATGACTAGTTGGCATGGAAAATGCCATAACTTTAGTTTGATGATCCGATCGATTTGATTCCAATTCCTAAGTAAACTAGATTCATAAAAGAATGAGAATATATGAATGAGGTGTGATCTCATAGACATCATACTACTAAGAATATGAAGTGCCATATGTAATAGGCATGAAACAAGGAAAAAAGTAGAAATGAAAATGTGTAAAGATATGTTCATGAAACATGAAAATGATTATGGAAAATGAAAATGAAAACGAATTGAAACATGATTGTGAACATGCGAGGCAATATGTCATGAACACATAATGTGGTTAAGTGATATATGATTATTATCACATATAACCAAATAATGATAACAAATGAAACGAGTATACGTAAATGGGTATATGAATGAGTACACATGAACGAGTATATGAATGAGTATACGTCAATGAAATTATGACTGAGTGTATATGAATGAGTATACGTGAATGAATATGTAAATGAGCATATGAAATGTGTACATAGATTGAGTATATCTTTGAAAGATAATAATATGTGATATGGAATCAAATGTGATTATAATTCCAAGTTATGAATGCTATCGCGGAAAATATATATAAGCATATATATTGCTGATTCAATGATTGTTATTTGAAATGTTTGTCATTACAAATTATATGAAGACAAAAATGCGATCATGGATCGGTTAGAATGCTAATTGTAAAAAAATATATATATATATATATCTATTGATTTGAATGATTGTTATTCAAAATGTCTGGCCACACGATGCATGTGTGCATGTATTTGAACGATAAGCGAATTAATGCGATAAAAGCAATCGATTTGAAATGAATTATTGATAATGACCGATACGACGGATTCACCAACTGAATTGGCCATGAAGGTAACCGTCAGATTGTTTAATGCGAAATCACATTGCTATCAATGACGTATTACTTTATCAGATTCACCAACCGAATCAGTCGAATGCCGAATTTCTATAGTCATATGAGACGGTGAATATTGAATGTGAAACCACACATTACTGAATGACAAGCGAGGCGTGATTCACCAATCGAACTGGGCTGGATGTCGAATTCTATAGTTATATGTGGAATCGCAAACCGAACAACGAATCGATGTAATGCGAAATCACATCGCTACTGAATGACATACATGACAGGATTCACCAACTGAATTTGTCGTGAATGTCGACTTCTATAGCCATATGTGAGACGATAATAATTGAATGCGAAATCACATTGCTAACAATGACAAATGTGGCAGATTCCCCAAGTGAAACTGGCTGTGAATGTCAACCTCTATAGCCATATGTAGAGACTCGCACACTGAGTGTGAAATCACATTGCTATCAATGACAATCGCAAGGTGATTCCCGCGGAATATGTCGAATTTCACTTCTATAGCTATATGTGAAATCGCAAACCGATAAGCTTAAAATGACATTAAAAATTGTATTGTTTAAGTATCTTTTACATTACACGATATAGTAAAAAGGCATCATTTGTAAATGCATTTTGTTTTAATGTAAATGTTAAGGGTCTTTGAAATTATAAGTGTTTATGGGATTGCCCGAAGGAAGTGCTTTCACTTAAATCTTCTAAAAAGGTTTGAAATAGAATAACCTAAACAACATGTTTTGAAAGATAATTTAAAATGTCGGAGTAAACCGAGCTCTAAATTTTGATCCGCCAACCTGTCAAGTCTGGGATTCGTCGCGACACTTTTGAAAAGAAAATTTAATAAGATCGAAATAAATGTTTTGATTGAAAACGTCGAGTAAACCTGCCCAAACTTTGATCCGCCTAATCCGCCAAGTAGGGATCTGCCAATGACACTTTTGAAATGAAAATTTATAAAACGAAAACTAAAATGATTTAACGGGCATCCCAGATCACTAAATGTAATTTCTAAAGGGAGTAGATTAATGGCTTCGGCCATGATAACGATAAGAGTCTAATATGAATTGGTATTAGTTTGATTGACCCAATATGTATTTAATATGATTTGATTTGTTCTGAATTGCCATTTTATACGTATAAGTTTACTTTGAATATGATTTGATCTATCATACATGTAGTAGATATGAGTTACAACCTGTAAAATACATGACACAGGAAAGTAATATGAACAAGATAATGATAAGGAATCAAAGAATAAAATCTACATGTATAATATGAAATGAGTTAGAAGTCACATAAGAATAGCTTCAAGTATACGCATAAGTAAATGTAAAAAGATAGTGACGCGATTATTGTTGGCTGGTCGTTACTGTCTATTTGTTCCCACTAAGTGTAAAGCTTAGCACGGTGTTCAATCCGTGTAGGCATCAAGAGGAGATAAAGAGGACGGTGACATTCCACACCAATGCAGACGGCCATCTTAGAGATAGGTGCTCACCGCACTGTTCCGCAATCTCTCGATGTTCAGACAGATATGTACATGTATAAGTAATACATACACTGGGACTTAGCATATGTGTAGAGATTTTAATGGATACCACTCCTAGGGTAGCTCCTTTGTATATGTGAATGACTTTGGCCATTACAAATTATCTAGATACCCAATGTGCAGGCTGCTAAGCCCTCAAGAAAAAATAAATAAATAAAAATAAAGAGTCCCAAAGATATGATGTCAAGACTCGAAACCGGTTCGACTCACTAATCGGGTCGACCGAATCGGGCGTGACACACCACCGTCAACTCGTGCCATGTAGCCTAGGAGCCGCCTACTGACAATACCCATGGAGCTCAAAGAAATTGGCAGCCGAAGAGCTCACGATCTCAACTCCGAGGCCACGAAGCCTAAGAGTTAGTTTAGCTGCACTGGGACCATAAGGCCTGAGCGCCGGGAGCCCGTGGAGCCCGCCTTGAAGAGCTTCAAATACTCAACTCAGCCGTACTTAAGAGCTCGCCCAACATGCATAATCTAGCCCATAATTCCTCGTCGTCAGAGCCCCGCAGTTTAAATTCACAAATTTCAACTATCAACTCAGGCCATGCTGGCCACAGAGCCTCGGCAGCTAAGTTTTGAAAGCTCAACCGCTAATCCCAGTCATGCTAGGAGCTAGTTCAAATTTCGCGCGCCCACGGATCCCGCCGTCCAATTGGAAGAGTCACGACTAACTCAAAGCATGCAGTCCAAGAGTCAGTTCAGCTCAAGCAATTAAGCCCATAAGGCCTCAGTGCCCAGGAGCCCAGCAACTCAGTTTGAAGAGCTCAACAACTCAATTCGTGCCACTGTACCCCAAGAGTCCGTTCAAACAAAGTACTAGCCGACAAAGCCTAAGCGCCTAGGAGCCCGTGATTAATTTAGTTTGAAGAACCTTAACTGCCAACTCGTGCCATGTAAAATTTCAAGAGGGCCGGGCCTCGCTCAGGCAATTCAGCCCATAAAGCCTCTCAAGGCCTAGGAGCCCAAAGAAATTCGGGGCACTTAAAGCTCAACTACTCAACTCAGGCCATGTAGCCCATGAGTCAGTTCAACTCAGGTAATTTATTCTGTAAGGCCTCAGTGCTCAGGAACCCAACAACTCAATTTGAAGAGCTCAAATACTCAACTCAGGCCATGGAGCCCAAGAGTCAATCTCACCAAGCACACCAAGGCCTCAACGCCCGAAGAGCTCAATCCACTAACTCAGACACGCAGCCAACAGTTAGTTCAAATTTCAGCAATTAAGCCCATATTGCCTCAACGCCAGCGTACTCGCCTCAAGAGCTCAACTACTCAATTCAAAGGCGCCCCAAGGGTCAATTCTCTCTAGATCGTGCAATTTAGCCCCATAAGGCTTCATCGCCCAGAGCACAATGCATCAATCGAGGAGCCTTCACTATCAACTCAGGCATGCTCCCAATAGTTAGTTCAATCGGTGCATTCACCCCACTCTGAGCCTTAACAAATTAGCTTTTAAAAAGCTCAATCAAGCTTCAACTCAGCCATGCACCCCAGAGCGCTTTAGCGTAAGTAATCAGCTCCACGGTCTCAAGAGCCCGCTTAAGAGCTCAGCCTACTAACTCAGCTACGCAGACCAAGAGCGGTTCAGCCCATGCAATTAATCCCATAAGGCCTCTTCGCCCAGGAGTCAAGCAGCTCAATTTTGAAGAGCTCAACTACTCAACTCAGGCCATGCATGCCAAGAGTCTGTTCAGCTCAAGCGCTTAGGATCCCATCAACTCAGTTTGAAGAGCTCAATTACTCAACTCAGGCCATGCGGCCTAAGAGTCAGTTCTACTCTGTCAATTTAGCCCATAAAGCCTCTACGCCCAAGAGCCCAGCAGCTCAATTTGAAAAGATCAACTACTCAACTCAGGCCATGCAGCCCAAGAGTCAGTTCAGCTCAAGCAATTTGGCCCATAAGGCTTCAGCGCCCAGGAGCCTAGCAGCTCAATTTGAATAGCTCAACTACTCAACTCAAGCCATGCTACTAGAGTCGGGCCTTACCAGCATTCAACCCACTAACTCAGTGGAGCCTGGGCTTTAAAGCTCAATTACTAAACTCAGTCATGCACCAGAGCCAATCTCAAATGAGGTGCCAACATTGAGCCCAAAGAACTCAATTCAAGAGCTCAATTATTAAACTCGTGCCATGCAGCTCAAGAGCATCTCAGCCACGCAGGTGATCCTAATCACTAAAATTTGTATCCTATATTCTTCCTACCGCCGTAGTCACAATGCGAAGATAGTTGTCTGTGGTCGAACACTGGATGCTTTTGTACAAATGATTTAAGTGAAGTAAAAAATGGTGAATTTTGTTTGGATTTTAAAGTGGTGATAAAATCAGGGGGTTGGTGGTTTGAAAACTGAAAATAAATAAAATAAAATGTAAAATAGAACTCTTTGAAGTTTTGAGCCACTGGTTTAGGGTTTTAAGGAAACTATCATGTCCTCGGGTTTTTCTCCTCGCATTGGGGAGCATGACATATAGTCATTTCCCGAACCGGATCTTCATTTAGCTTTAAAACCTAGACCCTATGATTTTCCCTTTTGAAATATAGCATTTAACCTGGCAAAAATATTCCTAACAAAGGATATCATATCTCAAAACTCCGCCCAGCAAGAACTAATACAGAAAACAAACTAACCGGATAATTGGGGACGAAAGGACAAGCATCCATTGTAACCAAAAGCTTGCTAAATACACGTTAGTGAGGGTGTGCCTAGAAGATTTTAACCTAAGGTGAGAAATAGAACATAAATACCCATAAATACTTGCGTTAAAAACAGAGGACAGTGTTTTTACCTTCAAACATTCACCCAGTGGCCCTCCTCTTCAAGGAGGAAGAGGTCTAGCCAAGCATCCTCTGAGTTGTCATCCTCAGAGGAGTGTTTGGTAGCCGAGAAAGTGAGAGAAAGAGGAAAGAGAAGAGAGAAAACTATAACCTAAAACAAAAGTTGCGGGGCTGAAAGCTTCAATGAAAAAGTTAGGGTTACAACTTGTCCATAGAGTGGCTTATATAGCCTTACAAGATGTGTGAAATACCAAAATAACCAAAATAATATGATTACATTGAGGGCAAAATGGGAATTACACAAAATGGGGTCGTTTGGATCGTAAATCAGAGATAAGAATTCTGCCATGGCTTAAAATTGCGTGCATAGCTTAAAATTTGAATTGCCGCTTATGCACGTGAATCTCTCGCTATGATAGCGACTTTCGCTATCATAATAAAATATATTACAGCGAAATTTCGCTAGGATTGCGAAATTTTCGCTATGGTTGCGAAATTTTCGCTATCATTGCGAAATTTTCACTATGCCATAGCGAAATTCACTGTTCCCCATCATGCGGCTACTGTTCCATTAGTTTCCTGCGGCTACTATTCCCACTACACTATTCCATTTCTGCAAGCTTTGATATTATTCATTCCCGGCTTGCTGAAATTGATAGAAGACCATATGAAATTGATGGAAATCAATCCGACTTTGTTATGATTGGATTGACACGATAATTTAGCTTCCAATTCCCCGTGAAAAACCATGCAAACAGCCCCAAATGTACTAAGGTAATAGGACTTAACATGTCAATTGGGTTAATTATAATAATTAGTACAATGTAAGTGCTCAAAACCTATTAAAAATAGGGTTCAAAATAGCACTTTTTGGGCACTAATCACACCCCCCAACCGACACATTGCTAATCCCTTAGCAATGCAAGAAGAAAACAAAGAGAGATCATACAAAACGATAACAAAATAATGTTCACAAAAATTATATTTCAAAAAGGTTGTGAATGAGTAATGCCTAACCCTAAGTAAAAATCATCAATGCCATGTCCATTAACTATCATGAGAGAATGAATGCCATACAAAATTGAGTATCAAAAGTGCCTCCTTCTTGGTGAATCAACCAGAAACTTCCACCAAAATCTAAGTGTTTGGTTTGATCGCCAACACAAACCGCTAAACCGCATTCTCCCAACCTAATGCACAATTACCACCTAGCATGCTAACCAACCTAAATAGATCAGGACCCACCTCTTATTCCATAATTCTTTTTGCGTTGTAGGGTGCAATGCTGAGGAATCAACCTCACCAAAGTCCATGTAACGGGGATCTACCGATGCTTCCTAACCAATTAAGACTTAGGGCACCAATTCATAAGGAACATTCGACCACAAACTCTTCAGGTTTCACCCCGGACTTCGAATGATTTCGAGACTCCAGCACCTACAACTTGCTAAACTCCACCCATCCACCCGTGTAGAGAACACTAAGTCGGTGGCTCCCAACCAGTGAAGGTTTAGGGCACCATGCTTTAAAGGCTTTCACCATATACCCCTCGGACCGTGCTCGGGTTTCAAGGCAAAGTGTTGCAATTTTTATTCTTTTTTTTATTTTTATTTTTTTTATTTTTCTTCTTTTTTTCTCTTTTTTTTTTCGAAGACGCATTGGCCTTCTTTTCCACAGGGGTCCTTAACCCTTAAAGGTGGCCTTAATGAACTAGTGGTAGGCTGGCAAAGTAAAGGAGGCTATGCAGTTTTTCACCTATCATTGAACCTAATGTGCTCTCGTGTGTGGTTAGCCAGTTGGGTGGAAGAAAATGGTTGAAAGCAACAAGAATCTCAACTAATCATTCATCAACCAAGTAATGGAACCAATCTAACATCAATACAGAATTGGACAAGTTTCAATTTTTCAAACTATGAGCTTAGCAAACACACAGAAAAATTTGCTGCAAATGGGTCCAAATTTTGAAAAAAAGCAAGTTGTATAAGATAATAGCTTTATAGAAAGGGAACCTAGCAAGCCACTGAACATCACAAAATTCAAGCCAAGCCAAAATAGTAACAAAACATAAACAAAACCACTTCCTTCTCTAATTCTCCCCCCAACCCAAACATCTTAATGTCCGAAATGGGGCTCGGATTGGACAATTAGAGAAGGAAGTGTTACCTCCTTGATGAGATGTGATCATTTCTGGATAGGAGACTTCGCAATATTTCCATCAACACCTTATTTACTCCGTTTGGGCTTTAAATGAACAAGTTAGGAGAAGAAAAGAGAGGAAAAAAGTGACAAGTTGGAGCATTTTTAAAATTACACCTTCATAATAATTTCAAAAATGTTCTTTATGGCCATATTTATATTCTACACTCTCTAAGCTTTCCAACGGTACCAAAAACGCCTAAAACGGAGTTCAGATGAAAAAGTTATGAGCGAAACAAAATTGGAGGTCAAAAGTGGGACCCATAGCGAAAATTTTCGCTATCATAGCGAAAATAAATTTTTTTTTGAAAAATCAAATAAAATAAATAATAAATAAAACAAATAATTAAAAAAACAAATTTTTTTTTTTAGAGACAACAATTTTTTTTTAAGACACTTTTTTTAAAAAAATAAAATTAAAAATAAAAATTTGAAAAAACTTTTTTTTTTTAATAAACCTGTTACTGTGCACTGTTTTGTCTTTAGTGGGAGGCATCCGTACACATTTTCGCTATCATAGCGAAAATTCAATTTCGCTACCACTACGAAATTTTCGCTATGGTTATGGTACCTTCTCCCGTCGCCGCTTCCCATTTTTCAACTCGCTTTAAATTTGCACACAAACTGCAAAAAATAATGCAAGAAAAATTAAGAAAATTGCGTAAAAGTAAAATTAATCTAAACAAGAATTAACTAAAAATTAGAGAAAATCTAAGAAGAAAAATTAATGAAGTCAAAATAAAATACGATAAAATAAAACAAAGCAAGAAAAATTAAAACAAAAAGTGGGGGAGATTGTGCTCCCCCCAAACCACTTCCTTAGGCCGTGAGGTCTGAACCAACTGAGCTTAGAAATGCCTGATTCGAAAGTGCTCCAACCCGAACCGTAAGATCTAACCAACCGCCGGCTCCATGCAACGGGCAAACCGCCAGGTTCCTCGATATGAATAAAAGGCCTACCAAAGGCATTAACTTCCCGATATTTCATACAAGCAAAGTGATGGACCGGCATGGGTTTCGGGAGTGTGTGCCGCAGTTTCGGGTTTGCCGCAGTGTGGCAATATACACCGCGCGGCTATGGTCAAGCAGCGGCACCAGGATACGTGACGGCTGGGGGATTGGCCAATGATGCCTCGGGTCCCTTCCACTGCTTTCGCTCCACCGCCATCCTCAGTCAACAACGGGAGGTCGCTCTCTTCTCCCATAGGCGATAGCAAGACTAATGTCCGAGGATTCAAAATTTTCTACCATGCCTGGTCAGCCGGTAGACACGACTCTTCCACTATGGTGTCACTTAGGCACTCTTCCTCTTGACTCTCTTCCTCTTGATGATCAAGCTGTTGGGCAAGCTTTGAAATTGAACACTGCAAGTTGTCAATTTTCTTATCCATTTCACTTTGAAGCCCATCGAATTTTTGGTCCAGGGAGTTCTCCACAGTATGGATTTTTTGACTCAATTGGGCATTGAATTTCTTTTGTTCTTCCACAACATCACCCACCAGTTTGGTAAGGTCTAGAATTGCTTGCTCAACTGGGGAGATTGGCTGTGGTGGTTGAGGCTGAGACAAAGAGGCATACTGTGGATGTGGAGGAGGTGCAGTTGGGGTAACACTACAGAGGGTGTCTATCGGGTCTCTCTATATTCCCTCATAGACCTACATGGGCTCGATTTCCTACAAAGTTGTCGTAACTGCCATGGATGGTTCCTATAGTCCCTCATTGTCATTTATGCTCTAAGGTTTCTCTCCACAGTGTATTGACTGTACTGCTCTCCCTCTAAGTGTTCCATTTGGTTCAATTCAAGTTCAATTCAAGTTCTTGAGGGAGATTGACTTTAAGTAGCCTGCCTTCTAGGTTTCTAATCCACTGGGAATGGATTCCTGCAAGAAAAACAGGGCAACACAAAAACAACACAGATCCTACAACACTGTTTTTTTTTTTCCAGAGTAAATTGAAATAAAAAAAAAACTGACAGTAATATAAAAGAAATTCACCAAAACTTGTGATGATGATCACAAGTGTTCCATAGCTCATCAAATGCACTTAGGCACCATCCACTTCTGCGCAATCCGCCATTTGATTCGTGCAACAAAGAGGGTGATCCGAATCAACAAAATTTGTATCCTATATTCTCCTACCGCGTAGTCAAGCCACCGCAAAGATAAAGGGGTCTAGGTCAACACAGGATGGCTTACTGAGGGAGTCGACCATACGACATAATAAAATTTATGACACTATTATCAAAGGACTATTGTCTAATCTCCGGCAACGGCGCCAAAAACTTGTTGATGGTTTGACCATATGACATAATAAAATTTATGACACTATTACCAAAGGACTATTGTCTAATCCCCGGCAATGGCGCCAAAAACTTGTAAGGCCAAATGATGTTTATGTGAAAATATGGCCAAAGGAGTGAATGTGGTAAATACTCAAAAACTGATTTGAAACAAAAGTGGATATACTTAAAAATTGAAACGAAAAGAATTACCAACACTCGACCCCTTTCCGCAAGTGCACGGGTCATACAAGTAATAAAGTGGACTCTAGGAGTCCGGATATCGTACCCACAGAGATCTCAAGAATTCCAAATCAACTACCCTGACTACTCAAATTCCATACTAGTTGGACCACACAATGATATTGGGAGCCAGCTTAAGAAGCTGGAAATTATACTAGTACAAAGAAAATAAATGAGTAATCAAATAAACTGGAATATTAAGAATAAAAATGAATATTAAGAAAAATAAATGGACACTAAATAGTTATCTTCGTATGACACATCAAGGATACTATAGTGAAATATCAATTCCAAAGCAGCTTAACAATGATAAAATTTCTTGATTACTTCGCTTTAAAATTTGTCCAAGGCATTTAGCAAAGGTACCGCTTAGTTTGAAGAGTCAACTACTCAACTCAAATTCCATGTACCAAGAGTCGGCCTACCAGCACTTAGCTCATAAGGTTTTGGGGGCCACTGGGAGGCCAGTAGCCTGGCCTGATGAGCTCAAATACTCCAACTCCAGCCATGCGTGCCAAGAGTCCGTTCAAATTTCAATCAATTGCCCATAAGGCCTCAAAGTGTCTGGGAGCCCAAAGATCTCAATTTGAAGAGCTCAATCCACTCAAGTCAGCCACGGATACAATGGGGCCTACTAACTCCTAGCACTAAGAACCCATAAGGCTCAAATTGTAAGGAGCCTTGATCCCAGTTTGAAGAGCCCAACTACTTAATCCAAGTCCGCAACAAGAGTCGCTAGCTTATAGCACTGAATCATAATAATTCGCCAGCGAGCCCAAAGAACAATTCCAAGAGCTCACCTACTTAACTCAGCTACGCAAAGAAGAGGCTCACTTCATGCAATTACCATAATGCCTACCAGAGCCTTAGGAGCTCAAGCTTGAAGAGCTCAAATACTTAATCCACTAATGTTCTAGAGTTAGTTCAACTTGAAATTTATCTATAAGACCTCAAAGATCCACAAACAACAAATTAATTTCCTAGAGCTAAATCACTAACTCAGTTATACCAAGAGTCACTACTTTAGGCATTCAGCCACGGAGCCTCGTGGGCTCAATTTTAAAAGCCTCTAACTACTCAACACAGACATGCAGCCCAGAGCGAAAGGAGCTTCTCAAGAAATTCAATAATAGCTCAACATTTCAATCGTGCCATGCGCCAAGAGCTGCCCAGGTCAGCATTTAACCTATAAGGCCATAGCGCCTAGGAGCCCAGCAACTCAATTTCGAAGAGCTTAACTACTCAACTAAGGACATGAAGCATCGAATCGCTTCAAACTTGTGCACTGAGTCCACAAAGCCTCGCCAGAGCCCAATAACTCAATTTGAACACCCCCACTACTCAACTCAGGCCATGTAGCCCAAGAGTTAGTTCAACTCAGGAAATTAATCCCATATACCAACGCCTGGGAGCCCAAAGAGAGCCAGGCTTTGATGAGCTCAACCATCAACTCAAGCCATGTAGCCCAAGAGCTCTGGCTCACCAAGCAATTAAGCCCATAAGGCCTCGCCTATATCGCGTAGCCCAAGTTTGAAGAGCTCACTCCATCAACTCAAATACATGCGTGTAAAAAGTCGGCTCAGTTCAGTGGCCTACCCATAAGACTCGCCCCGAAGCCCAGGAAGCTCGCCTTGAAGAGCCCAACTACTCAACTCAAGAATCAGAACCAACATTTACCAGCCTGTGCAATTCTAGCCCACATCCCCTCAGCGCCAAGGAGCCCGGAAGCTTAGTTTGAAGAGCTCAACAACTCAACTTAGGCCAAGAATCCTAAGAGTTAGTTCAGCTAAGGCAATTAAGCCCATAAGGCCTCTTTGAAGAGCTCGACTACTTTCGGCTGGGCCATCTGACCAAAGGTCGAGTTCGGCGTCAGGCGATTTAGCCCGTAGGCCTCGGCGCGAGGCTAAGCGGCTCGGTTTATGAGCTCAAATACCGACTCGAGGCCGTCTGGGGGCGAGGCTGCGATGACTCAGTCAATTAAGCGCTAAGGCCTCGGCGCCCGAGGGCCCCGGCTGATTTTAAGAGCTCAACTACTCAACTCAAGCCATGTAGCACAATAGTCAGTTCAACTCCGGCAATGAAGCCCATAAGGCCTCAGTGCCAAGGATCCCAGCATCTCAGTTTGAAGAGCTCAACTACTCAGCTAAATTTATCTGGCCGAAAGTCGGTTCATTTATGTCGATTTAGTCCATAATGCCTCAGCGCCCATGAGCCCAGCAGCTCAGTTTGAAGAGCTCACCTACTCAGCAGGCCGTCTGAGCCCAGGCGAGTTCACCTCATGCAATTTAGCCCATGTGCCTCGGCGCCCGGGAGCCCGGGGCTCGAGTTTGAAGGCTCAGATACTTAACTCACGCGTGCAGCCACAGAGTTGGTTGGGCAGGCCCAGCGTAAGACCTCGGCGCCCAGTGGCAGCGGCTCGGTTTAAAGGCTAGCTACTCGGCTCGGGCGATGCAGCCCGAAGTCGGTTCACACCGGGCATGCGGCCCACGCGGGCCTGCACCGAGCTCGGTTTGAAAGCTCATTGCTCGGCCACGGAGACGTACGGCGGGGAAGCGAGTTGCTTTCGAGCGGTCGACCAGGCCTGCTTGGCTTCGAGTTTGAATAAAGCACCGGCTACTCAACTCGGGCCATGCGGCCTAAGAGTCAGTTCAGGTCAGGCATTTAATCCCATAAGGCCATAGCGCCTAGAAGCCCAGCAACTTAATTTCGAAGAGCTCAACTATTCAACTAAGGACATGAAGCACGGGAATCAGTTCAGCTCAGGCAATTTAGCCCATAAAGCCTCAGCGCCTAGGAGCCCAATAACTCAATTTGAACACCCCCACTACTCAACTCAGGCCATGTAGCCCAAGAGTTAGTTCAACTCAGGAAATTAATCCCATAAGGCTCAGCGCCCGAGGCCCGTGACTCGGTTTGATGAGCTCGACCTCGCGAACTTCAGCCGTGTAGCCCGAGAGTCGGTTCATTTCGAGCATAATTACGCCCATAAGGCCTCGGCGCCTAAGAGACCCGACTAAGTTTGAAGAGCTCACCTGCCATTTCGGGCCGTACGAGCGAAGTCGGTCGGTTCGGGTAATTTGCGTAAGACCTCGGCGCCCTGAAGCTCGCTGGTTTGAAGGCTGGCCCTTCAGCTCAAGAATTGCAACCCAACATTTAGTTCAGTTCAGGCAATTTAGCCCACATCCCCATCGGCGCGCCGGGCTGGGCCTGGTTTGAAGCAAACAACAGCCACGAGATCACAGAGTTAGTTCGGTTAAAGCGATTAAGCCCAGCCAAGGCCTCGGCGCCCGGGAGGCCAGTGCTTTCGGTTTGAAGAGCTAAACTGCTAAACTCAGTCATTGTAGCCCGAGAATTCGGTTCAATTTAAGCGATTAAGCCCGTAAAGACCTCAGCGCCGGGCAATTGCTTAGTTTGAAGAGCTCCAACTACTGAAACTCGGGCGTGCGGCCAGTCGGTTCGGCTGGTTGGCGGCATAAGGCCTCGGCGCCCGGGGAGGCTGGCGGCTCGGTTTTATGAGCTGGAAATGCTCGAGCTCAGGCCATGCGGGCCAAGAGTGCAATTGGCTGATCAATTAGGCCATGGGCCTCCGGCGCGGGGCCATTTCCGATTTAAGAGCTCGGCTACTGGCTCAAACATGTAGCACAATAGTGGGTTCAACTCAGGCATTAGGCCACGCCAAGGCCTCGGTGCCCGAGGATCGGCGTCTCGGTTTGAAGAAGCAACTACTTTCGACTAAATTTATCACGGCAAAAGAGTGGATTTAGCTATATCGATTTAGTCCATGCCTCGGCGCCCCATGGGCGGCTCGGTTGAAGCTCACTGCTGACTTAGGCCGTACGACGAAGAGCGAGTTCACCTCATGCGATTTGGCCCATGCCTCAGCGCCCGGGAGCCCGGGGCTCGGTTGAAGGCTCAAATGTGTGCTCAGCGTGCGTACAGAGTTAGTTCGACTTTGGAGATTTAGCCCATGGGACCTCGGCGCCCGGTGGCGCAGCGGCTCGGTTTAGAGCTAAACTGCTCGACTCGGGCGATGCAGCGAGAGTCCAGTTCACCTCGGGCATGCGGCCCACGAGGCCTCGAGGCTGGAGTTTTGAAAGCTCAGTGCTGTGGAATGTCGACCCGGGAGCGGAGTTTCGCTCGAGGCGGTCGGCCCGAGGAGCCTCGGCGGCTCGGTTTGAATAAGCTCGGCTACTCAACTCGGGCCATGGGCTAAGAGTCGATTCAGATCAGGCATTTAATCCCGCAAGGCCATAGCGCTAGAAGCCGAAGCAACAATTTGAAGAGCTCATTATTCAACTAAGGACGACAGAAGCTTCTGGGGCTCAGTTCGGCTCGAGCTGATTTAGCCCGTAAAGCCTCGTGCCCCAGGAGCCCGATAACAGTTTGAACACTACTCAGCTCGAGGCCATGTAGCGAGTTGGTTCAACTCGTTAATCCCATAAGGCCTCGCGCCCCGAGGGCGGCGGCTCGGTTTGATGGGCTCGGCTAACTGAACTGGTAGGTGACGAGAGTCGGTTCGGCTGAGCAATTAAGCCCGCTAAGGCCTCGGCGCCTAGGCCCAGCATTAAAGTTTGAAGGGCTCACCTACTCGACTCGAGGCCATGCGGGGCAAAGTCAGTTCAGATTAGGGTAATTTGCCCATAAGACCTGGCGCCCTGGCTGGCTCGAGTTTGAAGCTGACTACCGACAAAATTGCAATGACATTTAGTTCGGTTCGAGCTGATTTGGCCCATCCCCTCGGCGCGAGGCAGGAAGCTTGGTTTGAAGAGCTCGACAGCTCGGCTTAGGCGAGAATCTGAGTTAGTTAAATTTAAGGCAATTAAACCCATAAGGCCTGAAGCCCGGGAGGTGATAGCTGGTTTGAAGAGCTAAAAACACTAAGCTGATTGTGTAGCCCGAGTCGGTTGATTTAAGCAATTAAGCCCATAAGGCCCCTCAGCGCCCGGGCCCAGTGCTTAGTTTGAAGGCTGGCCTACCGGCTGGGCCCGTACGGCCGAGCCGGTTCGACTCAGGCGAATTTAGCCCTCAGGCCTCGGCGCCCGGGAGGCTAGCGGCTCGGTTTATGAGCTCAGTACTCGGCTCCGGGCCGTGCGGGGCCTTCGAGTGCGGTCGGCTCAATCAATTAGGCCCATAGAGGCCTCGGCGGGGAGCCCGGCGGCGATTTAAGAGCTCGACATGCTGGGCTCAAAATGCATGGCAGCACAATGAGTCAAGTTCCCGACTCAGGCAGTAAATGCGTGGGCCTCGGTGCAGGATCGGCGTCTCGGTTTGAAGAGCTCAACTACTCAACTAAGGCTATGCAGCAAAGAGTCAGTTTAGCTATATCAATTTAGTCCATAATGCCTCAGCGCCCATGAGCCCAGCAGCTCAGTTTGAAGAGCTCACCTACTCAACTTAGGCCATGCGACCAAAGCGGTTCCTAAATGCCGATTTGGCCCGCCAATGCCTCGGCGCGGGCGGGGCTCGGTTTGACTCAAATACTTAGCTCATGATGCGACCTGGGGTGGTTCGGCTTTGGAGATTTGGCCAGCCAAGACCTCGGCGCCCGGTGGCAGCGGCTCGGTTTAAGAGCTAAACTACTCGACTCGGGCGATGCGGCCAGAGTCGGTTCACCTGGGCGTCACGGCCACGGAGCCTGAGGCTCAGGTTTAAGAAAGCTGTACTCAACCACGGGGCAGTACGGCCAGGAATGAGTTTGGCTGGGGCGATGATGAGGAGCCTCAATGACTCGGTTGAATAGCTCGGCTACTGACTCGGGCCATGCGGCCTAGAGGTGAGTTAGTCGGGCATTTAATCCCATGGAGCCCACGGCGCTGAACTAGCCTTCAATTTGAAAGAGCTATTTACTTTCAGTAAGGACATGAAGCATGAGGAATCGGTTCGGCTCGAGCAGTTTCCAGCTATCGCCTAGGCGCCTAGGAGCCAATGCTCGATTTGAACACCACACTATCGAGCTCGACGATGATGAGAAACATATCATTTCAGGGCAATTAAGCCATAAGGCCTCGGCGCGGGGCTGACAACTTCCGGTTTGAAGAGCTGACTACTCATCTCAAACCATGGCATCCAATTTGGTCGGCTCGAGCTTGATTTGTGCGCCAGGCCTTAGCGCCCGGGGCCATTGCTCGGTTTGAGAGCTGTTGCTCGGCCTGGCGTGGCCCGAGTCGGTCGGCTCGGGCGGTTACTGTAAGGCCTCGGCGCCGGGGCCGCGGCTCGGTTTGAAGGGCTGAATGCTCGGCTCGGGCGTCACGGCCGAAATCGGTCGGCTCAGACCAGTTTAGCCCATGGGCCTCGGGCGCCCGGGGAGCCCCCAGTAAAGCTCGATTTTAGAGGCTGAACTACTCAGCTCGATCTATTCGACCAAGTCGATTCGGCTTAGGCATTAAGTACGAGCCTCGACAACTAAGTTTTGAAAGAAGCAAGCGCGAACTCGGGGCATGCGGCCTAAAGCGAGTTCGACTCGAGCGATCGGCCCGAACCTCGGCGTCTCTATTCGTGAATCGACTACTGAGAGCTCGGGCCATGCGGCCCGAGGCGGTTCGGCTCGGGGAGATTTGGCCCAATGCCACGAAGTCGAAGGCCCGGCGACTCAGGTTTGAAGAGCTGACTACTTTCGACTCAGCTATCAGCCAGAGATTCGGGTTAAATTAAGGCAATTTGCAATAAAACCTCTGGCTAGGAGCCAATGCTGGTTGAAGAACTCAACTACTTCGAGCTGGGCCTTGAGAATTTCAAGCGGTCGGCAGGCGGTGCCCATGGCCTCGGCGCCAAGGAGGTGCGACTCGATTTTATGAGCTGAAATGCAAACTCGGGCCGTGCGGGCCCGAGTGTTCGGCTCGATCAATTAGGCCCGCCAAGGCCTCAGCGCCCGTAGGCCCGGCTTAATTTTAAGAGCTCGACTACTCGGCTCGGGCCATGGCATATGGTCGGTTCAACCCCGACGAATTAAGCCCATAAGGCCTCGGTGCGAGGCCAGGCATCTCGGTTTGAAGAGCTCAACTGCTAAAGCTAAGGCTATCGCGATGAAATAGTCGATTTGCTGCGATATAGTCCATGTGCCTCGGCGCCCATAAACCAACCTTTCGGTTGAAGAGCTCACTGCTCTCCAACTTAGGCCATGCGACGAAGAAGCGGAGTTCACCTGCATGCGATTTAGCATGTGCCTCGGCGCCGAGCGAGAGCACCGGTTTGAAGCTCAAATGCCCAACTCCACAGCAATCTGACCCAAGTTAGTTCAGCTTTGGAAATTTAGGCCATAAGACCTCGGCGCGATGAGCAGCGGCTCGGTTTTAAGAGCTAAACTGCACAGCTCAGAGCGATGCGACCCGAGAGTCGATTCGCCTGGGACATGCGGCCTGAGCCTCGGAAGCTCGGTTTGAAAGCTCAGCGCCGACCACGAGGACTATGCGGCCCGGGAGCGAGTTTAGCTCGGGCGATCATTTGAGGGCCTGGCTCCGGTTTGAATGGCCGGCTACTCGGCTCAGGGCCATACGGCCTAAGAGTCGGTTCGAGATTGATGTTAATCCCATCAAGGCCACGGCGCTAGGAGCTAACCTTCAAATTTTGAAGGCTCGACTACTCAACTAAGGACATGAAGCATGAGAATGGGTTCATTTCGAGGGCAATTTAGCTATAATGCCTCGGCGCCTAGGAGCCCAAATCTTCAATTTGAACACCCTATTTTCAGCTCGAGCGATGCGGCCCCGAGTCATATGACTCGAGGCGGTCGCTGTGGGCTCGGCGCCCGGGAGCTCGGCAACTCGGTTGAAAGAGCTCGACTACTCGCCTAGGCCGGCGTCGAGATTTAATTGTTCAGGCCGATTTAGCGCATAAGGCCTTAGCGCCCGGAGACCCGATGCTTCCGGTTTGAAGAGCTCGACTACTTTCGGCAAGCCGTCGGCCCGCCGATCGATTCATTTCGAATGATTTACCCCATAGACCTCGGCGCCAGGTGAAGCTATTTCAGTTTGAAGAACTCAAATACTCCAGCTCGGCTTGTCTGACTGAAATCGGTGACTGAACGATTTAACCCGTAAGACTCGGCATGCGGGAGCCCGATAGCTCGATTTTAAGAGCTGAACTACCATTTCGATCCCGATCGGCCCGAGGTCGGTTAAACGGCGTTAGCCCATGGAGCCTCGTGACTAAGTTTTGAAAACTGGCGCGCGCCGGGCTGGGGCATGCGGCCCTGGCAGTTCGGCTGGGGTCGGCCGGGCCTCGGCATCTCTATTGCGTGGGCCTCGGCTACTCGACTCGGGGCCGTTACGGCCGAGGGGCGATTCAGGCTGGAAATTTGGCCGAAATACCACGGCGTCGAGGGCGGCTGACTCGGTTTGAAGGCTGTTCTTTCGGCTTCAGCTATACGGCCAGGTGATTATTTAAGGCAATTTACCCATGAAACCTACCTTTAGGAGCGGCTTGCTTTCGGTTGAAGAACTTCGGCTACTCGGCTTCGACCATGAGGCTGAAGCGATTGACTCGGCGGTCTAGCCGCAAGGCCTCGGCGCCAGGAAGGCTAGCGGCTGGTTTATGAGCTGAAATACCGGCTTCGGGCCATGCGGGCGAGAGTACGTTAAACGATCAATTAAGCCCATAAGGCTCGGCGTACATGAGCCCGGCGGCTGGTACGCCGAAACTCGGCTTCTCAGCTTTCGGGCCATGTAGCATAATAGTCGGTTCAACCCGGCAATTAAGCCCGTAGGAGCGCCGGTGCGAGGAGCCCCGACATCTCGGGTTTAGAAGAAGGCTCAACTACTACGACTAAGGCTATCAGGCAAATAGTCAGTTTGTTGTATGATATAGTCATGTGCCTCAGCGCCCATGAGCCCAACAACTCAGTTTGAAGAGCTCACCTACTCAACTTAGGCCATGCAGCCAAAGAGCAGTTCACCTCATGCAATTTAGCCCATAATGCCTCAGCGCCCAGGAGCCCAGGAGCTCAGTTTGAAGAGCTCAAATACTTAACTCACGCAATCATGACCACACAGAGTTAGTTCGACTTTGGAAATTTAGCCCATGAACCTCGGCGTGATGTAGCCGTGACTCAGGTTTAAAATTTAAACTACTCCCGGCTTGGCGATGACCAAGTCCAGTTCACCTCGGGTCACATTACGGGCCTCAGCTTCGGTTTTACGAAAAGCTCAGCGCTCCAACACGGGACATGCATCCGAAACGGTTGCTTCGAGGCGTCGGCCAGACTCAACATTTCGGTTGAATAGCTGTTGCTCAACTGGGACCCATGGGTCTAAGTCGAGTTCGGTCGAGCATTTGTCCATAAGGCCTGACGCCTAGAACCCTGTGACTCAATTTGAAGGGCTCAACTACTCAACTAAGGACATGAGCCGAGTAGAGTTCAGCTCAAGCGATTTATTGCATAACGCCTCGGCGCTATGGGCAAATCTTCAGTTTGAACTTTACCGGCTCGGGCAATGCTGACCCCGAGAGTCATATCGGCTCGAGCGATTGGGCCCGTAGTCTCAGAGCCGGGGAGGAGCTCCAACAGCTTCCGGTTTGAAAGACTCAGCTACTCATCTCCAGCCACTTCACGATGAGATTCGAATTATTTCAGGCGATTTAGCCCGTAAGGCCTTGGCAGCGAGAGCGGCGGCTCGGTTGAAGAGCTCGACTACTCAGCTCGGGCGTACGGCGGCTGGTCGATTCATTTCGGGCAATTTACCCCGTAAGGCCTCAGGGCCTAGGAGCCCGGCAGCTCAGTTTGAAGAACTCAAATACTCAACTCAGGCCATAAGGCCCGGGGAGGTTAGTTCGGCTGAACGATTTAACCCTTGGGCCTCGGCGCCCGGGGCTGACGACTCTTCTCTATTTCATGTCTGATTTGAAGGAGTGAACTGCCGACTCAGTCTATTCAGCCCAAGAGTCAGTTCATCTTAGGCATTAAGCCCATGGAGCCTCAGCAACTAAGCTTTGAAAACAGCTAGCAGGAACTTCGGGGCATGCGGCCCGAAGCGGATTCATTTCGGCTACCGACCGGAGCCTCGGCATCTGACGTGAACCTGACTGCTCGGCGCTCGGGCCATGCGGCCCGAGGGCGGTTCAGCTCGGGAATTTAGCCCCGAAATACCCGGCCCAGGAGCCCGGCGGCTCAGTTTGAAAGAGCTCAGCACTACTTTCAGCTCAAGCCATGCGGCCCAGATTCGGGTCGATTTGAAATTTACAATAAAACCTTTGCGCCTAGGGCCCGAGTTTGCTCGAGTTTGAAGAACTCGACTGCCGACTCGGGCCGTGGGGCTCGAGAGCCGGTTCGGCTCGAGCGATTTAGCCCGCCAAGGCCTCGCCCCGAGAGGCCCGACGGCTCGAGTTTGAAGTGCTTTCGGAAGAAATATTGGCTGAGGCCGTGTAAGGCGAAGTACGATGGCTGATCAATTAAGCCCGCCAAGGCCTCGGTGCCAGAGCTCAGCGGCTCGATTTGAATAGCTTCCGACTTCCACTCCTTTCGACCATGCCTGGCTTGATCGGTTTGCTTTCAGGCAATTACGCCGCCAAGGCCTCGGTGCCAAGAGCCCGATATCTCGGTTTGAAGAGCTCAGCGCTGTTACTCAGCTAAGGCCATGCGGCGAAGTGGTTGCAGCTATGGCAATTTGTATAATTCCTCGGCGCCCATGAGCCCGAGCGGCTCGGTTGAAAAGCTCACACCACCGGCTCGGGCTGGCGGCGAAAAACGATTCACCTCGTACAATTTAGCCCTTGGCCTCAGCCCGGGGCGGGAGCTCGATTTAGAGGCTCAAATCGCAACTCACGCAATGCATTCAGAGTTAGTTCGACTTTGGAAATTTAGCCCATGGACCTCGGCCCGACCCGGCGACCGGTTTGGGGCGCCGGCCTGTTTCGAGCGTCGCGGCTAAAGTCGATTCACACGAGGTGGCTGCCCATGGAGCCTCGAAGCTCGGTTTGGCTTCAATTTGCTTCCAGCGAACATGCAGCGGGAGCGGTTTGGCTCGACGGTCGGCCCGAAGGGAGCCTCCGTGACTGATTCAGATCGCCGGTACTGACTCGGACCATGCGGCAAGAGTCGGTTTAGGTCGGGCATTTAATCCCATAAGACCACTGGCCTTTAGGAGCCCGGCTCTTGAATTTCGAAGAGACGCTACTTTCGACTAAGGACATAGGCTTAGAATCAAATCACCTCGGGCGATTTATTATGCGCCTCAGCCTTGAGCCCGATAACAGTTTGATCACTTCCACTACTCGACTCAGCGCAGTGGCGAGAGTCATATCGGCTTCAGCGATTAAGCGATAAGGCCTGGCGCTACCGAAGTTCAACATGGCTTCCGGTTTCAAGAGCTCAACTACTCAAATCTCAAGCCATGCGGCGAGAAGTCGGTTCATTTCGGGCAATTTAGCCAGCTAAGGCCTTAGCGCGAGGCAACTGGCTCGATTTAGAAGGGCTTCGGCTACTCGCTCGGGCAAATGCGAGCCCGAAATTCGATTCGGCTCGAGCAATTTGCTTTATAGGCTGGCACCTAGAACTAGAAACAGTTTTGAAACTCGGCTGTAAGCTTGGGCGCCGTGCGGCCCGAAAGTGGTCGACTCGGACAATTTACCCCGCACCGGAGCCTCTACGCCCGGGGTAGCCGATGGCTTTCGGTTTGAGAAGAACTCAAATGCGCTTTCGGGCGTGCGGCCCCGAGAATTCGGTTGCTTTCAGTGATTTAACCCGCCAAAGCCTCGGCGCCCGGGAGCTACGATAACTCGATTTGAAGAGATGAACTACTCTTCAGAATTAATTAGCTGAGAGTAAGTTTGGCTCGGGCAGTCGGCCCGTGGAGCCTCGTGACTCGGTTTGAAAACCTTCTTAGAGACTCGAAGCAATGCGACGAGGCAAGTTTAAGCTCGGCCGGTCAGCCCTGAGCCTCGCGGCTGTTCGTAGGCTTCAGCCTCAACTCATGCCATGCGACCCAAAAGCGGTCGGCTGGAAATTTGGCCAGGCCACGGCGCCAGGAGCCCGGCTCAGATTTGAGAAGGCTCAACTACTTCTTTCGGGCCATGCGGCCCTGAGATTCAGTTCAGCTGGACAATTTAGCCCAGCCTCTACGCTAGGAGGCTAGAGTGCACGGGTTTCAAGAACTCAGCGCTACTCAACTGGAGCCCTTGAGGCTGAGGCAGTACAACTCAGACGATTGGCGGAAGCGCGCGGCGCCCGAACTGGCGGCTCTATTTCAAACTCAACTACTTTCAGCTCGTCAAATGCGGCGCGAGTCAGTTCAGCTGACATTCAACCCACGGAGCCTCGGCAGCTTTGTTTTGAAAAGCTGATTGCTCGGCTTCCGGGCCCGTGCGTCGAGGCCAGTTCATCTCGGGCCTTCGCCCGCGGAACCTTAGCGGCTCGGTTTTGAAAACCTCAAGCGCTGCGCTCAAGCCATCTGGCCCGGGGCGGTTGACTCGCGCTCGGCTACGTAGCCTTAGCGGCTCGATTCGGCTCGGCTACTCATGAACCCGTGCGACTGGAAATCCGATTCGGCTAAGGCGATTAAGCGATAAGGCATTACTTTGGGAGCGGCCGACTTAATTTTGAAAGGCTCATTTACTCGGCTCGGGCCGTGCGGCCCGAGTCGGTTCAGCTCGAGGCTGATTTAGCCATGCGCCTCGGCGCCCCAGGGAGGCAGCGGCTCCCAGTTTGAAAGGCTCAGCGCTACTCAATTCAGGCCATGCGGCCAAAGAGTCAGCCATTTCGAGCGATTAAGCTCATAAGGCCTCGGCTGCCCGGGGCTGGGGAGCCAGTTTGAAGCTCAGCACTACTGTTCCGGGCCGCAGAGGCCCCGAGAGTCGGTTGACCAGGTAATTTGTGATAAGGCCTCGGCGCTAGGAACTGTGACTCAATTTCAGACTCAGCGCTCAACTCGGGCCATGCGACCCAGAAATAAGTTCGAGATAAATGATTTGGCCCATAAGGCCACAGATGCGAGGAGTCCGACAACTCGGTTTGAAGAACTTCAGATGCTTTCGGCCAGGCCGTACGACCCGAGTCGGTTCGGCCACGAGAGAGAGGCCACGTTGCTTTATAGCCCCGGCCTTTAGGAGCCTAGCGGCTAATTTTGAATAGCTTCGATTACTCGGCTTCCGGGCAAATCTTGCGAGAGTCATTTCAACTCGAGGCATTCAGCCCGCGGGCCTCGCGGCTAAGTTTTGAAAAGCTGATTGCGACTCGGGCTATCGACCTTGGGGCAGTTCAGCTCTGGCGATCGCGCGAGCCTTAGTAACCCAGTTCGAAGGCTCGGCTGCAAACTGCCAATATGCGGCCAGTGGTCGGCTGGCAATTAAGCGTAAGGCCTCGGTGGCGGGAGCCCGGCGGCTTAGTTTGAAGAGCTCAGCGGCTCGATTTAGGTCGTCGTGACGTGAGTCGATTCAACTCAGGCATTAAGCCCACGGAGCCTCGGTAGCTCAGTTTTGAAAGCCGACTACTCAACTCGGTCATGCGGCCCGAAGGGCGGTTCGGCTACGGCGTTCGGCCGAGACTCGGCCGGCTCGATTCGAAAGAGCTGGCTACTCAGCTCGGGCAAATGCGGCCCAAGTCGGTTTAGCTTAGGTAATTTAGCCCATAAGGCCTCAGTGCCCAGGACCCAACGACTTCCGGTTTAAAATTTGAAATAATAATCAACTCCGGGCCGTACAGCCTGAGAGTCGATTCGGCTCGAGCGATTTAGCTCATAAGGCCTCGGCGCTAGGGCGGGGAGCTAAATTTAAATAGCTCAACTACTTAACTTAGGCCATGCTTCCCATGAGTCAGTTCAACTCAGGCATTCAGCCCACGGATCCTTGGAAGCTCAATTTTGAAAAGCGCGGCCCCCTTTCCCGGCTTTCGAGCCATGCGACGAGAGCGGTCGGGTTCACGACGAGGAAAATCAGCCGTGGGCCTCGGCTGACTCGGTTCGAAACCCGACGCTACTCGACTCGGCGGCCAGCGACCCAGAGTTAGTTCAACTTAGGCAATTTAGACCATAAGACTCATTTTGATTAGTACCCAGTGCTATTTTGAGTCTATTTAAGATAGGTTTGGTGCTTTTGCACTAATCATGTTAAATTAAGCGGAATTGACATGCGGTCGATAAGTACCCTCTTGAAATTGTTCAGAGGTTGTTTTTTGGTAGTTTGTAGGTTTAGGAACCTCGCCATCATATCAAGCTTGGCATCGTAATTATGATGTTTATCTTCAGGTTATATAGATTCTGTCGGTTTCATCAAGTGGAAATGAAGAAATGTGGCGATTGATGCGAAGCAATGCGGGGCCACGCGTTAGCGGATCCAGTTGTACTCGAGGTCTTATCCCTTAGGCGATCTTTATATATGCGGCTCTCATTATTCTCGACTAACGGGAGGAGGCGGCGAGATGATGTTGTAGAGAGGACCCACCCAGGGAGAGTATCTGTTCAGGTAAAGGTGGAGGTGGAGAGGACCGGTTCAGTTCTCTCCTCACAGCTCCGCCTCCCTACGCCCCGGCTCCATTGTAACCTTTGTGGCCCATCTTATCTGACACGGCATTCCACGAGCATATACATATCGATTCACGGGAGTTAAGGCGCCGTTATGGATCGCTGTATGCACGCTTTGCTACTACCGGTGTTGCTAGACCCGGCGGATGGCCGGCGGGAGTCGCTCTCGGCGAGACTCACGCCATGCTTCTTCGGATCATGAGGCCACCTCGGTCTCCCTTCCGGTCGGCGAGGAATGAGGCACACTGGCCCACTCCAGTCGGTCAGTGGCCAACCTCATGGATATCTTTGGCGACCCCATTGGCGACTTCGGATCCAGGCATGCAGCCACGAGAGTGGGGTGGTGCTCCCTCTCCCAGCTTTGGGTCCTGCCCAGGTGGAGGCGTATTATACTTTTGTTGAGGGAAAGTTAGAGTTGGAAGTGTCTTTTATCTTATTTTGTCTTATTTTAGCTTTATTAGCACTTTACTTATTTTGTATAGGATTGTATAGGATGCATGTATTGGCCAGATATTGAGCGGTGATATAGTTGTGTATAGTTACGTTAAGCAGCATTAGCCACTTTGATTTATATCAAAGCTTTATAAGCAATATTTACATTTTCTACACTTTGCGAATCATTTTGTGCACATATTTTTGTGTTTACGCTCTTACCCAGCAGTTGAAAAATTGAAGTAGCATCTTTACCATAATGTTGACAGGTTCCATGCATGATTAAGTTTTTGGTGATTGAAGTTCCAGCGTATTGACACAGTACATCGGCTAGCTAATCTGCAGTGCACATCAGTTTTTATCAATGGGTTGAGAGGCTATATACCTCTTTCTACTTTGCAAACCGGCCTTAGATCAAGTGACGACCCATAATAGGTTTGTGTTACCCACAAATGAAGACGATGAAATTCTTTCGAATGAAAAGAAAGAAAAAGCAAAAAGAAAAAGAAAGAAGAAAAAGAGAATTGAAAGTCGTGACACTTTGCCTTGAAACCTGAACACAGTCCGAGGGGTATATGGCGACAGCCTTTAAAGCCCGGTTCCCTAAACCTTCACTAGTTGGGAGTCATCGACTTAGTGTTCGCTACACGGGTGGATGGGTGGAGTTTAGCAAGTTGTAGGTGTTTAATTCTCGAAATCATTCAAAGTCAGGAATTGGCTTCGAGGAGTTTATTAATTGATAGATCCTTTTGACTTGATGCCCTAAACCCCAATTGGTCGGGAGTCATCGGTGGACCCAGATTACGGACTTTGGTGAAGACTAGTTTTGACATTGCACCACAATACAAGCTCAAAGAGAATAGCGTGTAACTGAATCTATTTAGGTTGGTCATCGGTTTAAGGTCATAGCGTGGGTGGTTGGGGGGGAGGAATAGCTTTGCGACTTATTAGTTGGCTTGATTACACAAAAAGCACTTGAATTTTGGTGAAGAAGTTCGGGTTGACTTCCTTGGAATTAATCTTTGCCACGAAACTTGTTCCCATATTGCAATTGTTCTCTCATAATGGTTTTGTCTGGAGTCTAAATTTTTCATACTAAAGTAAGCCTCGCCACACACACACTTTTGTATAGCATACTCTTTTGCAAAGCATATCGCATACCCTTGATTGTTTTTGGCATTTGTTAAGGGGGTAGCAACGTGTCGGTTGGGGGTGTGATTAGTACCCAAAAGTGCTATTTTGAATCCCTATTTAAAGATAGGTTTGAGTGCTTTTTGTGTACTAATCATGTAAATTAAAGCAGATTGACATGTCTGGAGATCCGATTAGTACTGCGGTGTGTTCAGGGTTATTTTTGGTAGTTTTGCAGGTTTCAGGAACCTCCGCCATCATATCAAGCTTGGCATCATAATTGTGATGTTTTATGTTGGGTTCGTATGAATTCTCGGCGATTTCATCAAGCTGAAAATGAAGAAATCCAGGCTGATTGATGCAGGAAGCAATGCAGGAGGAACAATGATTTTCGCTATGGCATAGCGAATATTTATGATCCCAGCGAATTTTAAGCTGTATATTTTGCTATGATAGCGAAATTTCTCTATCATAGCGAAAATTCAAATTTTTGCTATGACAGCCACTTCCTTGCCTTGGTCCCCATTGCTCCAAAAAATGCTTCCAAGAGCTACTCTTTTTGCTCGATTGTACCTGTAACCAAATAAAACACTGTCGAGAACTTTGGCCGAAAACTCACAGTACTATAAAATAAATGTAAAAATGAAGACGCGAGTATAATATATGAGTGTTTGGGCTCATCACACCCCCAAACTTAGTTTCTGCTTGTCCCCAACGAGAATGGACTATAGACCGGAGACACACATCAGGCCTACTAAAAACTAACACTAAGGCAGATTGTTGCACATGCTTTGAAAAATGGAGGATCAGTTTGGAGCGACTCACCTTTGCACTCTTTGTTGCTCGAAGTTCACGGGATGCATACATATGTTTGACTTTTCGGAAAACTCGGTTGAAATTTGAGTGGAAATTATTTAGTGTCTCTCAAATTCCATGGTATTCAATAACCTTTCCCAATGACCTATGTGCGTACTAATGAATGACCTCAGTGTATGCTGAGCTCAGGCACCCCCGAACTTAAGCTCGACACCTGTTGGAAAGAAACTAACTAGAAAAGGATAGGAGCACCCATTTTATTCTTGTGAAAATACTAAAGCTTCCTAAGTACCTAAAAGAAATGGAA
The DNA here is from genome assembly GCA_016808115.1 of Tetrastigma voinierianum. Lineage (NCBI taxonomy): Eukaryota > Viridiplantae > Streptophyta > Magnoliopsida > Vitales > Vitaceae > Tetrastigma > Tetrastigma voinierianum. The sequence continues at coordinate 80,731 of JAEQBH010006226.1, read as the reverse complement.
AGACCTAGTGCGAAGTTTTGGTTGGAGTGTTCTGTGTGAGGGGATCCATTGGTGACTCCCACCGAGTTGGTTAAGGGCACCGAGACAGTTAAGTTCCGCAGGCACCATGAACACTCGGCCGACTCGAAAACCCCAGGTTGTGGAAAAATCCGCCTTACATCCCCATGTAGCCGACGAGTGAAGTCGTGACTCGGCCCGAGTTGGCTTAGGAGCATTAAGGCTTTGAAAGGCCCCTGGTTTGTACACAGGGTTCAGGTGGATGATCCTTATTCTAATTCACAAACCTTTTTTTTTTTTTCTTTTCACTTTTTCTATTTTTTTTTCATTTTTCTGCTCTTTTTAGTTGGGGCTCGTGGCAATCTCTTTTGATTGGGTGTCCACGTCACTTAGATGGTTAGAATCCCCGAGGTTAGTTGAATTCTCGTAGTTGGTCTCGGCCTTTATCTATACGAAGGTTAGTAGTGTGTGAATGTGATAGGATCATGAGGAATAGTTTCTTGACTACCGGGATTAGTTCACTAAACACATTTCCACCTATTGACCTAATTCTAGAGTATCCAACGGTCATGCATCCAATCATCTATGTCAGCCAAATTCAGTCCAAAAATGATCCTCGACTTTCAACATGGCACACATACACACAATTACTACATATCTGAGGCCAATGACTAATACACGTGCAGACAAACTAACACATGACCAAGTAAAATAATAAATGGTAAAGTAAGCGAAACTATGCAGACACACAATTAATATGTTGAGCGAAACAAAAACACCACAAATACTAAAAACAAAACATAACTAAACAAAGCAAGCCGATCATCTTGGCTCCCCACACTTTGAACCAGAAATATCCAGTGTCCTATTTGTGATAAGTAAGAGGAAAAGGGGACTCCACGGTGATCTTTGCGGTGGCGGTGGTGGTGGCGGTGGAAGGCAAAGGGCTGGGCGTCTGCGCTACCTGGGGACTCCTGGCTATTTGAAGAATGATGGCTGATTGGCCGGGGCGGTCGCATATCGGCACGGAGGGCCTCATATCTGTGGGGCGAGGTTTCCGGTGCTCCTGGAGTCTCATCCCGAATGCGTCGAGCGCTACGTAGAGTGAGGCTGCCGGGTCCTCGGGGATCGGGTGAGGGTTGGATGGGGCTGCCTCTGGTAATAGAGGTGAGGTGGTGGAGGGTGGGTGGGACGGAGGCCGACCAATGTCTCCTTGGGATCTTCCAGGAAGCCATAGCGAGCTGATAGTCATGCGGCTCATCCTCGTGCGAGGGCTCATGACCAGGAATCCCATAGGCCCCCTCGGGTTGCGGGACACAGGTGTGTCATAGCTTGGCCGAAAATGGCCTGGGGTGGAGCCGGGCCTCGTATCTTTGAGGGGCACCTGGCTTGTTTGCCTGGCTTGAATCGAGAAGGGTGTCGGGTTCATCTTCGCATCCCGGTTATGGAGGATGGCATCCTCATAACACCCTTGACACATCAGGTATGTCTGTAAGATGCTTAAGAGATTTGGCTTGGCGGCGCTTAGCGATCCTTACACATTCGTCGTCGAATGAGACGAGTGAGTGATGCAGTTAACAGGGGATGAAGGCCAGATGCGCCTTAGAGTGTCATGTCCTTATTGATTTTCCACTCGCTTGGAGCCATTGGTCGATACGCGTATAGCCGGAATTGTTAATTCGAGGTGCTCGTGGAGTCGGTCGAATGCCTACGAAGGGACATGATGAAATTTTGTAAAGCTATTGATCGACTCATGGCGAAATTAAATATCATCACTTTGACTTCTTCCCAAAACATGGGAGCGAGATTGGCGTAGAACTCTCGCACCACACTCACATCATTTGCTTCGCGGATGGGGTGGTTGGCCTGGCTCCACTATGCATCCTTAGGCGCGATGGTCTTGCGGAAGAAATCCTCGGGGTGGTGAAACCCCTTCTCCTTGATAAAGGATTGGTTTGCAAATGATTTCAAATCGATCGGCGACACTCGAGATTCCTGAATCGTGACATGTCGTAAGTGGGAGTCGGGTCCTCGTGGAGCCTGACTTCTCTTGGGCAATTTTACGCCTCTTGCAGGACATATTGACCTAGACGACACGTAGTCGTGGCACCAAAGTGGGCACCTACTAGCTAGACAAGCAAAGCACCTAGTGTGCAACTAAGCGAACGAAACTACTAAGTGTGCTAAAAACTAACTATGACTCGAGCCACTAGAATAGACCTAACGAAACCTAAAAATAGGATCTCGAGACCCTAGACCAGTGAGAATGCCCTAAGGCTAGACCAGAGCACAATGTGGTGGAAATGCCACAAAAGACCGAACGATGTGTGAGGAGGCTACAGGATGCCGCGTGGCCCGGTCGGAAGGCAATATCTGAACCTCCGGCCGATTGTGACGAGCTCCGTGGGGCTAGTGAGTGTAGGTAAGCAAGATGGCTAGGGTTTCGAGTGTCAGGCGGGTGAAGATCAAAATGGGCGGGTCTTGGCTTTAAACAGGACAGCGTCGCGGCGTGCCAGACGGCGTCGCGACGTGACAAGAGTGAAATTAACAAATCACGACGTCTAAGTGCGTCGGCGTGTGAGTCATGAAAATCTACGTCGCGGCGTTTGAAATCCACGTCGCGTATGAGAGAGATACAATTTGGCGTCGCCCAGCGTAGCGGAAATTGATTTGAGCGTCGCGGCGTCTGAATCCGCGTCGCGGCGGTCTGTGAATCCACGTCGCGGCGTGCGAATCCGCGTCGCGGCGTCGGGGAGGTGCGTTGCGGCGTGGCCGGAGAAGCTATGGATCGATGTAAATTTGTGCACATTGATGATCTTGATCACGGGCTCCCTCCCCCACTCGTGCTGACTTTATGGACTTGTAATGTGCTATGAGACTTGATCCTCCCGGTACCTCGCGTTCGGGTCTGAAAAATAAACAACTGACGAATAGCCCGATTACGGCGAGACGACAAACTAATATTACTTAAAACAATCACTAAAAACATTGAAAGAAATTGTCGCTCAGAAAAGAGAAAAGTGTAAGGAAACTTGGGTTGCCTCCCAAGAAGCGCTATGTTTAATGTCGTTAGCTCGACGGCCCTGAATCTCAACGTGTGATATGCTTAGAAGAAACTGGGAATGCTTACGCATCTCCCTATAATGCTCACACTCAATGCTCAAGGTGGGTGAAATATTCTTCTGATCATCCCCTTTCCCATCTCAGTGTCTTTCTGTGCAGGAATAGGCTTATCTTTGAGGTTTTTCGCATCGCCTTGCAAACTCTCTATGTAATGAAGTTGCGAGATATCTTCATTTGGATGTCGATCATCGGGTGCCATTAGGTTGGAAGACATGGAAAGTGATCTCGTCTCCTTGGATTCTCAGTTTGAGTTCACCTTCTTGCACATTGATTTGAGCTTTTCCCGTGGCTAGGAAAGGTCTACCAAGTATGATGGGGACCGAGTCGTCTTCCTTCATGTCCAGAATGATAAAGTCTGTTTGGAAGGGCCAATTTACGACTTTTACTAGCACATTGACTATACCTCGAGGTGTTGGTATGACCTATCCGCAAGTTGTAGGCGATTGTGGTCGATTTTGGTTCTCCAAACTTTAGCCTTTTAAACATCGAGTGGCATCAGAGTTGAGTACTCCGCTCCCAAATCATATAAGGCTTTCTAGATGCAGATTCCTTTATAGAAGACGGTCATATATAGAATTTTGGATCTTGAGGTTTGAGGCCTTTTTGCGGGATGGCCTTTGCGTTCCTCAGTTAAAGGCGTGGTCCCATACTCTTCAATTTCTTCTTGCCTTGCCAGATCTCTTTTCATGAATTTCACATAACTTGCATATTCTCTGTGCTTCAAAGGGTAATATTGAAAGAGGCCATTTGTAGGAAGTATTAGTTTCTTGAAGTGTCAAAACTTTATTAGTACTTCTCTAACACCTTTCTTGATCTTTGGGGATGCGAATATGTTTGGCAGGTTCATCCATTTCCAACTGTTTCTTGGTCTCATCCTGACTTTGTTATCATGGCCAAGCTCGTATCACGAAATTTTGCTTTCGGGTTTATGTCGGTCTTTGGAAATGATCTGATCATGCCCTTTATTTTCTAGTTCTCGTATCCTTTGGTTGTGGCCCCAAGTTTTTAATTCTCTTCCGCTCCTTAGAGTGATGGCCTTACGATTACTCTTTTCGCCGCCTCACAGGGTTTACTCCAGGATTGCATGGCAATGATCGGCTGCTTACGCTTGACAGTTGGCCGTTTGTCGATTTAAACCTCGAGAATTTCTCACGTACCGCTTGGTTGTTCAATTGGGTTGCTGTTGTTGCTGCATATTGCCTTAGTCTCATTCATGAAGAGCGAGTGGGAGGTCGGCGTTATCGAGCTTATTCTAAAAGTCATCTTTTTTTCTCGGTGGTTCACTATCTCGGTTTGGTATATTACGATTATTCCTCCATCCATACCCTTGATTGTTCTGGCTGTTCTAATTCTGCTTATTACGCCACCCTTGGCCTTGATTTTGGTCGATAATTGTTTCCCCTCTTGTCGCTAACTGGCGCTGATTGATTTCGTTGCGCACTTTCTCCATGCATCTTTGTTTGTTTGATGAACTCGTGTTTGTGTATCCAAATCAGCTCCGTGGGATATCATATAGTGAGTCATATATCTATTGTTGTTGATCATTTGTGCGATGCCGAATATTGATCCCCTGATTATACGTGCCACCCGATGGCCTTATTGGGTAGTCTTCTCCTGAGCCCTTGTTTGTATTGGTAGCAGCATCTTCCAGAATTTCATATGCTTGGTCAGTGGTTTTCTTCATTAATGATCCTCCAGCTGAGGCATCGATCACTGTTCTTGTTGCATTTCTCAAACCATTATAGAAAGTATGGACCTGCATCCATCTGGTAAGTCTGTGGTGTGGGCACTTTCTCAATAGTTCGTGAAATCTGTCCCATGCCTACACTTGAGTTCTCCTTACAATTATCAAAGTATTGATCCTACTTGTACAAGTTGGGCAATTTTGAAGGGAAAAACTTGGTCGAGGAACTACGCTAAGTCATTCAAGTGGTAATGGTCGGTGGGCATTTGGTTGGCGGTGCCCAACTCTATCGCAGTGAAAGTGGGAACAATCGCGACTGAGAGCTTGCCGGTAACCCAGTGCACTTTATAGTATCCATACTTCGAGGAAGTTAGTTAAATGCATATTCGGGTTCTCATGGGGTAGCCCATGGAACAAGATGTAGTATCTTGTCTGAGTAGCGACTTTAATTGAAGTTGAAATTTGCTTGAATCGATTGGTCGATCGATAGGCTGTCGAGAAACGGCGGTTGGTGGTAGCGCAGGCTAGATCTAATAGCATGAATGGATCATCTGGCTGTATAAACGGCCTAGGTGCTTGAGTCCTTCCATTATGCCCATTTCGGCCCCTCTGTGGCTCGTTTTGCTCGAGTCTAGGTCTTCGCTCTTCATCGCTTTCCACGGTCGCTCTAGCTTCTAACTGCTCGCTCTGTTTCGGCTAATCCGCGGCAGAAATTCTTCCGGCTCAGGATCAAACAGGTGTTGGTTAGCTTGATCTCGATGTCGCATGTACTTACTAAAAACTATGCTGCAATAACACACGAACCAACAACACCAAATTACCAGCACTTGTAAAAATAAACAAAAGTAAAGAAAATTCCTATTTAATATCTAATTGCTTAATTCTCTATATCAACCTAAACCTGTCCCCGGCAACGGCACCAAAACTGACAGCCGAAAACGCCGTGGTAAAATAACGCCTATGTGCGCAAGCAAACACGCCCAAGCAATATAGTGTACTCACAAAGACGGACATCGATCCACGCGGACAGTGTATCGACTTACAAAGGTTCCGCTTTAGATAGTATCCGGTCAGATGATTCTAGTAAAATTTAAGTATATAAATTTGACTAAACTATTGATTCTAATGAATTTCAAGTCGAGCCTGTGGTTATATTCCCCGTCACGCTCAATGGATTATTTTTATGGATGCCATTGTTCAATATATTTATCATCTGTCGATCAAGTGGTGATCTTACTTTTACGAGATATCCTCTCTCGAGGTATATCCGCCTCATCTCAGGAATAGATTTGAGTATATCTCTATCTCAATTCAATATTCCGAAATACGAAATTGCCCGAACCCTGTGATACACTCAGATTAGAATATCTCTATTTACTCGATTCAATCGAAAGCCATTTACTAGGATCCCTCGGATAAACCCATCTCTCGAATCTCTGATCTCCCAACAGGATTATGCTAATGTCAGCGATATTATCATATAACTGAATCTGCGTAAATAGGAGCAGATGTAAATAAATTAGCAAACAACTCGAATAATATAAAAGATCAAATCCTTAATCCATTTAACACATGACGTGGTTCAATATAACCCTAGAAATAAATCTAGAACATACCGAAAGTGGAAGATCAAAATGTTAGTATTAAAAACATACCCTAATATCCAAAGCAACAAGAAATAAGATAAATCCCGCACTTCGTCGCGTCCGTGTCATCACCGCTTCCGAATTCGCGGCCTTCTCGCTCGTACCCGATCCCCCTTCCTTTTTCTTGATTTCAGAGTCATTCGTACTTTAAATGATAGGTTCGTGATTCTCGAAATGACGTCATGACGGTTAGGACGCCAGCGACGCTGACGCCGCTGACGCTTTTCCACTCGTTGACTTCGCATTGTCGGTCTGATGTCGCGACGCGGGGACGCCGCGACGCGACAGCCACCCTTGCTCTCGTCCCCATTCGCCTCCAAAAAAAAAAATGCTCCAAGAGCCGCGCCGGTTCGATCGACTAGAACTAAACAAAACACACCAAATCAGAGCCCGCTACAAAAACTACGAAATTACTATAAAATAAATGTAAAATGAGCATCATGGTATAATATGAGTGTTTCAGACCATCAATAGCGAAATTCATCGTTATACACGCCCTCGCTCTTGGTTGCGGATCCAAACGACCGCTTTTAATTCCCGCCTGGACTCTAATGTAATCTTATTATATTGGTTATTTTGGTATTTCACACATTTTGTAAGACTATATAAGCCACTTTATAACTTTTTGTAACCCTAACTTTCAATCACTTTGAATCCACGCAGCTTTTCATTTTGGTTCCAGCTTTTCTCTTCTCTCTCTCCTTCTTTCTCTCATTTTCTCGTCAGCAAAACACACCCTTTCGAGGATGACAACTCAAAGGATGTTTGGCTAACCCTAAAACCTTGAAGAGAGGGGTTGCTGTGGTTAAGCACGATGTGTTCCTTCCATTTAAATGGAGCAGATATCGATTATGTGTTTCAAAACTTTCTAAACTAGGTTTAATGCTATTTAATGTATTTTCTTTCTCGTCAATACTGCATGTTTTAGGTTCAAAGGTATTCTTAATGGAAGATACACTCGACATTCTTTGATGTCATTTACGGTGCCACCGAAAGCCTGTTAAATGCTGTGATTTTCAACCCGCAAAACATTAAATGCTCCAAATGCTATAACAACTAGGAATGTATTTACATAGTTTTTAAAGCTAAACAAAGATCCGGCTTTTGGCTATGACTATATGTCATTTAATTCCTAATGCGAGGAAGGCCAACCAAGACACCTTTTATAACCTCATTTTATCAAGCTAGTGACCCAAGACTTCAGCCCTTCCACACCTTATTTTAAATTTTTTCAAGAATAGTGACAACAACATCACCTATGCTTTTTAATGCAAACTAAAAATCCAAATGAAAGCCATTTGAATCATGATACAACCTCATTTGTAAGATGAAAAACCCATCACTTTGTTCGACCTAGACCGCTATACTGCAGCACTGACTACGACAAAGAGAGAAAATAGGAAACAAATTTACTGATCTTGATCACAACTATCGTGGCACTAATCGCCACCTCAGAGCCCAGAGCTCGCCTTGAAGAGCCCAACACTCAACTCAGGCCAGTGCCCAAGAGCCGGGCTCCGCACAGTAACTTAGTGCAAAGTCCAACGCCTGCGAGCCCCGAGCTAAACTCTCATACTTCTCAACTAATTAACCCAGCCCATTGAATTCTAAGAAATAATTCACTAAGCAATTTAAACATAAGGCCTCAAATGTGTGTGCGTCTTAAGTCTTGGGGTGAGCCCAACAACCGCCTTGAAGAGCTCAACTACTTAACTCAGTTACACTCAGAGCTGGTCACTTGGCACTAAGTCCATAAGGCCTTAGCACCCACGAGCCCAACAGCTCAGTTTGAAGAGGTCAATAACTCAATTCAGTCCATGTAGCCGAAGAGTCAGCCAGCTCAAGCAATTTAGCCCATAAGGCTCCAGCGCCCAGATCCCAAGAGATATCGGGCTTGAAGAGTCAACAACCCAGCCTCCCATGCACCCCAAGAGTCGGGCCTACCTCAGTAATTTAAATTCTATAACGCCTAATAAAATACTAGTGAGCCCAAAGAGCCCGCCAGAAGAGCTCAACTACTTAACTCCTGTGCCATGCGTGTTCTCAGAGTCTATTCAAAATTTCGCAATTCTAGGCCTTATAAGGGCTCAACACTAAGAGCCCTGGCCTGGGCCGACGAGCTCAACACTTCAAATTCCAAAGCATGCACTCCCAAGAGTCAATCTCACCAGAAATTTAAATTCCATAAGGCCCCGCCGCCAGAGCCTAGTAGCTAACTTGAATAAATTAATCCACTAACTCGGGGCCATGTCGCCTAAGAGTCAAGCCTCAACTATGGCATTCAGCCCACTCTGAATCTCTGCCAACTACATTGAAACCCATCCTCAACAGCCATGCACTCGTGGCTGGGTCACCTTAGAAGTCACCCAGCCTGAGCCTCTCGCAGAAATTCGGGCCAAAAGCCGCCTACTCAACCTCCGCCATGCATGCCAAGAGTCGGGCTTTAGCCTGTAATTGTCCATAAGGCCTCATCACCCAGGAGCCCAAGAGCCTGCCAGTGAAGAGCTCAACCACTCAACTCAGTCATGCACTCCCAAGAGTCACTCTGGCTCCCAGCAATTACCTTATGCGCCTCATCGCCCAGATCCCAATGTTAACCCGCCTGAAGAGCTCAACTACTATACTCAGCCATAAGCTTCAAGAGCCTGGAATTTAGCTCAGCACCTAAATTTCCATAAGGCCTCAACAAGAAGGGAGCTCCAAGAAATTCTCAATTTGAAGAGCTCAAATACTAACCCAGCCATGCACCCACGAGTAAGTTCAAATTTAAGGCAATTGTTCCATAAGGCTCCCGGGCGCCTAGGAACCTCGCTACATTTCGCACAGCTCGCCCATTTCCAACTCAAAGTGCAGCCCAAGAGTCAATTCAGCTCAAACAATTAAGCCCATAAGGCCTCATCGCCCAGGATCCCAACAGCTCAGTTTGGAGAGCTCAACTACTCTACTCTGGCCATGCATCCCAAGATTCAGTTAAGCTCAGTAATTTTCACCAAGGCCTCGCCCAACAGCCCAAGAGGCTCAATCTGAAGAGTCTAAACACTCAACTCGTGCCATGCAAATTCTAAGAGTCGGGCCTTCAATGAAGTAATTTAGCACATAAAGACTAACGCCAGGAGCTCAGAACACTGAATAAATACCAACTAATTAACTCGTGCCAGCGTCATCAAGAGCTGGTCAAACTTGACAGATTCAGCCACTAAGCCTCGGCAGCCTTCGCCAAAGCCTAACTCCGCCTCAACTCGTGCCATAAAGCTCAGAGCCGCTTCGTTTTTAGCGCCAGTTACTGAGTCAGCAGCTCTCATCAAGAGCTCGGGCCACTAACTCTGATTAGTGCCTCCAAAAAGTTCTATTCGAGCCCTCGCTCAAGATATGTTTTCGAGTGCTTTTGGCACTTAACTACATTTTCACTTAAGTCAACTGTCATGTGCATGTCCACTTAGTGTTTTTGATTTGTTTTCGAGATTGTTTTGGATGGTTTTGCAGGTTTTTGAGAACTTAAATCAGCAAGCTTAGCTTCTTATTGGCGTTGAGTGCGAGAATCCTCGATGATTTCACCTAGCCGAGGCGATGAAATATCAAGATTCAATGAAGAATCGAAGGCAAAGTGATGAATAAGAAAGTGCAGAGAGGATGCAGTGAGCAAAACAGGAAGCATGAGAAATCCCAGGATTTTAGCTATGATTGCGAATATTTCGCTGGGATTGCGAAAATTTTGCAATCAAAGCGAAAATTTCGCAATCCTAGCGAAATTGGGAATTTTCGCTAGGCTAGCGAAATTCACAATGCGGTAAATTTACGCGCCTAATAAATTTTTTCCAATTTCGCTTATTCACAAAATTTAGGGGCTAGCAAATAAGAAGCCACCATCATATAGCTTAAATTTCGATTTTTCGTTATTCAGATCAGTTAGCGAAATTTTCGCTTATGTTATAAATTTCCTGCATAATAAATCCCTTCCTTATGTTTTTGCATACTTGATCCCTACCACCACGCTTTTGGATGTATTACCATTCACCCTTATGTAATTTCATATTTTAGGTATTTTGTATTTTCACACTTGTCAGATTTGCACACCCTCTACATCTTTGTAACTCCTAAGCAACTTTTTTCATTAATACAAAAAGTAGTCTTCTATTTTGTAGGTTTCATTTGCTTTTTCTCTCTCCTATTTCTTTTCATTTTTTCTCACTTCAGCCAAACACTTCGAGGATGACAACTCAAGTGATGCTGCATAAGCCTCATAGCCTTGAAGAGGAAGGTCACAGCTGGTTTATGGGTTACTCGTAGGTCAGTCTCTCTTGCCGTAAATGACCTGTGTACTCGTATTTATGGTTCCATACTCAAACTAGGGGTTTAATGCCATTTATGTTGTTCCTTCGTGTCAATACTGCATAAAGCAGTTCAAGCATGCTTAATACTAGATGCACCGATATCCTTTGTATGTCATTTACGAGCCGTGGAAATGAGGTTAAATGCTGTGGTTTCAAACTGAATGGGACTTTTAGCTTAGTATTTGCTCACTCAACAGAGTGGTTCTGTGTGGTTGTAGTTTTATAGCTAAACAAAGATCCGGTTTTGGCTTTTACTATATGTCATTTGCCCTAATGCGAGGAAATAACCCGAGGACACCTCAATAGCCCCATGTTATCAAGTTAGTGACCCAAGCCTTCAAGGTTACCATTTCACACTTCACTTTAAGTCATTACAGTTAGTCAGTGAACGAACAACCTCCACTGTTTTTAACAAAATCCACAAATCCAAACAAAAGCCTCATCATTTTCCAAACACTGATAAATCATCATGGATGAAAACTCATCCCCAGTTCGACCTTTAACTATATCAAGAAGAGTCGACTGCTACGCTGTAGGAGGAACATAGGAAACAAATTTTGTTGATTCCGCTTCACCCTACCGCGGTGATTTAATCAAATGGCACCAGCTGATGGTGCCAAACTACGATGATGAGTTGACGGTACTTGTAATCCACACATGTGTTGGTGACATTTTATTCCTTTGAATTAAGTGTGCAGGAACTCGCAGTTTTCTTCACTCGCAAGCACGTGACCGTTTTGTTTCTTTACAACGCTTGTTTTAACTAACACCGACCTTTTGGCAAGATTGTTCGTGTCTTCGTTGTGCTCCAATTTTGTGTAATGGTGTGTTTATGCAAAGACTCGACAAAGGGATATCATGTAGACTGCAAAGAGGAGTGCACCAATTGAACAAGGCTGAAATCAGCATATGGGACTAAATGGATCCTCCCCAGAATCAGCAGAGTCAACAGAAAACCCGTGGAATCCAACAAGGTATGTAGCCGATGGAGGGAAACATACACCCTCCTAGAGTGAGTGCTCCTTCTGCACTGGTACTCCACCGAGGATGCTGAGACCCTACCTAAAGGCCCCTGCCTACATTTTATGGTATGGAGAATGAAAATCCATATTCCACATACCTGGATTTCGAGGAGGTACGCATCACTTTTAAGGAAGGTATAACCGACATGGAATTTGTTTGCTTCAAAGCATTTCCACCGATACTCAAGGACAAGCCAAAATATGCCCAATTCACCGAGGTCGAGAACGATTAGAAATCACCGATTTTCGCTGAATTTTTGAAGAAATTCTTCTGCAACCAAGACCAACAAATAAGAGGCGTGATCTACACTTACCCTACTTATGACAACGAGAAATTCTACCGATGCCGGGAGAGATTCATGGAGACTCATCAGCACATCCACATCATGGTTTCGACACTCGATGTTAGTGAATCATTTCTATAATGGTATGTCCCGCCATGAAGCAATCAAGAAACCATGCGTGTGGAGGTGATTTTTGAGTAAAAACTGTACGAGGCCATGGATTTCTCGGAAGTTATGTGGTCGAACTTCCAAGGGTCAGGACAGAGCCAAACTGGCAGTAGATGAGAAATGAGCGCGGCACATTCAAAGGGGGAGGGATTTTGGCACTTTCAGACATGGAAATGAAAGCAAAAATTTCACCCTAGTTAGAAGGCGGAGGATAAGGAAAGAGGCCCAAGTGCGTAAAGTGATCAAGACACGCACAGCCAACCCATTCATCGCTTGCCAACCCACCGTTAATCCAGAGAACATCCGACCCCTTTCGAAGGATCTGACATCGCACATGCAAATGTCAGAGGTCAATACAAGCCACAACCCAATGCCCCATATGGTAATACCTACAATCAACAAAATCACCACCTCTCCCGAAACCTAACTTCCCTGCCTATGTGCCCCTAGTGTCATCATTGGTTCCTCATCTCAACCACAACCACCATCATCCACTTCTCCTGTCATCAAGCATATTGAATCCCGCATGTGGTAGGCAATTTTGCTTGAAGAACAAAAAAGTGATCACACATCAAAATGCAGAACTGATACTGTAGGAAAGACACTGAATAAAGAATAGATGTGGGCTTTGAAGATAACTCAACCTTAAACGTTGACAACCCTCGCAAGATTCAATCACAAAGATCAACAAATTCCCTCGAGATACAGAGGTGGAAGGTTCCTTCCCAAACATTGCCAAATCCAAAAGCGGGTCCATGAGGTAGGTTCATCCAGCAATTCAAGGACGGACGAGGTGAAAGCTACAATCACTCCGGTGAGTGGAAGAGAACAGCAACCAAAGGCCCATGATCAATAAGAAACATGTAAGGAAAATAAGCCACCAGGAGGATCAGCCAAGAAGACCACTGAATAGCACGCCCCATTTCCTACACCAATGGAGGCAAGAAAACCCCAACTGTTGAAATTCGAGGTGCACGCATGAAGGCAAACATTCCACCGCCATATGACATGTCCCACCATGCAAAATTTTCAAGACTACACAAACAAAAAGCAAGAATTAAAAGAGAAAGTTTCCTTAACCGAGCGCAAGTCGGCTATAATCTTATGTTAACTGCGAAAATACATGATCCGTGGACCCCGCCAATTTCGCCAACATTATGTTCGGATAGATAAGGCATTGCTCGACATTGGGGTTAGTGAAACCTACCGCCATACTCAAAGGTATAAGCAAAGTTAGGGTTTAGGAGAGCTAAAACCTACCAACATCACTTTGTCGGGCTGGTTGATAGATCAGTGAAAATTCCTGGCGGGAATAGTTTAGGATGCGTTGTTTGGCGCAGAGCAACCCAACACCCGCAGACTGTGTGCTGGCTAATCGAGCCACTGCGTACCAACTACGTACAACATCCGAATAATTCATTGCCATCACAACATTATCGAATTACGCTGAGTCATGCAACTCATACTAGCAATGACATTAGAACCCAAGACATTTCTGTTACTCAATCACAAGCACAAACCAAATAAAAGTGATATGAAGTAAATGTCAAGTTCATCAACTGTCGACGTTAGGAAGCCAAAGGTCATAAATTGTTAATGAAACCGGTGGTAGTCATTGTCGAAGGCCACACAATTATCAGAACAATTGATCAACCCAAATCACCCAAAGGGAAGGACATCAACAAGGGAGGCACCAAACACAATGGCATTGAAGACATTAGATCAATCACGCTGGTTTCCTGTTCCGCTGAGCATCATGACTTAATAGCTGAAACACTAAACCAAATTGTTTCAAGAACTTTTTCTTTTGTTTTTAAACTATTTTCCACTTTTGACAGCTACTACTAGTAACTCTCTCCCTTTTAGCAGGCTCTAATATGTTTTCCTCTGTGTAAGCCTGTTGAACTCATTTCTACTAGTTTCTAATAAATAATAATTGAATTGACTTACGAGAACAGTCTAAATCAACTGTTCTTTTAATGCTTATCTCATAGAATGTGCATTTCACGTACAAATAAATCGCCTCAAAGGCTCTTCGACGCTCTACCAACTCTTATAAAAGGATGGAGGACCATCCACCTCTCACTGGCCTTTTCTTCCTAATTCCCACCCGAGCCACCCCAAACCCGTGAGCCCTTCAGCCAGCTGCTCCCTTCCCTGCTCGCATCCCGCACTAAAGATCACGCCCACCTGATCTGCTTCAGCTCACATCGCCGCCCCCGTGCGCGTTCCCTGTCCCGCGACCGCGTAGCCGTGCCTCGGTCCAAGGCGCCCCAGCAGTGAAGGTCTGAATGGACCATGCCTCAGTGCAATCACTGAGCCCCTGATTCAACAGTGTCTAGATCTCTGATCGTCATCCAAGCCACCAAGTGCCCTGCCTAGTCGTGGCCTCACGTGGTTCAGCCCCAAATTTCAGTCCAATGTAGTGTGGAGTCAGAGACATTGGTCTGCCGCTAGCCCCCGGGTGCCTTCCCTTATGACTACATATATGGTAATGCACTCGAGGCGGGTCCCGCTACAGCCCTGAACAGCTTAGCACTCCAGAGCAGAGAGCAGCCCGCCTGATAGTCCCCGGGATCCAACCCTCGAGATTTTAGGTTTAGGGGACTCAATCCTTAGCGGACCCCGGCTCCTTCACAAGTACTCCACGAGACTATCCAGAGGGCCCAACCTCTAAGCCAGTCTGGTACGTCCAGATCCTCACTGCCTGTGCCCACCTCCGTCGCTTCCACACAAGAGCGGCAGGAGACCCATCACCCTGCATCGCCTCGCCCCGAGACTAGCAACAATATTCTGCGGACCTCACCCGGGGAACGCCTGACCACGCCGCAGATTTACATGGGAGAGTCAGACACACTGCCCGCTACCGACCGGCCGACCCCGATTCGGACTCCATGCGCCCGATTACTTCATTACTCCTCACACAGCCATGACACCGCGACAGCTTACTATCCCCGTGGTGCCTTTAGTTCTACCCACTCCACACTTCTGTGATTTCAGTAGTCCCACTGATCAGATTCAAGATTGGATGATCGACCGAGTGCTCCTGTTTTTGCATCACCCGCATGCATAAGATGCTAAATGAGCAGCCAATTCCTGGAGGTTTTATCAGACCAGCCCAGCCAACACAGATGATAGATGAACCCTGTCCCCGCCGAGACACTACTAATGAATCAAAGACTCTTCTTCATGGCAAATGCTGAGGCTTTTGGGTGATCACCGCCTTGACCAAATTGCTCCGCTGGCTAACACTACATTCAACAGGTAGGGAGGAGCCATACCGAGCCTCAGACTCACCTGAGGGATTCCCTGCCCTAGTCCCCTTTCTCGAGCTGGTTATGGACCCGGCCTTTGCTGTGATTTTGAAGATAAGGTCCACCAAGGGCCCCGTCTGAAAGCAAGAGAGGCCACCCCGTTGATGCTAATGATCACGAGCTGTCCCTGAGCACTTTGGCTCTGCAGGAGCCCCGTATCGAGAGAGGAGGACTCAAATGCCCCCTCAGGTCCTGTCTATGGAGCGAGCCTACAGGATGCCTTATTTTTCTCTCCCTCCAAAGAAGCAGGACTGTGGGAGTGAGGTACCTGGATGAGGAGGCAGAGGGTTCCCGCAGGAGAGATGATCCCCGCTCCCGAGGTAGAGTCGAGAGGAGTCCTGCTGTGATATATCTCCTCCATCTCCTCCACCTGCCACTACAAATTTCATCGACACTCCCGACCCATCATATACAGCACAACACTCTCCGGAGTACGTTCATGTCGGCATCAGTGGAGCCAAGGTGTTATGGATGTCAGTCTCTGCTCATTGGCCCCTACACAGCATCGATGGACTGCAGGTTGACTCGAGCCGAGACTACTTTAGGCACATACCATGCTCTGCAGATCATGAGTCACCCTGGCCTCCCGCGATGTTCCCGCCCCATCGAGATGAGGTTTTCACGCAGCGCAGTAGCCTCCTAGACATGCTGGCCACAAAGAGCAAGAATATCCGCTTTACCACCGCGAGATTGAGGTGGTCACACTCCCGTCTCTCTAAACTTCCTATCCTTTGTGACATGCTCTATTTTGACTGTGAGGAAAAGTTGTATAGAGTGTCTTCATCATGTTTTTGTACAGTTTTCAGCTTTATCAACTGCCTACTCATTTTCAGGATTCATGTATTAGCCAATAGTAGCAAAGTATTTATATGTTTAGCTATATTAAGCATGTATTATCCATTTTGTTATATCAAAAAGCCTTATAGCACTATTTTTACATTTTGCTGCCACTTTGCAATTCATTTTTTGGGGCCCCATTTTGTGTTTTTGCTCTTGCCTTAGTCGAGAATTGAAACTCAGTTTGTTACCTTAATGTTAACAATTCCATGCATGATTTAGTTTTTTGGTCAATTGAGATTTTAAGCCAACCTCGAACATTCCCTTTAGCTAATTCACACACCGCACACTGGGGCTTTGTACTAATAGGCTGTGAAATTATGTACTCTTTCCACTTTGCAGCCGGCCTAGACGTGGTTGACAACTCTGGCGCAAGCTTTTGTTACCCAAGTACAAGACCAGCCTGAAGTCTTCCAAAAAGGAAAAGAAAAGCAAAAGAAAAAGAAAAGAAGAAAAAGAAAATAAAAGCCGTGACACACTTTCGCTTGAAAAAACCTAACACTGGGTCCGAGGGTATATGGCGAAAGCCTTAAAACCCGATGCCCTAAACCTTGATCGGGTCGGTTACCCGACTTATCAAGCTCGCTACACCCAAGATGTGAGTTTAGCTTTATGTGCTTAATTCTCGGCTGGCTCCTGAGTCCCGGGGGGTGAAGGCTGTAGAGCTCAGGGTCATAATCCTTTCGCCAGATGCCCTGTAAACCTAATTGGTTGGGAGTCATCGGTGGACTCTCGCTAAAATAACTTTGGTGAAGTCGAGCTTTTGCATTGCACCCTACATAGCAATCAAGGAAGAAATAAGAGCGTAGCTAGCCATAATGTGTTGTTCATCAGCTTTAAGGCCATGGCGTATTATAGCTTCGTGGGAGTGGGGAATAGTTTTGTAATTTATTGGCTCGAATCAGTTACCTTAGGAACAATTAGATTTTGGGTGGAAATTAAGGTTGATTTCCTTGAAATTGCATCGCTCTAAAACTTGTTCTTATATGGTTTTTGTTCTCTGCATGCCTGCTGAACAGGTGTAAATTGTTCATTCTTTTAAAGGTAACGCCAACTGCATACACTTTTTGGAACCACATATACTTTTTGAGAAAACACTACATACATACCCTTTTTGTTCTAGCATTGCTAAGGGACTAGCAACGTGTCGGGTTTGGTGGGATTGGGTGTTCAAAAAGTGCTATTGTTCTCGTTCAAGATAGGGTTTTTGCAGTGCTACAAGACAATCATGTTCAATGTCAATCGGTCATGCATGTCCACTTAGTGTTTTTGGATTTGTTTTCGAGGATTGTTTTGATAGTTTTCGCAGGTTTTGAGAACCCAATCAAAGAAGCTTAGCTTCTATCATGCGGAGTGCGAGAATCCTCGATGATTTCCACCGGGAGCCGAGGCGATGAAATATCAAGATTCAGCCAAGAATCAAGGCAAAGTGATGAATAAGAAAGTGAGAGGATGCAAATGAGCAAAACAAGAAGCATTAGAAACCCAGGATTTTTCATGATTGCTTAAATTTCAAGAACTTAGAAAAATTTGGGAAATCATAGCTTAAAATTCTCGCAATCCTAGCGTGAATTGGGATTCTCGCAAACAGGAAATTTCATTAGCTAGCCAAATCTCATCGTGCCTAGCTTAGTTCTTCCACTTTCAAGATCTTCATGTGGCTCTCGCTTAGCATAAACATAGCTTAACAACACCCATAGCTTAAATTCTACTTCGCTATCTCTGAGAATTAAGAGAAGATAAATTCCTCATTAGCATAGCGAATCTTTTCTAAGATGCTAGCGAAATTTCTCGTATAGCTTAAATCCCACCCTCAGTTTTTGTATACTTGATCCTAAACGACCACGCTTTGATGTATTACCATTTTCACCCTTATGTAATTTCATATTTTAGGTATTTTATTCACACTATCGACTATATAAACCCCTACATTCTTCGAAACCATATTAATCTTTCATTGAACACTATGTCTTCCTCTCCAAAGTTTTTCTGTTTTTGTTGAAGTCTATTTTCAGCCCTCCTCCCTCCTTTCTGAGTTTTTCTCACGTTTAACTCCTGAGATGATAACTCAATACCTTCCTGTCAGCCCTGCTAGTGTTCTCCCCAACATTATAATATGTGGTTTGCTTAAGGGTTACCGCAGATGTGGTCCTTGTCAGAATGACCTTTTCGTGCACTGCATTTATGGTTCCATACCTTCCCCAAACTAGGTTTGAACATTAATGTTGTTTCTTTCAATACTGCCATGGTTGTGGTTCAAGGCATGCTTACTACTAGATGCACCGATATCCTTTTAGATGTCATTTAATAGCCAGAAATGAGGTTAATGCTAGGTCAAACCTAACTGACTTTAAATGCCAGTATTTGGTTTGACTCAAATAGAGTAGTTATGTGGTTAGGTTTTATACTAAACAAAGATCCGGTTTTGGCTTTTACTATATGTCATTTGCCCTAACGCGAGGAAATAAACCCGAGGACACCTAATAAATGATGTTATCAAGTTAGTGACCCAAGCCTTCAAGGTTACCATTTCACACTTCACTTAAGTCATTACGCTTAGTCTGAACAAACAACCTCCATCAAGCAACAAAATCTACAAATCCAAACATAAGCCTCACCATTTTCCAAACACCGATAAATCACGCGGGATGAAAAACCCATCCTCGTGTTCGACTTAGACCGCTATATCGCAGCGTCGACCACGCAAGAAGAAACATAGGAAACAAATTTTGTTGATTCCGCTCACCCTACCGTGGCACGAATCACTGAGGCCATGCAGCCTAAGAGTCAGTTCAACTTAGGCAATTAAGCCTATAAGGCCTCAGCGCCAAGGAGACGAGCATCTTAGTTTTTAAGAGCTGAACTACTTAACTCAGGCTATGCAACCCAAGAGTTAGTTCAACTGAGGCAATTTAGCCCATAAGACCTCATCGCCCAGGAGCCCAGCAGCTCAGTTTGGAGAGCTCAACTACTCAACTCAGATCATGCAGCCCAAGAGTCACTTTAACTCGCTGGCTTAAATTTATAAGGCCTCAAGGCCTTTGCAGGAGCCTAAGAGCTCAATTTAGTGAGTTTAAATACTCAACTCAGCGATGCACCCAAGAATGGGTCACCAGCAATGACACCCCATGCCTGGGGCGCCTTGGCCTCCAAAGAAATTTCACCTGATAGCTCAACCACTCAACTCAAGCCATGCCGCCCAAGAGTCGGCTAAGCCTCGGGGAGACCCAGCCCATCTGAGCCGTGGTGCCGCTCAAAGCTCAATCAAGCCAAATTAGGCCATGCACCCTCGTGGAGCCGCTCTGCCAGTAAATAAAGCCACGGAGCTCACCAACTATGTTCAAGAGCTCTGCACTCAACGTGTGCCATGTCGCCCAAGAGTCTATTCAGCTCAGGCAATTAAGCCCATAAGGCCTCAGCTCCAAGGAGAAGAGAATCTTAGTTTTAAGAGCCGAACTACTTAACTCAGGCTATGCAGCCCAAGAGTTAGTTCAACTGAGGCAATTTAGCCCATAAGACCTCATCGCCCAGGAGCCTAGCAAATGGGCCAGAGGAGCTCAACTACTCACCCATCATGCACTTAAGAGTCGCTTTAACTCAGTAATTCTGTTCCTATAAGGCCTCAAAGGCCCCTGAGCCTGGGGCACAGCCAATTTAAAGAGCTCAAATACTCAACCTGTGCCATGTAATCGAAGAGTCGGCCTGGCCTGTGCAATTTAGCCCATATGCCTCAACGCCTGTGAGCCCGGGAAGCAGCTCAATTTACTACCAACCACCAACCTGGGCCACGCTGCCAAGAGTCAATTAAGCCTGGGATATTCAGCCCACTAGAGCCACGGCAGCTTCAAGAAAAAGCTCAATCGTCGCCTTAGGCCATGCGTGTTCTTTAGAGCGTCTCAGCCATACAAGCACGAGGCTTCAATGTACTGCTCGGGGCAAAGAGCTTCATTTACTAACTTCAGCATGCGCCAAGAGTCTGACTCAGCCAGGTGCAATTAAGCTTCTCCATAAGGCTCAAATTTCCAAGTGAGACGAATTCATTTGCGAGCCGAATCACTTAACTCAGTGCTATGCACCAAGAGCACTCAAACAGCATTTAGTTTATAAGGCCTCACAACACAAGGAGCTCCAAGAACTGTTTTAGCATCAGAACGCCAACATAGGGCCATGCAAACAAGAGTCACCAACTTGTGCAATAGCCTATATAGCCCCGACGCCTGGCCCCAACAGCCTCGCCTTGAAGAGCTCAATTACTCAACTCTGGCCATGCAACCCAAGAGTTATTTTAGCTCACGCTATTAAGCCCATAAGGCCAGCCGCCTACGAGCCTCCACTTCAATAACTAGTGCATGAAGAGCTCAACCACTCAACTCGGTGCCATACAACCTAAGATCTGGGCCACTAAGCATTCAAACTTATAAGGCCTCAACGCCTCAGAGCCTAGCAGCCTCTATTTAAAGAGCTCCAACCATCGAACCCGCATCATGCACCCTGAGTCGGCCACTGGGAGACAATTGGGCCCATAGCTCAAATACCAGAGCCTAGTAGCTCGCCGAGGAGCTCAAATGCTCAACTCATTCCATGCAGCCCAAGAGTCATTTCAGTTCATGCAATTTAGCCCATAAGACCTCAGCGCCCAAGAACTAAGCAACTCAGTTAAGAGCTCAAATACTCAACTTAGGCCATGTAGCCCAAGGGCCTGTCGCCAGTACTTAGCCCATAAGGCCTCAGTGGCCTAGAGCCCAAGCACTCAATTTGAATACCAACCACTAACTCAGCCATGCCGCCCAAGAGTTATTCAGCCTTCGTGCATTCAGCCCACTGAAGTCTCTTGTGAGCTCAGCTTAGTGCTCAATTGCTCAACTCATACTACAGCCCAGATCCAGCTTCAAAGACACGCCGCCCACGGAAGGCCAATAACCTGGGTCAAGAGCTTAGCTACTCAACCTGTGCCATGTACCCCAAGAGTCGGGCCATCTTAGGTACTGCTTCCATAAGGCCTCATCGCCTTCAAGAGCCCAAGAAATTTCACAGCAGAGTCAGACCCATTCAACTCCTCAGGCCATGCAGCCCAAGAGTCAGTTTAACTCATGCAATTTAGCCCATAAGGCCTCCCAGGAGCCTAGCAACTTAGTTTGAAGAGCTCAAATACTCAACTCAGGCCATGCAGCCCAAGAGTCAGTTCAGCACAGGCAATTTATCCCATAAGGCCTCAACGCCTAGGAGCCCAACAACTCAATTTGAATAGCTCAACTACTCAACTCAGGCCATGCTGCTCAAGAGAGTTAGTTCACCATTCCTACCACGGCTTCCTGCAGCCGCCCTCGAAGAGCTCAACTACTAAACTCAGGCCATGTAGCCCAAGTGTCATTTCAGCTCAGGCAATGAATCCTATAAGGCCTTAGCGCCTAGGAGCCCGACAGTTCAATTTGAGGAGCTCAACTACTGAACTCAGGCCATGCAGCCCAAGATTCAATTCAGCTCAGGCAATTTAGCCCATAAGGCCTCAGCGCCCAAGAGCCCAACAACTAAGTTTGAATAGCTCAACTACTCAACTCAGACCATGCATCCCAAGAGTTAGTTCACTCTGTGCAATTAAGCCCAAGGCCCCTCGCCAGAGCCCAAAAGCAGCCTTCGGCCTTGGAAGGAGCTCAACTACTCAACCTTAGTCTTGCGCTGGATTCTCGCTGGCCAAGAGGTAATCAAATCAACAATATTTATAACCGCACTCTCCTACTAATGTAGCAAAACCACGCATAGCGGGTTTCAGTGGTCGAACACGTGGGAAAGCCGAAAGCTTCCCGTCACTTTTATCGATTGAAGCTGATTGATTTTTACAAACCCGACTCCAAATTATATCATGTCGTGAGCAAGGGAAGTTACAAAAAAACCAAAGCCAAAAGCTACTACAAAGGATAAATTTGGAAGAAAACCAAAAAGGGATAAAAACGTCAAAAAGCAGAAAGTAGCATGAATAGTGATGGAAACTTGAACAATGTTCAGAGTTGTGAACAGTGGTAGGGGAAGGAATAGTGGCAACAAGAAGAGCATTCCTACAGTGCTCCATTTTTCTTTACTTTTTGCTCTTCTTTCCTTCAAGGATCTGATATGCAACAATGAGTTCAACTCCTAGTTCTTCTGTGGTTTGGAATCGACTCATAATTTTGGCCTCGGTTACCATAAAACCGCAAATTACACAAAATGCGACCGGGTAATTAGGAATGATTAGTACATAAAAAGCACTCAAAACCTGGCATAATAAGGTCTAAAATAGCACTTTGGGCACTAATCAAAGAAATGAAGAGTCGGGTCACTCAGTAATTCTAGCCCATAAGAAATCAATGCCTCAGAGCTCAAAGAATCACTTTTGAAGAGCTCAACTACTCAACTCGTGCCACACACCTCTGAAGAGTGGAGTTCGCCATGCACTAGCCCATAGGATCAGCCACTGGGTGAGCTCAAGAATTTCAATTTGAAGAGCTCAACCACTCAACTCCGCCGTGCCATGCGTACCTAAGAGTCGCCTCACCGTAATTAGCCCATAAGGCCTCGGGCCTGTGAGCCCAGAAGCTCGCTTTGAAGAGCTCAACTATCTAACTGTGCCATGCACCCTAAGAGTCGGGGTCAAATTTCAAGTACTTGAATTATAAAAGATCATGTCAAGAGCCCATGATCCAGCCAAAGCACCCTTAACTACTCAACTCAGTCACGCAGCTTCAAGAGTAAGTTCAAATTTAAGGCAATTAAGCCCATAAGGCCTCATCGCTCAGAGCATAATTAACTGGGCCAAGAGCTCAAATACTCAATCCTGAAGCCATGCACCCAAGAGTCGCATGCCTAGGCAATTTAACCCATAAAGCCTCAACGTCCAGGAGCCCAGCAGCCCAATTTTTAAGAGCTCAACTACTCAACTCAGGCCATGCAGCCCAAGAGTTATTTCAGCTTAGGCAATTTAGCCCATAAGGCCTCGGGGCCGCCAGAACCCGCTTTATAATCAGCATCAACGATCAACTCAAAGCTGGTGCAACCCAAGATTCAGCCTTCTCAAATTCTGCAATTAAGCCCACAAAGACTCAAAGGTCTATGAGCCCAACAACTCGCTTGAAGAGCCCAACCGGCCTAACTCCGAGGCCATGCACCCAAGAGTCCCGTTCCACCCCCGGTACCCAAGTGAGGCCTCAAACGACTCAGAGCCCAAAGAACTCGCCTTGAAGAGTCAACTACTCAACCCGACCATGCACCAAAAAGCTCATTCTCACTGCAATTGCTTCCATAAGGCCTCAAATGCCAGAGCCTATAAGCTCAATTTGAAGAGCTCAACTACTCAACTCAGACCATGTATCCTAAGATTCAGTTCAGCTCAGGCAATTAAGCCCATAAAGACTCAAGGCCCAGAGCCCCAAAGAATTTCGCCAAGAGCTCAACACTCAACCTCAGCCATGCAAACCCTAAGAGGAAGCCCACTAAGGCACATCGGTGCGCTCACGCCTGTGAGAGCCCAGAAGTGCCTTAGCTCGACGAGATCAAATACTCCAACTCAGCCATGCACCTAAGAGTCGCCTCACCGTGCAATTTAACCCATAAAGGCCTCAACGCCAAAGAGCCCAACAGCTCAATATTTAAGAGCTCAACTACTCAATTCAGGCCATGCAGCCCAAGAGTTGAGTTTAACTGTGAATTACCCATAAGGCCAGTGCGCCCAAGAGCCTGGGCCAAGCTTCAATTCAAGAGCCTAACTACTTCCAACCCAAAGCACGCAGCCCCACAAATTTCGCCTCACCAAGCAATTGCCCCACAAGGCCTCAACACCTAGGAGCCCAAGAACTCCGGGCCTTGAAGAGCTCAACTACTTCAACTCAAAGCACGCAGCCTCAATATTTGCCTACCAAGCAATTGCCGCACGAGGCCTTCAACACCTAGAGCCCAAACAACTGGGCTTGAAGAGCCTAACTACTCAACCCTCGACCATGCAACCCAAGAGTCGGCTCACTGCAATTAAGCCTTATAAGGTCTCGGGGTCGCCAGAGCTTAGAAGCTCACTGAAGAGTTTAATCATCTAACTTGTAATTCATGCAAATTCTAAGATTCAGTTCAGCTCAGGCAATTGCTCATAAACACTGCCTGGAGCCCATACTTTGGGCCAAGAGCTAACTACTTAACTCAGCCATGCAACAAGAGTAAGTTCAGCAAAGATAATTAAGCTCATAAGGCCTCATCGCCCAGGAGCCTAGCAGCTCAGTTTGACGAGCTCAAATACTCAACACAGGCCATGCAGCCCAAGAGTCAGTTCAGCTCGGGCAATTTAACCCACAAAGGCCTCAACGCCAAAGAGCCCAGCAGCTCAATTTTTAAGTGCTCAACTACTCAACTCAGGCCATGCAGCCTAAGAGTTATTTCAACTCAGACAATTTAGCCCATAAGGCCTTCAAATACTAAGAGCCCAAGCTATTTCAATTTGAAGAGCTCAACTACTAACTCGTGCCATACAAACTAATAAATTTCGCTTCTCATACTCAAGCCTATAAGGCCTCAACACCCAGGAGCCCAAAGAACTCGCTCAAGAGCTCAACTAATTAACTCCGACTACGCAGCACTCTAAGAGCCGCCCACTGCAATTAGCTCATAAGGCTCAACGCCGAGGAGCCCAAGAAATTCGCCTTTGAAGAGCTCAACTACTTAACTCAGCGTATGTAACCACGCAGTCGCTCAGCTAAGGCAATACACCGTAAGTCCTCGGGCCAGCCCAGAGGCTAGCAAATTTCGCTAAGAGCTCAACACTATACTGTGCCATGCGTACCAAGAGTTAGTTCAACAGTAATTTAATTTCCATAAGGCCTCGTAGCGCGCGAGTCCAACAGTACCACCTGAATAGCCCAACTACTCCAACCCAGCCACAACCCAAGAATCGGGCCCACCAAGTAATTTAGCTCATAAGCCTCGGGGCCGCCAGAGCCCAAGAATTAGTCTGAAGAGCTCAAGTACTCAACTCCAGCCACGCAGCCCTGAGTCATTCACTAAGGCAATTCAAGGTCTCTATGGCGCTTCCAACACCTGGGGAGGAGAGTAAATTTCATTAAGAGCACAACATCGAACTAAGGCCATGCAGCCCAAGAGTTAGTTCAGCTTAGGCTATTTAGCCCATAAGGCCTCATCGCCTTCAGAGCCTAGCAAATTTCAATCGAAGAGCTCAACCACTAAGTCGACCCACGCAGCTCTAAGAGTTGCCCTCGTCAGCAATTTAACCCATAGGACCTCAGAGTCCAGGAGCCCTGTTGCTCAATTTGAGGTGCTCAACTACTCAACCCAGGCCATGCAGCCCAAGAGTAAGTTCAGCTAAGGCAATTAAGCACATAAGGCCCGGGCCACTCAGAGCCCAAAGAACTCAACAAGACCCCAACCCTCAACTCGCACTACGCAGCCCCAAGAGTCACCATCTCAGCACAGCCCATATGCCCTGGGCGCCTTAAGATCTCAAGAAATACTTGAAGAGCTCAACTACCTAACCCAAAGCAGCCTAAGAGCCGGTCGTCAAGGCAATAAGGCTCCATAAGGCCTCGCCGCCTGGTGAGCCCAAAGATCTCGCCTGGAAGAGCTCAAATACCAACTCAGCCATGTAGTCCAAGAGCCGCGAGCCTGGGCTAATTAGGCCCATATACCAACGCCAAGCAAATCTCAAGAGCTTAATTTGAATAAATTTCAACTACTCAACCCAAAGCAGGCAAATTAACAAATTAATTCAATTTGTAATTTAGTCTATAAGGTTTCACGCCTGTGGAGCCCAAGCACTTTACCTGAAGAGTTTGACCACTAACTCGTGCCATGCAAAGAGCTTTAGCCTGGGCCAGCAATTTAACCCACAGCAGCTTCATACCAAGAGCCCATGGGCTCACTTGAATAGCTCAACCACTCAACCTAGGCCATGCGTACCCCAAGAGTCGGCTTCGCCTAAGGTGACTTTAAATTCTCATAAGGCCTCGGGGTATCAGAGTCTGTACCGCTTCACTCCAGAGGTGCTCAACATCTAACTCAGCCACGCAGCCCCAAGAGTAAGTTCAGCTAAAGCAATTAAGCCCATAAGTCCTCAGCGCCCAGGAGCCATGTAACTCAGTTTGAAGACCTCAACCCCTCAACTCAGACCATGCAACCCAAGAGTCAATTCAAATTTTTAGAAATTTAGGGCACATATGGCCTCAACAGAGCCCAATGTACCGATTGAAGAGTTCAAATACTCTCCAATCAGCCATGCAGCCTCAAGAGTCAGCTCAGCTCGTGCAATTTAGGCCTATAAGACTCAAAGACCCAAGAGCCTGTGAGCCTCAATTATAGCTCAACTACTCAACCCAAAGCATGTCAATATGAATCAAAGCGACAAAGGATCTCGTGATGCAGAGCTTCTAGAAGATCTATATTAGGAATTCAATTGTAATTATGGAAATTCATATTTGAGGCTCAGAAACCCAGAGACTCAGAATATATTGCTTCTATGTTTTTGAGTTTTATTACTATTTTGATTTGGAGTTGTTTTTTATTTTAGAAAGATTTATCTCCAAGTCAAAGTAGAAGTTGCTTTATTTAATTTAGAAAGTGTGTTTACAGAAATATGAGTTTCTTATTTCTTTTAGAGAAAAGATTCACTTCGCATTTAAAAGTTGATTTGCTTCGACGGTGTGATAGTTTGCTTCGACACGCTACTTGGAGCCGATCGTTTCCCGGTTCGTGTTGATTTTGTCTTCGATTTACGCTATTTTGGAGTTGATTTGTTTTTGATTTGCCATTTTATTGATTTGTTCCTGATTGCTGATTTTTATTACCAAGTCTAATCCCAAAGTTATCTAGTTTCTTTTTGTTTTTTGCCAAATATTTTACTTTCCTCAGGGCAAAATATTTAGTTTCTTTTTCTTCATTTTTCAGCCTATTTGTTTTGATATCCTACATTCTTGACATTGTAAATTAATAAAAATCGAAAGTTTATCTTTCTCTTCGGCCTCTAAGAACTTTGAACTTATCGGATTTTCCGTGGCATTCAACCTATCGCCTTACTTCAATCAACCCTTTCCATGGGCTTGATCGCGGGCGCTTCATTCCATGTAATTTATCAATCTGATTCCATCACCGCCTGTGACGTACTCATATACCAAGGTTCTTGCTTCCTTTATAAGCAACGCGGGTCGCACGCACCATCCGCCGAATACTAGGCTGCCTTCCTTCCAGCTAATTCGATCACGGGTCTTCTCACAAGTTGACGGGGTTCGTATTATTTGGTATTAGAGCAACAGGTTCTATTTTTTCTGGTTTGCCAATCTTTTATTATTTTTATTATTTTTTCTTTGTATGAACCATCTTAGTCACCGCTTTCATCCATACCTTCTAAATTCCGTTCAACCCCAATTTCATTCACAACTCATTATCTACTCATTCCAAGTCTCGATTTTCTCTTCATTCTCGATCTGATATACTTTTTATTTGCTTTTTTAGTGAATTGTCCATCCCAAGTTAGAAAAAAAAGAAAAAGGAAAGAAGAAAAGAATCCATGAAAAAATGTCTTGAAAAAAAGGTCAAAAAATCAAGAAAAAAAAACTATAATTTTTTTAAGTATATTATAATTTAGTCATGAACTAACTTCACCACAGTATAAAAACAAAAATTGTAAGAAACTTGAAAATTTTTTTACCGTGGAGATGTGCATTAGCTAGCGCCATCAAAGAATATTATGGTTAAGATCTCGAGGACTAATCTTTTGAGGAAGGGGGAATGATGAGAATCAAACTCACAAAGGATCTCGTGATGTAAGCGCTTCTAAGATTCATTAGAATTCAATCTTAATTATCAAAATCATATTCTGCAGTCAGAAATATCGAGACGCCGAATATATTTCTCGCTTTCCGTTTTGAGTTTTATTACTGCTTTTGATTTGGTTGTTTTTATTTAGACATCATTCCTTCCAAGTTTAAAGAGAATACTTTATTAAATTTAGAAAGTGTGTTTTGCTAGGAAAATAGGAGTTTCTATTTCTTTTAGAAAAGATTCGTCAGATTTGAGGTTGATTTGCTCTCGATTTGCCGATGATTTGTTTCGACTACGCTATTTTCGTGAGTCGACTTGTTCATGATTTAGCTAATTGCTCCCGATTGGTCGCCATTTCGGGAGCCAATTTGTTCCCGACGGCTGCCATTTTCGAGAGCCACTGCCCGATTTGCCGCGATTTTATTACCACTCAACCCAAAAGTTATCAGCTCTTTTTTTTTTTTTTGGCTAAATATTTTACTTTCCTTGTGGCAAAATATTTAGTTTCTTATCTTCGTATTTTTTTGCCTATTTAAAGGCTTGTTATCCCTACATTTCGATACGCATTAATGTTAAAACTAGAGCTATCTTTCGCCTTCAACAGAACTTTTTGAATTTCACTGATTTTTTCCTGAAGGTTCATCTGATTCAATTAATAACCAAACCTTTCCGCCAGTTTATCAGGGCGTCTTCATTCCATAAGACTTATCAACTGACTTCCATCACCTATCAGAATAGCCCCCTATATACTAGTTCTTGCTTCCTTTATAAGCAACGGGTCGCGTCATCCATCCAAGCCGAATACTACGCGTCTTCCTAGCCAATTCATCACTAGGGTCTCCCCACAAGTCGACCTAGGGTTCAGATCATACAGTCACTCTGCTCACAATCCACTGTAATTTAGCTCATAAGGCCTCACCGCCAGAGCCTGGAAGAGGCTCAATTTGAAGAGCTCAACCACTCAACTGTTGCAACCTGGGCTATCGCTTCAAATTTTCGCCAATTTAGCTCATAAGCCTTAGCACCTAGGAGCCCAAGAGCCTGGCCACAGCCTCAAGTACTTAACTCGTACCATCCACCCAAGAGGCGCTCGCCTAAGGCAATTAAGCCCATAAGGCCCGCGACCAGGAGCCCAAAGACTGGGCCAAGAGCTAAATATCAACTAAGGCCATGCAAATTCCCACGAAACACCTGCCTCACAGCTATTTGAGCCTGGCAAGTGCTTCAACGCCTGCAAACAGTAAATTAACTTTAGAGCCAACCACTCAACCCCAGCCATGTTCTAAGATGGTCCCAACAAGGCACGACGCTCATAATCTCTCAGCGCCAAGATCAAAGAACTGTCTGAAGACCTCAACCCTCAATCCTCGTAATTCATGCAGCCCAAGAGCGCCATCGCAATTGGGTCTATAAGGCCTCAAATGCTCAAGAGCCCACAGCCTAATAAGAGCGCCCAAACACTCAATCTGCCACATGTTCCGGCAGAGTCGCCCAGCTAAGGCACATGGGCCCATAAGGGGTCTCGCCGCCAGGGTTCGTGATCACTTCTGAAGATTCAATGATTGAACTAGCCTGCGTTATGTTTGGCCAGTTTGTACTCTCCCACTTAACCCATAAGGCCTCGAACGCCGTGATTTAGAGTCTAACTTGAATAGCTGGAACATCAACCCAAAGCATGCAACCAACAAATTAATTCAGCCTCGTAATTTAGCTCATAAGGCCTCACTGCCCAAGAGCCCAACAGCCGACTCAAGAGCCTAACTTCAACTGAGGCCACGCACCCCCAAGAGCCGGCTTTGGGCTTCAGTAATTTAACCTATTGCTGTCTCAACGCCACTGTAGCCTATCAGCTCAATTTGAATAGCTCAACTACCCAACCCAAGCCATGTACTTAAGAGTCGGGCTCAAATACAATTGAGCCCATATAGCCTCAGCGCTTTTTCCAAAGTGTCAGTCGCACTCAGGTGCTCCAACTACTCAACTCAGCCATAACCCAGTGGTTCAACATAATGGCCTTATGGCCTCGCGTCAGATTTAGTCTGAATGAAGATCTCAAACTCAACTCCGTAATTCACAAGCCCAAGAGTCACTCACTTAAGGCAATTAAGCCCATAAGGCCTCAAACAGCCAGATTTAACTCCAGTTTCAAGATCCAACCTCTCTGAACTCGTACTTAATAGTCAAGATCGGCTCAAACAAGCAATCGTTCGGCAAGCTCAACTTCGGTGATTCTAAGAAACAGCTTAATTAATAACACTAACCTGCTAGTGCCCAAGAGTCGCTTGAATAAGGCAATAAGGCCCATAAGGCCTCGCTCAGAGCCCAAAGAAGCCAATGGTAAGGAGTCAAGATTTCAACTCGTGCCATGCGGAAATTAAGAGAGCTGGGTTTCAAATGCACCAGTCTGAAGGCGCCTTGAATGCCCAGGAGTTTGTTTGAAATTTGAATAGCCTCAACTACTCACCTGGGCTGAGCTACGAGAATCAAAAGCCACAAAGATCCGGATGGTATTTTCTAAGATTCCATTGTAAATCAGAACTTTAAATATGGAAAAATTCAAAATTTATGTCAAACTCATGCTGAAGATTAAAGTTTCCAAAGAGTTTTGTGCCACATTAGGTTTTGATTTAAGGTTTTATTTTAGAAAGATTTATTCTCCAAGTCAAAGTAGAAGTTGCTTTATTTAATTTAGAAATCAGGTTCGTAAAGTAGAAACAGAGTTTCGCCTCTTTTTAGAAAAAGATTCAGCTTTCTCTCGATTTTTAGTGTTGATTTGTTCATCAGATGATTGTCTCTGATTACGCTATCTTCGAGCCGAATTGCCTGATTTAAACATTTGTTCCGATTTGTCGCTATTTCGGGAGAGCCGATTTGTTCCCGACTACGCTGATTTTTATAACCAATTACCCTAAAAGCTATCTAGTTTTTTTTCGCTAAATATTTTATTTTCCTTGTGGCAAAATATTTGTTTCTTTTCTTCTCGTATTTTTCGCCTATTTAAAGGCTTGTTATCCCTAAATATCTTACATATCATTAATAAAAATCGAGAGTTTATCTTTCGTTCTCTCAAGAACTTTGAACTTATCTACTCGGGCGTGTCATCCTGATCGACTCTATCAACTCAACCTTCCATAGTTGATTGTATGCCTTCATTCCATGGGATTTATCAATCTGATCTCCATCACCTATTGTAGCGCCCTATAAATGCAGTTCTGCCTCTTATAAGCAATCTAAGTCATGGTCATCCATCCAGTTTAATATCAGTGGCTGTTCTTCCTAGCTAATTCGATCACGGGTCTCCTCACAAGTTGATCTGACCAGATCACATGGTGCCCAAAGTACTAATTCTACCGTGGCTCAGCTCATAAGGCCTCACCGCCTGAAGAGGCCCAAAGAAATAACTCAAGAGTCAACCATCAACCGTGCCATGCAACCAAGAGCGCTCACTAAGCAATTTAGCCTATAAGCCTCGCACCTAAGAGCCCAATAATTTCGCCTTGAAGAGCCTGGGCACTTAACTCAAATCCCATGCGTACCCCCCCAAGAGGCGGCCTACCATAATTAAGCCCATAAGTGCCTCGCACCCAGAGCCCAAAGAAATTTCGCTTTCAAGAGCTAAAATAACTAAGGCCATGCAAACTTCTAGTTAGTTCACCAAAGATTAGCCTATATGTCTCAACGCCGTGAGTCAGCAGCCTCAATTTTTGAAGAGCTCAACTACTCAACTCAGCCATGCGCTCCAAGAGGTTCGCCAAGGTAATTACGCCCATAAGGCCTCAAAATACCAAGAGCCCAACAACTCCAATTTGGAAGACCAACCCTAACTCGCACTACGCAGCCCCAAGTGGTCGCTTTAGCTCAGGCAATTAAGCCCATAAGGCCTCAACGCCCAAGAGCCCAAAGAAATCGCTTGAAGATGTCACATCTAAATCAAGCCATACAATCTCAAGAGTCAAGCCTGGGCCGAAGGCAATAAGGCCCATAAGGTCTCGCCTGGGAGCCTGCATAGAGCTCACTCTCAAAGAGGTTCAAATACCAACTTAGCTCAGTGAAGACAATACGTCACCCGGCATTCTAGCCCATAAGGCCCTCAACCTGGGCCAGAGCCTGGGGATTCAATTTGAATAGCCTAACTACTCAACTCCAGCAAAAATGTTCAACAAATACACCCAGCTCTCGTAATTTAGCTCATAAGGCTCCTCACTCCGCCAAGAGCTCACAAATCGACCTCTGAAGAGCCTAACTTCTCAACCGAGGCCATGCGCACCAAGAGTCAGCTTTTAGTCTGCAATTTAACCTATTAAGTGCCTCAACGCCTGTGAGCCTATCGTACCAATTTGAATAGCCTAACTACTCCAACCTAGTTTCACGCAGCCCCAAGAGCCGCTGCTTGGTGGGTCCCACTCATAAGGCCCAGGCCAAAGCCCACCGCGACCTGAGGTGCTGCCCAACTACCTGAACTCGCCATGCAACCCCAAGAGTAAGTTCGCCTGTAATGATGCCCATAAGGCCCCAGCCTCCCGTAGGAGCCCAGTTGAACTCGCTTGAAGATCTCAACCCTCAACTCGCACTACGGCCTAAGAGTCGGGCCTTCCAACTCCAGCAATTAAGCCCATAAAGCCTCAACGCCCAGAGCCCAAAGAAATTTCGCCTTAAATACCAACTACCTAATCCCCAGCCATTGTTCTAGAAGAGTCAGCTCGGGCCGAAGGCAATAAGGCCCATAAGGTCTCTCGGGCTACCAGAGCCCAAAGAAATTTCATTTTTTAAAGAGCTCAAATATTCAACCTGTGCCATGCAGCCTAAGAGTCGGGCTCACCAGCACTTGTACCCCATAAGGCCTGAACGCCAGGAGCCAGAGCCACTCAATAGCCTTAACTACTTCCAACCCAAGCCATGCCGATGAGAATCAAAACACAAAGGATCCGTGACGCAGAGCTTTCAAGATTCATTAGGGAATTAATCTTAAATATGGAAAATCTAAATCGGGAGGCTTTCAAACCTGAGATGCCGAATATATTTATGTTTCCAAGTGTTTTGGTTATTACTAGTTTTGATTTTGGAGATTTTCTTTTCAGAAAGATTTATTCTCCAAGTCAAAGTAGAAGTTGCTTTATTTAATTTAGAATTGTGTTTTGCTAGGAAAATAGGAGTTTCTATTTCTTTTGTATAATATTCGTCTGATTAGTGCTGATTTGTCGATTTCGCGATGATTTTGCTCCTCGACTACTGCCATTTTTGGAGCCGACTCTGTTCCCCTGATTCGTGCTGATTTGTTCCCGATTTGTTGCCATATTTTGAGAGCTGATTTGTTCCCGATTCACGCTGATTTTTATTACCAAGTCCTATCCTAAAGTTATCTAGTTTCCTTTTTTGTTTTTCACAAATATTTTACTTTCCCTTGAAAATATTTAGTTTCTTTCTTCGTATTTTTTTGCCATTAAAGGCTCTGTTATCCCTACATTCTTCACATTACGTATTATTAAAAATCGAGAGTTTATCTTTCTCTCGTTCTCTCAAGAACTTTTGAACTTACCTGATTTTTCCCGTGGCGTATCATCCTATAGACTTATCAAATCAACCTTTCTTCATAGTTGATTGTATGTGTTCATTCCATAGACTTACCAACTGATCTCCATCACTGGCCCAAAGGCTTTCATATACCAAGGTTCGTTTCTGAGGCTAACCCGTCACACTGTCCATCCAAGCCGAACATTAGGCGTTTCTTCCGGAAGCATCTAATCATCGGTCTCTCACAAGGACGTGGGTCTATATCATGCACCCAATAGCCACCTACTGTAATTGGCTCATAAGGCCTCACTGCCTAGGAGCCCAACTACTCAATTTGAAGAGCTCAACTACTTAACTCAGGCCACGCAGCCCAAGAGTCAGGCTCAACTCAGCACTTAATCCCAATGCTCGGGCCTGGGCGAGCCTCATCAGCCTCAATTTGAATATCTCAACAACTCAACCCAGGCCATGCAGCCCAAGAGTCAGTTCAGCTCAGGTAATTTAGCTCATAAGGCCTTTGTGCCCAGGAGCCCACCAGCTCAATTCAAGAGCCCAATCCACTCAACTCAGCCACGCACTCAAGAGTCAGCCTCACCCAGTAATTTAACCCATAAGTCCTCGCCGCCTGTGAGCCTCCGTAAGCCCGGGCCTTTAAAGAGCTCAAGTACTAACTCAAAGCATGCAAAAGCCAAGAGTCATTTCAGCTAAGGCAATTAAGCCCATAAGGCCTCATCACCTAGGAGCCCAACAACTCAGTTTGAAGAGCTCAAATACTGAACTAAGGCCATGCAATCCAAGAGTCGGGTCACTGGACCTGAATGAACAAGAAATTCAAATTTTGTGTTTTTTTGAAAATAAAAATAAATAAAATTAATAAACGAAAATTTTCGAAAAAAAAATTTAAAATTTTCAAAAATGAAATTTTTGTTGATAAAAAATAACTAAATGTATAATTAATTGTCTTACATTACTTATAAATGCAAGGACAATGTGCATACATTATCATGCGGTATGATTAGTGTCTCAGTCAGGTTTATGCCTTCGAGATAGAACAGATTGAGATTTAACTACCATGTAAATCAGGTAGATGGCTAAGAGAGGACTAGACGCAGAGAACGCCCACTGGGCACCAGTCGTGCACCACACCGACATTCGACCAAAACACCCAGATTCGATCGTGGAGCTTCCGCACAGTCGAGGTACATAGTCGACATCGCATGTCGGGTATAGCAGCCAGACAGAAGATCCTAGTAACCTCCATAGGTTTAGGACGCATCATCCTCCGACATTCACATGGGAGTGAGATCCGATGGTACGACCATTGGTTCATGTAAATCGAAAGTGTTAAAGGCTATGGAGATTATCACGACCGATTAGACTACGCGCTCTAGCTCGAGGAGTGAGGCCCAAGCATGGTGGAAATGGGCAAGGACCTCAGACCTAGAGGAGCCGCACGTGAGTTCTCCCTGACCAAAGGCCAGACTAGGATGATGCCCGAGGTCATGAGCCAGGGAGATCTCGTGGACTCCACTACGTTGGACCCGAGGATCATGGATATGTCGAGTTCGATGTCATCCCGGGATGGATCAATGACAAATTACGTGGTTGTTATCGATTGTGAGCGTAGGAGGGTTAGCGCCTACACATAGGACGGCACTCGTGTGGTATTTCAAGGGGGACAAGCATGATATTTTGCTGATTAGTGCCCAAAAAGTGCTATTTTGAACCCTATTTTTAATAGGTTTTGAGCGCTTTTTGTGTACTAATTATTATAATTAACCCAATTGACATGTTCGGGTCCCTATTGCGCTTCTAATTGCATTCCAAGGTTGTTTTTGTAGTTTTTGCAGGAATCGAAGCCAAACATCGTGGTCAATCCAATCATAATCAAAAGCTCAAGTTGATTTCCATCAATTTCATTTGGTCTTATATCACTTCAAGTAAGCCGAATGAAAGAATGCTGTGAAGAAAATAGGAAAAAAATAAAGAAGTCACAGAAGCAGATGAGGAACACGGCCAATGGAACAAAGAGTCATAGAGAGAAACTCGATTGGCCATGTAATTTTCGTTAGGGCTAGCTTAGTTCGCTAGCTAGCGAATTTATCGTTGATAGCGCAAATTTCACTTTATTCCTCGTGAATTAAAGTTAGCTTAATTTAGCATAGCTTAAATTTTCGCCATAGGATAGCGAAATTCACTATGCATGCTGAAAATTTGCCGCCCTGCTTGTGTTTAAACGACACGGCTTGGTTTTTTCTCCTTTCTACCCTCACCGTATTTTTGTTGTTTGTCATTTTTTGTAATTTTCCTCTTTTCAGCATATAAGCCCCAAATTAACAAATGACAATCAATCAACATCACAATAAATTCCTGGGAAGCTTTCTACTCTGCTTCCGCATCTTCATTTTCTTCCCCTTTCTTTTCCATTTTTTGGGCAGCCAAACACCCTCCAAGGATGACAACTTAGAGGATGTAGGTCGCCAAAACCCTTCCTCTTTGAAGTAAGGCCACTGGGCATGGATCTAGCCGGAAGTTCCCTGTTTTACGCATGTATCCACCGGCCATCACCTGTTCCCTCTAACCTTAGGTTTTTATCTCTTAAATCTCCTTAAATACATATATTTGTAAGCTTTGTGGTTCAAAGGATGCTTAATGTTAGATCCACTCGATATCCATTAGCTACTCCTCTATGACCTATCAAAGCGGGGAGTCCAGAGATTTTTCTTCAACGTTTATGACCACCGATGGCTGCAAGAGGATGCCATTTTTTCAAAAGGATAAATATTTCGGGGTTAGGGTTTATAGCTAAATGAAGATCCTGCCGGGGAGATGACTATATGTCATCCTCCCCAACGCGAGAAATGACCCCGAGGACCCCTAATGGTTCTAGAATCCTAAGCCCGCATCCCGATACTCAAGGAGACTTCTTTTGCGATTTACCAGCTGAATTCTATTTACAACCATTACACCCATCAAGCTTTCACAAAATCCTAAAATCCAAATTTAATTCACCATTTTTACTTCACCAAATCATTCAGACGAAGAAAACCCATTCTGTGTTCTACCCTAGACCACTATACTACAATAGCTTTGACTACAAAGAAGAAGAGGAACTTGTGATATAAATTTTGTTGGATTCCGATCACCCTACCCACTGAACCAAATGGCGCCATTGTCTAGGATGTGCCCGAAAAAGTACTGACGTAGTCAGGAAACACTCTGCGGATCCTCACTGCAAGTTTCGTGAATCCCTTTATATTTCATTGTCATTTTTCTGAGCCATTTTCTATAAAAAAAAAGTTGTTATAGGACTGTTAAGGCTCGGTCACAGCAGAACCTACTGCGGATCAAGCAATTCCGAGGCAAGGTCACAAGATAAAGTTCGGGAAAATTGACTATGATCAAATGGAACACCTAGAGGGAGAACAATATAGTCAATACACCATGGAGGGTAACCCTAGAGCATATATGACAATGAGGGACTACAGGAAACCTAGTATAAGTAAAGTCAAGAACCCGTGGAGTGAGGAAACCCAAGTGAAGGTAAGGCCAGCTTGAGGATCGCTGAGAAAACCACGATGAGTTCACTATATGGTAGTGCTTACAACCATAGTTGGGAGAATCAACACCAATTCCTCATGGGAACTCAGACTCCATAATATGCTCCTCCTGAACCCCCTCTATTTATGCTTCGAATTCCTCATTCACTCCTCAACACCACAAATAATCCCCTCCATTTGAACAAGCCATTTTGGACCTTACCCTGATAAGGAGACTTTTTGTGGAAGAGAATAAGGAGATTAATGCCCATTCGAATCAGAAAATTGTCACTTTGGAAGACAATTTGAACAAGAAAATAAATGGGCTGAAAAATGACTATGAGCATAAATGGGACAACCTACAAGACTCCATTGAAAACCCTACCAATCGCCAAGAACAATGTCCACTCAGAGGAGTGCACAGTTCCATAAGGCCTCGCCTGTGTTCCACACCGCCTTGAAGAGCTCAACTACTCAACTTTGACCATGCAGCCCAAGAGTTAGTTCAGCTCAAAGTAATTTAACAAGATAAGGCCTTAGCGCCCAGAGCCCAACAAATAAGGCTCAAGAGCCTAAATACTTAACTCGCACTACGCAGCCTCAAGAGTCATTTCAAATTTCGTAATTCTAAATCCCATATGCCTCAACGCCCAGAGCCCAAAGAGCTCATTTTGGAGGAGCTCCTACAACTCAACCTGCCATGCGTACCAAAGTCAGTTCAATTTCACGCAGATTTTCACCACCTGAGTTTCTAAAGAGTTTCTAGCTTTGAAAAGCTCAACTTCTCAACTCAGTAATGCACCCAGAGCCAATTCAAATTAGAAGTCACCACCTGATACTGTGTCTCAATTCAAAGAGCTCATTCACTAACCTAGGCCATGCAGCCCAAGAGTCGGCCTCACCTCGTGAATTAAGCCCATAAGTCCTCGCCCAAGAGCTCAAAGAGCCCCGGGCCAAGAGCCCAACTATTAAACTCATGCCACAAATTCTAAAGTCGGGCTCGCCTAACGCTAATTTAGCCCATAAGACCTCAGCGCCCAGGTGCCCAACAACATAGTTTGAAGAGCTCAACTACTCAACTTAGGCCATGCAGCTCAGAGAGTCGGGCCTCACTGCACTCAGCTCCATAAGGCCTCGTCAGGAGCCCAACAACTCGCCTTGAAGAGCTCAACCACTCAACCCAAACCCCATGCAGCCCCAAGAGTCAATCCAGCTCCCAGCATTAAGCCCATGGAGAGCCTCAGCACTCACCAGCCCACCTGATCCCCAACAGCCCCTCGCCCGAATAGCTCAAACACCAACTCAGCCATGCGGCCCAAGAGCCGGCCCACCAGTAATTGCCTTATAAGGCCTCACGCCCAAGAGCCCACACACTCGCCAAGAGCTCAACTACTCAACTCCAGCCATGGAGCCCAAGAGTCAGTTTAGCTCAGGCAATTTAGCCCATAAGGCCTCAGTGCCCAGGTGCCCAACAGCTCAGTTTGAAGAGCTCAACTACTAAACTTTGACCACACGCAGCTAAGAGCCAATTCAATGTGCAATTAATCCCATAAGGCCTCAAGGCTCAGAGCCCAAGAATTCGATTTTGAAGCGCTCAACTACTCAAACTCAAAGCATGCCCAAAGAGTTAGTTCCTCCAAATTTTAGGTATCAACAGAAGGCCTTAGCGCACAGACCCCAGCAGCTCAACAAGAGCTCACCTACTAACTCCAGCCGGCATGCTCTATGTCGCCCAGCCTGTGCAATTAAGCCCATAATGCCTAGGCGCCTAGGAGCCCAGCAGCTCAATTTTAAGAGCTCAACTACTAAATTCAGGCCATGCAGCCCAAGAGTCAGTTCAGCTCAGGCAATTTAGGCCATTAGGCCTCAACGCACAGGAGTCGAACAGCTTAGTTTGGAGAGTTCAAATACTCAACTCAAGCTACGCTACCAAGAGTCAATCCAAATTTATGCACTATCATAAGGTCTCGCGCCAGGAGCCCATCAGTTCATTTTGAGGAGGTTAACTACTCAACTCAAGCCATAACCTGAGAGGTTTAGCCTGCCATCTCACCCACTGAGGCTCAAGATCTCGCCTTTAAAAAGCTTGAACTTCTCATCTCGTGCCATAAATCCCAGAGCCACTTCAAGCCAAAGCACATCCACCCGAGCCTCGCAGCTCAACCTGGCGAGCTCAGTTTACTCAACTCAGCCTTGTAGCCCAAGAGTCATTTCGTAAACTAAGTCCACAAGGCTGTCATTGATATCAAAGAAATTTCAATTTCAAGATTTGACCACTCAACTTTAGGCTACAAATCAAGAGTCACTAATGCAATGTAGCTCATGGTACCTCATCACGAAGCCCAGCAACTCCAATTCTCAAGAGCCCAACTTACTGGAACCGTGCCATGTTCCAGATTAATCTGTTCAGCAATACCATAAGGTCTCACCGCCTGTGAGCCCAGTTATGCTCTGGTTTTGAAGAGTCTTCAATCAAGCCAACTCACCCATGCGCAATTTCAAGAGTTAGTTCAGTTTGCAATTATCAGCGGCGCCTCAAATGGGCCAGGATCCCAACAACCTCGCCGTTTTAAGAGCCTGGTACTCTAACCCAAGTCCATGCAACCCAAGAGCCGGCCTACCAGTACCAAGCCCATACTCCGCCTCACGCCAAGTTATTCCCCGCATCTCGCCTCAAGAGTCAGCCTAACTCAACTCTGTGTAGCTGCAGAGTCACGACCTCGCGTCGTGATGCTTTAGCCAAAACAACAAAATTTATATACACTTAATGCACACTTCAGATTGCTTTACCAAAGATATGTCTGTATCGTAACACGTGATGTGTTTTCTTAATAAAGAATGACACATGAGCGTAAAAAGGTAAAGGGTTTTCTTCTGTTTGAACCTTTTTTGATTTACTTCGCAACAGTGTGAAGAGGTTGAAAACCAATCGTAAAACTAAAATGGAAGTGTGAAAAGTTAACTTTGAAGATTTAGGTTACTAACTCGCAAATTAGTAAGTAAACAAGGTCCTCGGGTTTTATCCCTCATGCAGATGGGAAGCAACCTGATAGTCTCGGCATAACCTGGATCTATGTTTAACTAGCAAACCTCACCCCTAACAACAACCCACTTGTCAACAGGAAGCATGCGTGTGCTCTTATGGCCCTTTTTCGGGCAGAAACCCCAGCACAATGATCACTGAGATCAGATCACCACTAAACCACAAGCACTTGAAGGGTCAAGTAGTAATCGTATCCCAAAGCATGGAGAGTATTGGGCCAAATTAATAAATATCAAAGTTGGTTCAACCCCGAATTTGAAGATGAGACCATAACATAGCATCAGACTTTGCATATAATAACATGTACATGTCCAACTGCTTAGCTTCCTTCTTCTAGTTAAAGGAGTTTAGCCGCCATTCTGAATAACATCCTCAAGAGGAAGTTGTGTCAGAAAGTAAGGGAAACAGGAGGAGAGAAGTAGAGAAAACAAAAACCAACCAAACACTTTAAGACTTTACTACAGAAACGAAAACTCACTGGCAATCTTTCTCTCCCAAATGTTGTTTATATTACAAAATGGAGGGGCTTATATAGGCCACCCAACACATGAAATACCAAAAACTCACAAATTCGCTGTTAAAGACAAGAGGAAAGATCACACTCAAATTTGAGTCTGCTGAGAATAAATACAAAAAACATTTGACTGAAAGTAAGAAATCGCTGAGATCTTAATTTCATTAGCAGTTAATCATTTACAAAGAAGTAAAACAGAATTTCACATATCAAAAAATATTATTAAAGCAAATCGCTGAATGTTTTAAACTTTTATATAACACAACTCGCCAGTAACATTTTAATAAATTAATTCCAGTCTGAAGCAAATTGTAATTTGATGAGATATAAATTTTTTCGCTGGTGCCGCAATTTTTGGTCTATTAAAATAACTCCTATAATGTGTTTAATGACTGTTCGCTTATTTCGCCTTAACTCAGATCGCTTTGTTTTAAGCCATTTTCAGCTGATTTTGGTATATTGGATAATACACCGACCAACTTCAGATCATCATTGAATTTGTTATTGAACTCTGTATAAAAGAAAACTCACAAAGAAACAGCCGCAAAGTACTTTCTAAATGGCATAAGTGCTGTTTAAGGAAGATCAATACTTCAATTGTATAAATATTGTTAATAATGCAAAGCACTTTAAACTCATTCAATGACAGAGTCAAATGGTAATTTTCAAAGAATTAATCAGCACTTCAACCGAACGTTATAACCCTTAGTAAATGTAAACCTGGCAGATGTTGTGGGTGATTTTCAAAAAGGTTATGCATCAAAGACAGATGCAATATATAAAATGTTTTAAATGAAAACAAAGAAATCAAGTTTATCATCGAAGTAAATAACTAAAGCACTGTATGAATCTTGGTAAATAATATCGATCCGCTGACTCAACCTGTTTTCACTAAGCTCACGTGGTTCATTATGTAAACCAGATTACTAATAATAAAATTTGTCCTTCCCTAACCCATAATTTTGATACATTTTAAGTCAGTCAAGGTCCTTGATATATACACTTTCTTCTTTCTTTATTCAACTACATAGAAGTAATGCTGAAAATCTGATTTCACCAAAAGTCCTGCATCAATCAATTGATGACTGAACCACCACAGTTTGAAAACGTCAAATGATCACTGAATCACAAACCTAAAGGTCACCTTAATCAATGACACTTAAAATCAAGCACCTACAATCTGCTAGGACTCCTCTACCTATCCACCCATGTAATCTTAACACAAACACAATTCCCAACCACTTAAGGCTTAGGGCATCGGGTTTCAAAGCCAATATATAACTCTGATCGCATGTTCGTCGGCCAAAACCTAATTTATTTTCTTTTTTTCTTCTTTCTTTTTTCGCTTTCTTCTCGGAAGACTTCAATGTCTTGTCCTGCAAGTAACACAAACCCATCCTAGGTTGCTGCCAACATACCTAAGGCCGGCTATGCAAAGTGAAAAGAGGCAATAAATTCCCACCATTAAACAGAATCCCGGCACAGTGAACTAACATGGCTAGGAAATTTTCAACTCCGAAAGTGCAGGAATTCCTAACTGACCAAAAACTAACTCAAAAAATTTCCATTTGTGCTGGCAATCAATTATCTAATTAGTTAATCAATCATTCAATCAGCTGACTAATCTGATAAGGTAAGGTATGCAAAAGTGTATAAAGGCAGAGATATATACACCTGTGAGAGCTGATAGCGGTCAAAATGGCTAGTACATGCATATCGTGCCAATATACAGTACTATCACTACTACTATGGCTAATACTACATGAATTTAAACAAAAATTAGTAGGCGCTTGATAGCCGGGTAACTATACAAAATGATATTGTAGACATCAACTCTAGCTCTCCCAAACAAAGTATAAACACGCCTCATTGGAAAGGAAAGCTAGAGAAGGAGTGTGATCGCACCTAGCTCAGTAGTGCGGTGGATCCGGTCGCAACGCCAGCATATCCAAGGAGGCTGAACTAGCGGAGCTCAAAAATGTCGGGTTCGGGTGCTCCAAATCCGAACCGGCACCCAAACCAACCGCTGTGCCATGCAATGTAGGCAGCTGCTTGTGTCTTTGATGTAGTGACAAATTCCTCGCATGCAGGCCACTTAATCTCAAGTTACTAAATTTGCTAAAGGTAAATCGTGGCCTTGAGTAGGTGTTTTCGGGTGTGGATCAGGCTGCAGTAAGGGCAAAGATGAAGACCAGTCAAGGGGTGTCGGCAGCAATGGGTCATTGTGGCTTTGGTAGTGAACTAATGGGGCTCTTCCATCTCTCCCTTTCCATTACCTCCTCAGCCAAGATTGGGAGGTTTCTTCTTCCCTTTTCCATGGCCCATATTCTACACATAATTGTGGGGCACCCTGTAGTTCCTCAGGAGGATCTTCTGTTGGTTCCTCTTTCAATTCCTCCTGAAGCTGCAATTGAGCCAAAAAAAATTCCTTCCCAAAATTCTCCTCCTCTTGATTAACAAACTTATTGGTGAGCTTTGAGATGGATTCCTGCAGGATGTCCAATTTTTGATCAATTTCGCTTTGGAACTCATCCACCTCTTCGCCTAAGGAGCCCTACCGTCTCAATTTCCCTATTAACAACATTCATCGCATATATTATCCTCTATGAAATTGTCCACTTGTTTACTCAAATTCAGATGGCCATCAACAAGTGATAAGGGTGGTGGTTGTCACTGGGAAGCTCGAGGTAAAATGTGGGAAGTGTAGGCAGATAAAGTCGAGGGAACATTATAGACAGTGCACTCATCCACTGGTCTCTTATATTCCTCATGGACCTATATGGATTCGACACTTCGTCGTGTTGCCGCCACCGCCATGAAAGGTCTCGTAGTCCCTCATTGTCATGTATGCCCGGATCCATCGTACCACCACTGTGCGGTCGTTTTCGTAGGATCCACTGGGCCTGTCACACACTGATTTCACTACCTTGTTCATAGTGTTGATTCGCAATCTACCTCGATGTCTCTCTTTACTAATGTGGCAATAATCAAGCGCGAATAAACTGGTACACAACAAAGATCAAACCACCAAAAAGGTTAGGGTTAGCGAACATAAAAACTGGATCTGCAGAAAAACAAACAAAACAGCAAAGCGACGCAAAGTGATGAAAAACTTCTGCGCTATCGTGAATCGGATTGGCAAAGAGAGTTGTAAGAGCACCTTCACTTGTGATGTTGATCACAAGTACACTTCAACTCATCACGTAGTTTACACCACCGCAGAACGGTGCCATATTTGTCTTCGCGCTGCTACGTGATACCGAGCTAAAATCAACAAAATTTATATACACCTTGGTTCTACCATCGCTTAGTCAAGCTATCGCAGATAGTGGTTCAAGGCCTAACACGGATGGGTTTTCATCCTAAGAATGATACACATGAGTGTAAAAAGGTAAGGCTTTCTGCTTGAATTTTTTTTCGGATTCTTCAAAACAATGAAGTAGGTTGAAAACCCGAGGAACAAAACTGAAATGAAGTAGTGTTAACTTTGAAGATTTAGGCCACTAACTTGGCAAATTAGGCAAACAAGTGTCCTCGGTTTTTATCCGCCATGACAAGCAACCTATAGTCCCTGCATAACCGATCTATGTTTAACTA
This sequence comes from Tetrastigma voinierianum, assembly GCA_016808115.1. Classification (NCBI taxonomy): domain Eukaryota; kingdom Viridiplantae; phylum Streptophyta; class Magnoliopsida; order Vitales; family Vitaceae; genus Tetrastigma; species Tetrastigma voinierianum. The sequence goes on along the minus strand of JAEQBH010006226.1, from coordinate 36,337 downwards.
GCAAACTCACCCTAACAACAACTCCTATTTGAGTCAACACAAGTAGCATGCAGCTATGGCCCTTTTCTTCGCTTGAAAACCCTAGCATTAAATATCATTTAAGAGGCTCAGAAGACCATCTAATGAACCACAAGCAGATCTAGCAATAAGTATGCACTGTGATCTCTAAAGCATGGAGAGTATCGCCAAATTAATAACATTCAAAGCTATTCATGAGAAGATGAGGACCATAAATACAAGACTAGTGGGATTCTCAAAGACAAGAGGACAACATGCATATGCCCCACAACTAAGCTAGCTTCCTTCCTCTCAAAGAAAGGAGGTTTAGGCCAAGCATCTCTTGAGTTGTCATCCTCAAGAGGGGTGTTTCATGAGTCTAGAAAGTAAGGGAGCAGAGAGAGAACAAGAGAGGAAAATAAAACCCTAACTAAAATACGGTGACTTTATTTACAAAATGAAAAACTTACCAAAATTCTCTTCTCTCCCCAAATTGTTGCTTAGGGTTACAAAATGGGAGGGGCTTATATAGGCCACCTCAATACATGAAAATACCAAAAAACCTACAATTCAAGTACATAAAGACAAGAGTAATACACCAAATTTGAGCTCCAAGAAGCATTAAATACAAAACATAAATGAGGCAGCTGAAATTAGGATCAAGAATTTCCCCGCTAGGGTAGCTTAAATCACAAGGCACAGCGAAATAAGAAATTACATAAGTTGTACTATATTAGCGAAATTTCGCTAGCTTAGCTAAAATTTTCGTGAGTAGCTTAAATCGATGAAATTTCAGAACAAGGCTCAGCTTAAAATGAACCGGTCTAGCTTAAAATTTGTAATTGGCTATGTTGTAAATTTTTTCGCTAAGGTTGCGAATTTTCTAGTTCTAGCTGCACTTTCGCAACTCTAGCTTAAAAATTTCCTCAGCTTTGATGATCTCCACGTTTGCTTCCTCGCCTTCAATCAGCATCGCTTTTTCTTCACTACCATTTTTCATTGATTCTTGGTATGGATTGATGGCTGACAATTGGGATCAATCTTCGTGATTCATCATTTGACTCGATATTGAACTCCTAAAGTGCGCAAAAACCTGCAAAACAGCCAAAAATACTCTCTAAATGGCATAAGTGCTACTAAGAAGACTCGAACACTTCAATTGGTATAAATGACATGATTAATGCGCAAAGCACCTGCCAAAATCATCTAATATAGGGTTCAAAATAGCACTCGGGGCACTAATCATCGGTCTACCAGTAATTTAGCCGCCTATAAGTCCTTAGCGGCCTGGAGCCTAGAAACTCACTTTGAAGAGCTCAAATACTAAACTCAAGCCATGCAGCCCAAGAGTAAGTTAAGCTCACACTTAATGTATAAGTGCTCAGCGCTTCAGGAGCCTAATGGGCCAATTTTAAGAGATCAACTATCCAACTAAGGCCGTGCACCAAGAGCCGGGGCCAGCTCGCCCCGTCGGACTTAGCCCATAAGGCCTCGCCAAGAGCCCAAGAAAGACGATTCAAGAGCTCAATCAAGCAAAGTCGGCCAAGGCCGCCTAAGAGTTAGTTTAGCTTAGGCAACTTAGCCCATAAGGCCTCGGTGCAAAGGAGCACGGTAGCTTAGTTTAAAGAGCTCAACTTACTCCAATTCACCATGTGCTAAGAGTCGCCTTCGCTGAGGCAATTACACAAAAGGCCTCGCGCCTGTGGAGCCCAATTGTTTAAGTTTGAAGAGATCAACTTTTCAACACAGGCCATGAAGCCCAAGAGTCAGTTCAGTTCAAGCAATTAAGCCCATAAGGCCATAGCGCTTAGGAGCCTAGCTGCTCAGTTTGAAGAGCTCAACTGCTCAACTCAGGCCATGCTGCCCAAGAGTGAGTTCAAACCAGTAATTTAGCTCATATACCGCCTGTAGCCCAAGAGCTAGTTCAAGAGATCAACACTAACTCAGCCATACAAATTCCTAAGAGCCGCCTCAGCTTTTAGCAACAACCCATAAGGCCTCAGCGCCCAGGGGCCTAGTAGCTCATTTTGAGGAGCTCAACTACTCAACACACGTGCCATGCAATTGTAGAGTTAGTTCGTGTCATTCAGCCCATGAGCCTCGGGGAAGAACTCAGTTTTGAAAAGCTAACCTTCTCAACTCAGCCACACACGTGGAGCCGCTTCACCAGTAGCTAGGCTCCATCGAGCTCAAGAAGACAAACAAGAGCTCAAATACTAACTCGCTCATGCATCCCAAGAGTAATTTCAGAAACTTAGCCCATAAGCGCCGCCAAATGTATGGTTCAACATCCCCAATTCTCAAGAGCTCAACTACTTAACTTAGGTCATGTGTTTTCAAGAGTTATTTCAGCTTAGGCAATGAAGCCCGTAAGGCCTCAGCGCCGAGAAGCCCAATAGCTCAATTTTGAATAGCTCAACTACTCAACTAAGGCCATGTAACCCAAGAGTCAGTTCAGCTCAGGCAATTTCGACCATAAGGCCTCAGTGCCAAGGAGCCCAGCTGCTCGGTTTTGAAGAGCTCAACTACTCAACTCTGGCCATGCATACCAAGAGGTAGTTCAGCTCAGGCAATTTAGCCCATAAGGCCTCAGCGCTCAAGATCCCAACAACTAAGTTTTAAGAGCTCAACTACTCAACTAAGTCCATGCAGCCCAAGAGCCAGTTTAGCTCAAGAAATTAAGCCCATACGGCCTCAGCGCCCAGGTGCCCTACAGCTTAGTTTGAAGAGCTCAACTACTCAACTATTGCTATACAACCCAAGAGTCGCTTAAACAATTTAACCCATAAGTCCTCACCTTGAGTCACTGTAATTCTCAAGAGTCAAATAATTCAACCTCGTGCAATGCAGCCTCAAGAGGTTCGCTCATGCAATTTAGCCCATAAGGCCTCAACGCTCAGGAGCCCAGCAGCTCGATTTTGAAGAGCTCAACTACTTAAATCAGGCCATGCAACCCAAGAGTTAGTTTAGCTTAGGCAATTTAGCCCATAAGGCCTCTGCGCAAAGGAGCCATGTACCTTTAGCTCAAGAGCTCAACTTCTCAATCCTCAAATTATGCAATTTTAAGAGTCCGCTCACAGGCATTAAGCACAAAAGGCCTGGGCCAGAGCCCAACAAATTAATTTGAAGAGCTCAACTACTTAACTCAGCCATGCACCTAAGAGCCGGCTCACTTCTGCCAATTGCCTACAAGGCCTAAGCGCCTCAGGAGCCTAGTTGTTCAGCTTTGAAGAGCTCACTACTCAACTAAAGCCATGCAATTCCTAAAGAGCTGGCCTCCACTGTGCAATTTAGCTCCACACGGCTCAACGCCATGGTCTTGTTCAGTTTGAAGAGCCCAAATACTCAATTAAGGCCATGCATCCCGTCAGTGAGTTCGATTAAATTTTCGTCCATAAGGCCTCAATGCACAAGAGCCTAGTAGCTTCATTTCCTGTGAGCTCAACCGCCAATCCTAGGCCATGTAGCCCAAGAGTTGCTCCACCAGCATTCACCCCACTGAGCCTTAGCAGCCAGTTTGAAAAGCTCCAACTTCTCAATCAGCCATATAGCTCGGAGCCGCCCTCAATCCCCAGTGCTAGCCCCGAAGCCTCAACACATTCCGTCAAGAGCTCACCATCAATCCAAAGCTATGTACCAAGAGACATTTCTGTAATTACACATAAAGGTCAACGCCGATGAGCCCAAAGAATTTCAATTTTGAAGAGCACAACTACTCAACTTAAGCCATGCAGCCTAAAGAGTCATTGAGCTCGTGCATTGAAGCTCATACAGACGACCGCCGAGGAGTCTAGCAGCCTTGATTTTGCAGCCTAACTACTCAACTAACGCCAGCGTGCTCCTAAGAGAGCTCGGCTTCGCCTCATACAATTCTAGCCCATAAGGCTTCGAAGGCCTGAAATTGTTCTCAAATTGCCGATTTTCAAGAGTTTCAACTCCGCACTCAAAGCCATGCAAACTCAAGAGTTAGTTTAGTTTCAGTAACAGCCCAGTAAGGGCTCGGTCAGGAGTCCCAGCGTACTCGCCTTGAAGAGCTTCAACTACTAACTTTGGCCATGCCCAAGAGTCAATTAAACCTGCCAATTTCACATAGTCTCGCCCCAGAGCCCAACAACTCATTTTGAGGAGGCCAACTACTCAACTCAAGTCATGCAGCCCAAGGTCAGTTCAGCTCAGGCATTCAGCTCAACCTTCAGCCATACAAACCCTCTAAGAGCCGCTTCAAATTTCTGTAGTCGCCCACTGAACCCTCACAGCCTATTCGAAGAGCTTAGCTACTCAACTCACGACATGCAGCACAATAGTCATTTCAGAAACTTAGCCCATAAGGCGTCAAATAACACGAGCCCAAAGAGCTCAATTTTGAAGAGCTCAATCCACTAACTTAGGCCATACGTACCTCAAGAATCGGCCTGTCAGTAATGAACCCATATGCCTTTCAATACTGGTATTCAAGAAATTAATTCTTCTTCAAGAGCTCAACTACTAAACTAAGGCCATGCAGCCCAAGAGTCAGTTCAGCTCTAGCAATTTCGCCTATAAGGCCTCAGTGACTAGGAGCCCAGGAGCTCGATTTTGAAGAGCTCAACTACTCAACTCAAGCTATGCAACCCAAGAGTTAGTTCACTGCACTTAGCCCATAAGGCCTCGGGGCCAATACAAGATCCCAACAACTCGCTTTAAGAGCTCAACTACTCCAACTAAGTCCATGCGTACCTCAAGAGCCAGCTTTAGCTCAAGAAATTACCCATACGGCCCTCAAATACCAAAGCTCCTACGCCTTAGTTTGGAAGAGCCTAACTACTCAACTATTGCTATACAGCCCAAGAGTTAGTTCAGCTCAAGCAATTTAACCCATAAGGCCTCAAAGACCTTGAAGCTCCATTGTGACCAAGAACTCCAACCACTCAACTCGTGCCATGCAACCCAAGAGTAGTTCAGCTCATGCAATTCTAGGGCCCATATGGCCTCAGCCAGAGCCCCAAGAATGATTTCAAGAGCTCAACTACTTAAATCGGTGCCATGCAACCCAAGAGTTAGTTTAGCTTAGTACTTAGCCCATGATATTCTCACAAGAAAGGAGCTGTTACTACTTGAAGAGCTCAACTACTCAACTCAAATCCATGCAATTAAGAGTCCGTCTTCACCGAGGCACTACACAAAAGGTCTCAATCGCCAGAGCCTACAACAACTCGGGCCATGAGCTCAACTACTTAACTCGTGCCATGTTAAACTTCAAGAGTCGGCCTCTCAAATTCTCAAGCAATTAAGCCCATAAGGCCTAAGCGCCTAGGAGCCTAGTTGTTCAGTTTGAAGAGCTCAATTACTCAACCAGCCACGCAGCCAAGAGCCGGCTCAGCTCAGTACTGAATCCATACTCGCCTCGCGCCGAGCCCAACAGCCTTAGTTTGAAGAGCTCAAATACTCAATTAAGGCCATGCAGCCCAAGAGTGAGTTCAGATTAGGCAATTTTGTCCATAAGGCCTCAACGCACAAGAGCCTCCAGAAATTATTTCGAGGAGCTCAACTACTCAACTTAGGCCATGTAGCCCAAGAGTTAGTTTAGCCTGCATTCAACCCACTTAGAGCCCAGTACCAGTTTGAAAAGCCACTTCAACTCAGCCATATAGCCCCGGAGCCGCCCAACTCAGTACTAAGCCTCAGCAGCCTAAATTAAGAGCTCACTACTCAACTCAGCCATGCGTACCTCAAGAGACATTTCGTAAATTACACATATGCGTTAACGCGATGAGCCCAGTGGTACCAATTTTGAAGAGCACAACTATCAACTTATACCATGCACCTCAAGAGTCGGGCTTGAGCTCAGCATTGAAGCCCATACACCTAACGCCAGGAGTTCAGCAAAATGACTTTGAAGAGCTCAACTACTCAACTAACACCACGCAAACCCTAAGAGTCGTCAAATCATAATTTAGCCTATAAGGCTTCAAGGTCGAGCCCAAATGCTTCAATTTTGAAGAGCTCAACTCCGTCACTCAGGCCATGCAACCCAAGAGTTAGTTTAGTCGCAATTTAGCCCATAAGGGCTCACAAATACTAAAGAGCCTAGCAGCCTCGCTTGAAGAGCTCAACTATTTCAACTTTGGCCAGTGCCCAAGAGTCAATTAAACTCGCCACCAGCCTATAAGTCCTTAGCCCCTGTGGAGCCCAACAACTCATTTTGAGGAGGCCAACTACTTCCATCCTAAGTCATGCTCCCAAGGCCTTCAACAAAGCATTCAAATTTCAACTTAAAGCATATGCCCTAGAGCTTTCGCTTCACTGTAGTCACCACTGGACCCCGCAGCTCTGCTCAAGAGCTTAGCTACTCAACTCGTGCCATGCAAAGATAATAGTCATCTCTGCAAACTCTAGCTGCCCATAAGGCCATCGCGACAGCCTGGGGGCCAGCCACCCCTTGAAGAGCTCAACTACTCAATCCTAGCCATACCCAAGAGCCGCCTAGCTGCACGAACCCATAAGGCTCACGCCGAGAAGCCCAAGAAATTAATTCTTTGAAGAGCTCAACTACTAAACTAAGGCCATGCAGCCCATGAGTCAGTTCAGCTGAAGCAATTTCGCCTATAAGGCCTCAGTGCCTAGGAGCCCAGGAGCTCTATTTTGAAGAGCTCAACTATTCAACTCAAGCTATGCAACCCAAGAGTTAGTTCAGGTCAGGCAATTTAGCCCATAAGGCCTCAACGCTCAAGATCCCAACAACTTCCGCTTAAGAGCTCAACTACTCAATCCAAGTCCATGTTCCCAAGAGCCGCTTTAGCTCAAGAAATTGGGTTCCCATACGGCTCGTGCCGAGGTGCCCTACAGCTTAGTTTGAAGAGCTCAACTACTCAACTACAAGTTATACAACCCAAGAGTCTACCAGCTGGAACACTGAACCCATAAGTCCTCAAGACCTTGAAACCCATTAGACCAAGAGTCAACTTACTCAACTCAGCTACGTAGCCCCAAGAGTAAGTTCACCATGCACTCGCCATAAGGCCTCATGCAATGCCAGAGCCCAACAGCTCGATTTTGAAGAGCTCAACTACTTAACTCAGTCCATGCAGACCAAGAGTTAGTTAAGCTCAGGTAATTTAGCCCATAAGGCCTCAGCGCTCAGGATCCCAGCAACTCAGTTTGAAGAGCTCAACTACTCAACTAAGTCCAGCGGCACCAAGAGTCCGTCTCGCCGAGGCAATTAACCATAAAAGGCCTCGCCAGAGCCCAACAACAGCCTCGCTTGAAGAGCTCAACTACTTAACTCGTGCCATGTGCCTCAAGAGTCGGCCTGTCCAAGCAATTGGGCTCCATAAGGCCTAAGCGCCTAGGAGCCTAGTCGTTCAGCCAAGAGCCCAACTACTCAACTAAAGCCATGCAGCCAAGAGTCAAGCTTCACCAGGCAATCTAGCTCATACGGCCCCGCCTCCCCTGGAAGCCCAGCAGCCTTAGTCAGTGAGCCCACACTGACTAAGGCCAAGGCAGCCAAGAGGAGTTCAGATTAGGGTACCTTGTCCATAAGGCCTCAACCACGTTATTTAGTAGGTCATTTTGAGGAGCTCAACTACTCAACTTAGGCAATGTAGCCCAAGAGTTAGTTCTACCAGTATTCACCATGGAGCCCAGCGTACCAGTTTGAAAGCTCAATCCTCAACTGTGCCATAGCCCCTCGAGCCGCCCAACTCAGCAAGCCGCCGAAGCCTCAGCAGCTCAATTCGAAGAGCTCAGCTACTCAACTCAGGCCATGCAGCCCAAGAGACATTTTCCCGTAATTGCTACCATGGTATGCTGAACGCCGATGAGCTCCGCAGTCACTCAAGAGCACACCATCACAACTGCCACACCAGTCACTGAGCCCAGGCATCAAGCCCATAAGGACTTAACGCCGTGGAGTCTAGCGTACTAATTTGAAGAGCTCAACTACTCAACCAACGCCTACGTACCAAGAGTCAGCTTCGCCATACACTTAGCCCATAAGGCTTCAAAGGCTCAGAGCCTAGCCACTTTGAAGAGCTCAACTCGCCACCAGGCCATGCAAACTCCAAGAGTTAGTTTAGCTCAGCAATTTAGCTCATAAGGGCTCGTCCAGAGCCTAGCCCGCCTTGAAGAGCTCAACTACTCAACTCAGCCATGCAGCCCAAGAGTCAATTAAACTCAGGCAATTTAGCCCATAAGTCCTCAGCTCCCAGGAGCTCAACAACTCATTTTGAGGAGGCCAACTACTCAACTCAAGTCATGCAGCTCCCAAGGTCGGCCAGCCTCAGCATTCACTTCAACTTCCCAGCTGATAGTTGTACTCAGAGCCGCTTTAGCTCAGAAGTCGCCACGCGAACCTCGCAGCCTGCTCGAAGAGCTTAGCCACTCAACTCAGCCATGCAAAGACAAGAGTCATTTCAGAACTTATCATATACGCACACGACGAGCCTGGGAAGAATACATTCTTGAAGAGTTTGATTACTTCACCTCAGCCACATGTACCAAGAGTCATTTCGGGCCAGTAATGAACCCATAAGGCCTAGCGCCAGAAGCCCAATGGGCCAATTTTGAAGAGCTCACTATTTCACCAAGGCCATGCGGCCCAAGAGCCGGGCCTCAGCTCGGGCATTCTTGGTTTCATAAGGCCTCGTGCCTAGGGAGACCAGAGCTCGACCAAGAGCTCAACTACTCAACCCAAGCGGAGGTAACCCAAGAGTTAGCTCAGCCTCAGCACTTAGCCCATAAGGCCTCAATCGCTCAAGATCCCAACAACTCGCTCTAAGAGCTCAACCCTCTCACCAAGTCCATGCAGCCCAAGAGCCAGTTTAGCTCAAGAAATTAAGCCCATACGGCCTCAGCGCCCAGGTGCCCTACATCTTAGTTTGAAGAGCTCAACTACTCAACTATTGCTATACAGCCCAAGAGTCAGTTTAACTCAAACAATTTAACCCATAAGTCCTCAGCACCTTGAAGCCCATTAGACCAAGAGCTCAACCATCTAAACTCCAGCCATATGGTGCCAAGAGGTTCAGCCTCATGCACTAGCCCATAAGGCCTCAAATGGCCAGGAGCCTGAAGAAATGATTGAAGAGCTCAACCATCAAATCAGGCCATGCAACCTAAGAGTTAGTTTAGCTTAGGCAATTTAGCCCATAAGGCCTTTGCGCAAAGGAGCCAAGCAGCTTAGTTTGAAGAGCTCAACCACTAACTCATCCATGCAAATTTCAAGAGTCCGTTCAAAGGTAGGCAATTACAAAGGCCCTCAGCCGCCTAGGAGCCCAATGTTTCCCGCTTGAAGAGCTAAACTACTTAACTCAGGCCATGCAGCCTAAGAGTCAGTTCAGCTCAGGCAATTAAGCCCATAAGGCCTAAGCGCCTAGAGCCTAGTTTGCGCTCAACAAGAGCTCAACTACTCAACTAAAGCCACGCAGCCCCCAAGAGTTAGTTCACGTACTTAAATTTCATAAGGCTCACTGAGCCCAGCCACTAGTTTGAAGAGCTCAAATACTCAATTAAGGCCATGCAGCTCAAGAGTGAGTTCAGATTAGGCAATTTTGTCCATAAGGCTTCAACGCACAAGAGCCTAGTAGGTCATTTTGAGGAGCTCAACTACTCAACTTAAGCCATGTAGCCCAAGAGTTAGCCAAATTTCAGTATCTGAACACGGACGAGTATCTCGTTTGAAAGCTCAACTCTCAACTCAGGCCATACAGCCCTTGGAGCCAGCCTGAACCTCAGCAAACAGGGCCCAAAGCCTCGCCAAAGAACTCCGCCTCGAAGAGCTCACTACTCAACTCAGCCATGCACCTAAGAGTCATTTCAAATTACACATAAGGCGGTCGCCGATGAGCCGAAAGGTACCAATTTTGAAGAGCTAATAACCACTCAACTTTAAGCCATGCAGCCCAAGAGTCAGTTCAACTCAGGCATTGAAGCCCATAAGGACTCAACGCCGAGAGTCTGTTGTACCTTAATTTTCAAGAGGTCAACCACACAACCTAACGCCTACGCAGCCTCTAAGAATCAGTCACCATAGCCATTCTAGGCCCATAAGGCTTCAGTGCCCAGGAGCCCAGCTGCTCGATTTTGAAGAGCTCAACTCCGCCACTCGGGCCATGCAGCCCAAGAATTAGTTTAGCTCAGCAATTCTAGCCCATAAGGGCTCACAAGCCAAGGAGCCTAGCGCTCGCCTTAGCATTCAACTACTCAACTTTGGCCATACGGTTCAAGAGTCAATTAAACTCGTGCAATTCAGCCCATAGTCCCGCTCCAAGGAGCCCAACAACCTATTTTAAGGAGGCCAATCCACTCAACTCAAGTCATGTACTTAAGGTCGGGCCACCATTCAAATTTACTCAAAGACATGCACCAGAGCGTCAAATTGTAGTCAGCCCACGGAACCTCAGCAGCTCTGTTCGAAGAGCTTAGCTACTCAACTCAGGCCATGCAGCACAAGAGTCATTTCAGAAACTTAGCCCATAAGGCGTCAGCGCCGACGAGCCCAGCAGCTCAATTTTGAAGAGCTCAACTACTCAACTTAGGCCATACAGCCCAAGAGTCAGTTCAGCTCAGGCAATGAACCCATAAGGCCTCAGCGCCGAGAAGCCCAACAGCTCAATTTTGAAGAGCTCAACTACTCAACTAAGGGCCATGCGTACCCATGAGTCGCCTCACCAAGCAATTCCCCGCTTATAAGGCCTCAAGGCCTAGAGCCTCAGAGCTTCCGATTTGAAGAGCTCAACTACACTAACCTGCGATGCATCCCAAGAGTTAGTTCAAATTTCAGCACTTCTAGTCACATAAGGCCTCAACGCTCAAGATCCCAATGTCCCACTTTAAGATCTCAACTACTCAACTAAGTCCATGCAAACCCAAGAGCCACTTAGCTCAAGAAATTAAACCCATACGGCCTCGCCGCCAGCTCCCATGCCTTAGCTCAAGAGCTCAACTACTCAACCATTGCTATATAGCCCAAGAGCCGCCTCCAAATTTCAAAAACAATTTAACCCCATAAGTCCTCAAGACCTTGAAGCCCATTAGACCAAGAGCTCAACTACTCAACTCGTGCCATGTGTACCAAGAGTAAGTTCACCATAATTTTTCCCATAGTGCCTCGGGTCAGAGCCCAAGAGCTCGATTTTGAAGAGCTCAACTACGAAATCAGCCATGCAACCCAAGAGTTAGTTTAGCTTAGTACTTAGCCCATAAGGCCTTCACAAGCAAAGCGGGAGCTGCGGGTACCTTGTTTGAAGAGCTCAACTTACCAACCTCATCCATGCGCCAAGAGTCCGTCTCATCGAGGCAATTACACAAAGGCCCACGCCTGTGGAGCCCAACAAATTCAGCTTTGAAGAGCTCAACTACTTAACTCAGCCATGCAAAAAAAAAAAAATTCCCAAGAGCCGGTCAAATTTCGGCTACTCAAGCCCATAAGGCTCTGGGCCTAGGAGCCTAGTTGCTCGGTCGCCAAGAGCTCAACTACTCAACTAAAGCCATGCAGCCCAACATTCAGTTCAGCTCAGGCAATTTAGCCCATACGGCCTCAGCGCCATGGAGCCCAGCAGCTTAGTTTGAAGAGCTCAAATACTCAATTAAGGCCATGCAGCCCAAGAGTGAGTTCGGATAGCAATTCTCATTCATAGTGCCTCAATCCACAAGAGCCTAGTAGCTCATTCGAGGAGCCTAACTTTCATCAACTTAGTCATGTAGCTCCAAGAGTTAGTTCACCAAAGATTCAACCCACCTGAGCCTTAGTACCAGTTTGAAAAGTCAACTTCCTAACTCAGCCATAGCCCCGTGGAGCTACCAACTCAGTGGCCGCCCTCAAGCCTCAAAGAGCGCAATTCAAGAGCCCACATCAACTCAGCCATGCAGCCCAAGACATTTCGTAAATACACATACATGCCAACTTCAGCGAGCCTCCAAGAGCCACCTTTGAAGAGCACAACTACTCAACTTAAGCCATTGACCCCAAGAGTCACTGAAACAGCATCAAGCCCATATGACTTAACGCCGAGGAGTTCAGCCTAATTTTGAAGAGCTCAACTACTCAACTAACGCCATGCACCCAAGAGCTCGGCCTTCACCAATTTTAGCCTATAAGGCTTCAAGGTCGAGCCTCAAATGGCTCTACTAAGAGCTCAACTCCCGCCACCAGCCACGCAACCCAAGAATTAGTTTAGCTCAGGCAATTTAGCCCATAAGGGCTCAGTCGCCCAGAGCCCAGCGTACCGCCTTGAAGAGCTCAACTACTCAACTCTGGACATGCAGCCCAAGAGTTAATTCAGCTCAAGCAATTTAGCCCATAAGTCCTCGGGCCCCAGATTCAACAACTCATTTTGAGGAGGCCAACCACTCAACTTCAAGTCATGCAGCCCAAGGTCATCACCTCAGCATTCACTCAACTCAAAGCCATACAAATTTGCCGTCTCACAGTAGTCACCATCGGAACCCCAAGAAATTACTCAAGAGCTTAGCTACTAACCTGTGCCATGCAGAAGACAAGAGTCATTTCAGAAACTTAGCCCATATATGCCAATACGACGAAACACAATACCTCTTCTCAAGAGCTCAACTATCAACTTAGGCCATACAGCCCAAGATTCAGTTAAGCTCAGGCAATGAATCCATAAGGCCTTAGCGCCGAGAAGCCCAACAGCTCAATTTTGAAGAGCTCAACTACTCAACTAAAGCCATGCAGGCCAAGAGTCAGTTCAGCTCGGGCAATTTAGCCCATACGGCCTCAGCTCCCTGGAGCCCAGCAGCTTAGTTTGAAAAGCTCAAATACTCAATTAAGGCCATGCAGCCCAAGTGAGGAGCTCCGTATTAGGCAATTTTGTCCATATACCAATGCACAAGAGCCTAGTAGCTCATTTTGAGGAGCTCAACTACTCAACTTAGGCCATGTAGCCCAAGAGTTAGTTCAGCTCAGGCATTCAACCCACGGAGCCTTAGCAGCTCAGGTTTGAAAAGCTCAACTTCTCAACTCAGCTATATAGCCTGGAGCCGCTCAACTCAAAGGGCCACCAAGCTCAAGAACACCGAAGAGCCTGGGCCACTAACTCAAAGCATGCAGCCTAAGAGACATTTCGGGAATTACACATAAGGCGGCCAACGCCGATGAGCCCAAGAACTCAATTTTGAAGAGCACACCATCAACTTAAGCCATGGTGTACCTCTAAGAGCCGGGCCTGAGCTCAGCATTGAAGCCCATAAGGCCTCAGCGCCGAGGAGCCTAGCAGCTCAATTTTGAAGAGCTCAACTACTCAACTAACGCCATACCCTAAGAGCCGGCCTCACCATACACTTAGCCCATGGGGCTCGGCCCAGAGCCTGGGGCTCGCTTCGATTTGAAGAGCTCACCCGCCCACTCAGCCATGCAACCCAAGAGCACTTAGCTCAGCACTTACCCCAAGGGCTCACGCCCAGAGCCTAGCGCCGCTGAAGAGCTTAATCCACTTCAACTTGGGCCATACGGCCCAAGAGTCAATTAAACTCAGCAATTTAGCCCATAAGTCCCTCGCCTCCCAGAGCCCAACAACTCATTTCGAGGAGGCCAACTATCAACTCAAGTCATGCACCTGGGTCGTCTTCAAATTTCGTTGATTCAAATTAACTCAGGCCATACAGCTCAGAGCCAGTTCACCCGGGGTCAGCCCACGGAACCCAAAGAGCTCTATCTCGAAGAGCTTAGGCTACTCAACCCAGCCACACAAGAGTCATCCCCCTGCAAACTAGGCCCATAAGGCTCGTCGCGACGAGCCCGCCAGCCACTTCAAGAGCCTAATCCATCTAACTTAAAGCCACATGAGCTCTGAAGAGCCGGCCTTCAGTCCCCGGGCAATGAACTAGATAAGGCCTAGCGCCGAGAGGCCTCTCAAAGAAATTTCACTTTGAAGCAGCTCAACTACTCAACTAAGGCCATGCAGCCAAGAGTCGGGCCTTCCTACCATACTACTATAAGGCCCTCAAAGGTCAGAGCCCCAGGAGCTCGATTTTGAAGAGCTCAACTACTCAACCTGCGATGCAACTCAAGAGTTAGTTCACTGTGTAAATTTAGCCCATAAGGGCCTCAACGCTCAACATCCCAACAACTCGCCTTTAAGAGCTCAACCACTCAACTAAGTCCATGCACCCAAGAGCCGCTTTAGCTCAAGAAATTAAGCCCATACTACTGGGCCGCCAGTGCTCCCACATACAAGCCTAGTTTGAAGAGCCTAACCACTAACTATTGCTATACAAAATCTTTCAAGAGTCAGTTCAACTCAAACAATTTAACCCATAAGTCCTCAGCACCTTGAAGCCCATTAGACCAAGAGCTCAACCACTCAACTCAGGCCATGCAGCCCAAGAGTAAGTTCAGCTCATGCAATTTAGCCCATAAGGCCTCAGCGCTCAGGAGCCCAGCAACTCGATTTTGAAGAGCTCAACTACTTAAATCAGGCCATGAAACCCAAGAGTTAGTTTAGCGAGCACCAGGCTCAAGGTGTCTCCAAAGGAGCCAAGCAAACTTAATGAATATCAACCACAAACCTCACCCATGCACTCAAGAGTCTGCTCTCAAATTGAGGAAATTAAGAACAAAAGGCCTCAATACCAGAGCCCAACAAATTTCGCTTGAAGAGCCTAACCATTTAACTCGTGCCATGCACCAAGAGTCGGGCTCAACTCACAATTAAGCCTCCATATGCCTAAGCGCCTGGGGAGCCTAGTCACTCGGGCTTTGAAGAGCTCAACTACTTCAACTAAAGCCATGCGTACCCCAAGAGTTAGTTCACTGCAATTTAGGGCCCAGATGTGCCCTCGCGTCTGAGCCCAACAGCTTAGTTTGAAGAGCTCAAATACTCAATTAAGGCCATGCATCCCAAGAGTGAGTTCAGATTAGGCAATTTTGTCCATAAGGCCTCAACGCATTGAGCTCAAGAGTCATTCTCGAGGAGCTCAACTACTCAACTTGGGCTTTCTATGCAGCCCAAGAGTTGTTCAAATTAGCAATCACCCACTGAGCCTAGCATCTCGCTGTGTTTGAAAAGCTCAACTTAAACTCAGCCATACAGACCTGGAGCGCTTCACCTCAGTACAAACAAGCCTCAAAGAATCGGGGCTCAAGAGCTTCCGCCACTCAACTCAAAGCCAAGGTACTAAGAGACATTTCAATTACACATAAGGCGTCGCGCCGATGAGCCCAAGAAATTCACTCTCAGCACAACCACTCAACTTAAGCCATGCAACCCAAGAGTCGGGCTCAACTCGTGCATCAGGGCTCATAAGGACTCAACGCCGAGAGCCTAGCAAATTAATTTTGAAGAGCTCAACTACACAACACCATACCTCTAAAATCAGCCTAAATTTCATACAATCTAGCCCATAAGGCTTCGAAGTGTTCAGATTCAACAGCCGATTTGAAGAGAGCCTCAACCCGCCACTCTAGCCATGTGTACCTCAAGAATTAGTTTAGCTCGTAATTTAGCCCATATGGGCTCGCTGCCTGTAAGCCTAGCCCTCGCCTTTAAAGAGCTCAACTATTTCAACTTTGGCCATGCCCAAAAGTCAATTAAACCCAAAGTAATTTAGCCCATAAGTCCTCACCCTGTGGAGCCCAACAACTCATTTTGAGAGGCCAACTACTCAACTCAAGTCATGCAAACAAGGTCGGGCCTGGGCCAGTATTCAAATTTCAACTCAGCCATAGCTGCACCCAGAGCCGCCTCCCACAGTAGTCAGCCCACTGAACCTCGCCAGCCTGCTCGAAGAGCTAGCTTACTCAACCTCGGGCCATGCAGCACAAGAGTCATTTCCTCGTAAACCATTCCATAAGGGGCGTCGGGCCGCGACGAGCCTAGCAACACTTTGAAGAGCTCAACTACTCAACTTAGGCCATGCAGCCCAAGAGTCAGCTCTCACTGTAATGAACCCTTAAGGCCCGGGCCACGAGAAGCCCAAAGAGCCAATTTTGAAGAGCTCAATCCACTCAACCAAGGCTCATCAAGCCTCAAGAGTCAAGCCAGCTCGTGCACTTCGCCCCACAAGGCCTCAAGGCCTGTGGAGCCCAGGAGCCTCGATTTTGAAGAGCTCGAACTACTCAACTCAAGCGATGCAACTCCAAGAGTTAGTTCAAATTTCAAAGTACTCTAGCCCATAAGGCCTGGGCCACAGCCCAACAGCCCGCCTGCTTTGAAGAGCCCAACTAGTAAACCCAGCCATAGCCCCAAAAATTCAATTCAAATGTGCAATTTAGCCCATGTTCGCCGCCTAAGAGCCCAAAGAAATTCATTTTAAGGAGGTTAATTACTCAACTCAGGCCATGCAGCCCAAGAGTCGGGCTTCACCAGCATTCAAATTTCACGGTCTCACAGCCACTTTAAGAGCTCAACTCTAAACTCAGGCCAGCCCAGAGCTGGCCCACCAAAGGCCATCCCACGAGCCTCGCGAGCCTCAATCTCGAAGAGCTAGCTACTCAACCTCCAGCCATGCAAATTTCAAGAGTACTCTCTCGTAAACTTAGCCCATAGGGCGCGTTGCGAGGAGCTCAAGAGGCCTAATTTTGAAGAGAGCTCAACTACTCAACTTAGGCCATGTAGCCCAAGAGTTACTTCAGCCCAGGCAATGAAGCCCATAAGGCCTCATCGACGAGAAGCCCAGCAGCTCAATTTTGAAGAGCTCAAATACTCAACTAAAGCCATGGAGCCCAAGACTCAAGCCACCAGCAATTTCGCCCAAGGTCTCACGCCCACCCACCAACAGCCTTCACTTTCAAAGAGCTCAATCCATCTAAACTCCACCATGCACTAAGAGTTAGTTCACCACAGGTAATTTACCGATGAGCCCCTGTCGTCAGATCCCAACAACTCACGCAAGAGCCCAACTACTCCAACTAAGTCCATGCGCCCAAGAGTCGCCTCAGCTTAGGAAATTAGTCCATACTGCTCTCAACGCCCCAGAGCCCCAGCCTCGCCTGAACAGCCCACCACCCTCTGCTATGCAGCTCAAGAGCCGCCTAACTCGCCAATTTAGCCCGTATAAGTCCTCAACGGCTTGGAGCCCAGAAGCACTACTTGAAGAGCCAACACTCAACCCACGCATGCACCCAAGAGGCCCCAGCCTCAGCAATTTAGCCCACAAGGCTCAAATACGAGGAGCCCAAAGAAATCATTTTTGAAGATCAATCCACTAACTAAGGCCATGCCCTGAAGAGCTCGGCCTCAAATTAATCAATTTAGCCCATAAGGCCTCACAAATGGGCCCAGAGCCCTCAGTACTGATTTCCTCAAGAGCTCAATCCACACTCCTAGGTCATGCACCTCAAAGAGTTAGTTTTTAGCTTAGGCAACTTAGCCCATAAGGCCTCTGCGCAAAGGAGCCCAAATAGCCTAGTTTAAAGAGCTCTTACTACTCTTCAACTCACCCATGCAACAATAGCCGCCCGCCTGAGGCGACATACGCCAAAAGGGCCCCGCCGCCAGAACCCAACAATCCCCGCCTAAGAGCTCAACTTCTCAACCCAGCCATGAGCCCAAGACTTCAAATTAAGCAATTGGGTTTCCCATAAGGCCTCGCGCCAAAGAGCCTAGCCGTCGCCAAGAGCTCAACTACTGATTAGTGCCCAAAAAGTGCTATTTTGAGCCCTATTCGAGATAGGTTTTGAGTGCTTTTTGCACACTAATCGTATCAATTAAGCCAATTGAGGTGTTCAGGTCCACTTAGTATCACTTATGCCATTTCGAGGTTATTTTTCAAGTTATTTTATGTGTTTTTGCATACATTGGGAGTTCGATATCAAGATATGTGCGAACTAAGGAAGATTGGAAACTATTTTTAAGCCATCACAAATACCAAGATGCAAGCAAAGAAATGAAGGCAAAATGATGAAAAGGATGCAAAGAGGGTGCAAAGAGGGCAAAGCGTTGAAGAATGTGCAACCCAGAAATTTCACTATGATTGCGGGTACTACCGATCAGCGAAATTTCGCAATCTTAGCTTAATTGGGAATTACTAGCTCATTGGGCTATGAGATATGAATTACTGTTTAGCGGTTCCATTTTCTGCCATCTCACAAATTTCGCTAGGTAATAAATTCACGTGCATAGCGAAAATTTTCGATTTTCGCTATCTCGTACTCATAGGTTGGGCTGAATTCTCACTAGTTACGAAATTCTCGCTTATCCTAGCTAAATTTCCTCAGATAGCTTAAATTCCCGCCTCATAATTTTGTGTAATTAATGCCAAACGACCCCGCTTTTGGTGTATTACCTTCTCAGTCTCCTTGTATGAGCCAAAACCCAGTTTTCAGAAGTTTCACAATCTTGGTTGTACTATAAAACTCCAACCATTTTTGTAACCCTAAGTAACTTTAATCTTTCAATACAATTCCAGCAGCTTTCAATTTTAGGGTTTGCTTTTCTCTCTTCTCTCTCCTCTGCTCATTTTCTAGGTCAAGCAACACCCTCGAGGACGACAACTCAAGGGATGCTTCAAGCCTTTATAAATTTTGAAGAGGACAGGGCTAGCTTGGTCATGGGGCAAGACAGTGGTCCTCGTGGCGAAATACTACAGTGATCGATTATGGTTCCTGCCTTTTCAAACTAGGGTTGAATATCATTTAATGTCATTACTTGGCCAATACTACCATGCTTTTAGGGCACAAAGGTATTACTTATTGTTAGATAATCAAGATTCTTTAGACGGCCTTTACGAGCCACCGAATGAGGTTTGAAGGTGTTTTAAACCGAGCGCTTGTGAATGTTGGTCGCCTCAGGTTGACTCAAATAGGAGTGGTTTTTAGGTTTAGGTTTTATAGTTAAACAAAGATCTGGTTATGGCTTGGACTATAGGTTGCTTGCCATAATGCGAGGATATAACCCGAGGACACTGCATAACCCCCATGTTATCAAGCTATGACCTAAACCTTCAAGTTTACCATTTCACACTTTATTTCTAGCTATTACAGTTATTCAGTAAACAAACAGCTCCCATTATTTTGAAACAAAAATCCAAAAATCCAAACTAAAAGCCTCAACATTTTCAACACTGATGCGAGTCATTCATAGGATGAAAACCCATCCCTGTGTACTCCGACTTTAGACCGCTATGTCAGTGAGAGTTTTCGACTACTTTAGCAGGAGGAACATAGGAAACAAATTTGTTGATTCCGCTTCACCCTACCATGGCACGACCAAATGGCGCTGTCGGGATGGTGCCAAACTACGCGATAAGTTGAAGTGTACTTTGATCAACATCACAAGTGGAGGTGACCTTTTAACCCTTTTTGAATTTCACGTCGAATCGCAAGTTTTCATTACTTCTGCGCTATCGCACTGTTGTTTTGCATACGCCTTCGCTTATTTTAGCTAACAATAACCCTTTTTGCAAGTTTGTTTCAGGTTATTTCTGTGTCTCGCTGCGGTAAATTGTGTGTTTATGCACCACTGGAAAAGAGAGACATCGTGTAGACTACGTATAATCAAGACACCAATTGAACAAGGCAAGCAAGTGCATAAAGGAAAATAATAAAGTGACACCACGGAGCACCTACCGAAGAACAACAAAGTCACTGAAAATCCCAAAGGAACCCAAGAGCTACGTAGATCCATGAGGGACCACATCCAATTCTCCTAGAGTCAAGGCCCCCATTCGCATCATACCCCGATGAAGATGTAGCGTTGAGGCTCTATTTGGTGCCCCACTTCCCCACATATCATGGTATGGAGAATGAAAATCCATACACTCATATAAGGGATTTTGGGGAAGTTTGCATAACCTTTAAGGAAGGTATGATGGACATGGATTTGCTCAAACTGAAAGCATTTCCATTAACCCTAAAGGACAAGGCCAAGATTTGGCTTAACTCCATCGAGGCCTGTGAACTATAGGAATCGCGGTTCGTATCACTTTGTAAGAAATCTGTCCCACAGACTACTACTTCAGACAATTTATCTTCGTATCAAGATTGCGAGGTTCCACTGGTAACAGATTTAGGAGACTATCACATGCCCAATACCATGGGTTTGATACATGGATGCTTGTAAACCACTTCTATGGTGGTATGTCTCCTGCCATGAAATAGTTATTGGAGACTATGTGTGGAGGAGATTTTTTGAGTAAGCATCCCGATGAAGCCATGGATTTTTTAAAACTTATGGTCGGAACTTAAGGTCAGGGACGAGCCAAACTCTAGAGAAATGGAAAAATGAGGCCTTTACCAACTCCAGAGCGGGATGTATGCACCGTCGCAGGATATGGAAATGAAGGCTAGAATTTCAACCTTAGCTAGGAAGGTGGAGGAGCTAGGAAGGCAAAAAGGCCCTATGAATTGCAAAGTGGGCACTGAAAATCCTACACAAGCAACCACACACCAATTTCCAATCCCCGTCCACTAAGAACAAGATCCAGCTGGTCCCTTCAAATAAGGATTTGATGTCGAATATGCAAATGCCGTAGCGAAACAAGCCTCCACAACCCAATGCTCCATATGGAAATACCTTACAATTCCAGTCTGGAGGAATCACCCTAACCTCTCCTAGAAACCCAATCCCCCCGCTCTATGTACTCCCTGTGCCAAACTACGCTTGTCTCCACTCCTCAACCACAAACTACCTCCATCCTCATCCCTCGTGGAATGTCATGTCAGTTCTGGAGTAAGGTGGTAGGTAACTTTGTGGAAGAACAAAGGGATCAATGTGCAACTGGCACAAAGGATTGACACCGAGAGAGCACAAAGGAACAAGAGGATAGATGGGCTTGAGAGCAATCTTAACCAGAAAATTGACAATCTGCAGTATTCAATCACCAAGATTAAAAAATTGCTGGAGGTACAGGAAAGAGGAAGGTTTCCTTCTCAAACATTGCCAAATCCGAAAGGAGTCCATGAGGTAGGATCATCCAGTAATTTAGGAATGGATGAGGTTAAGGCTATAATCACCTTGAGGAGTGGAAAAGAGGTTGATCAGCCCATGCCCAAGCCTGTTAAGGAAACCAGGAAAGGAGAAGAAATGAGCCGAACACATTTTTGAAGGAGGGGACCTAATGAAGATTACATGCCACCTTATTTCACTGCAATTCTTTAGAGGCAAGAAGAAGGCATCCCAGCAAGCAGGTATCTTGGAAGTCCTAAGGCAAAAGTGAAGGTTAACATACCTCTTTGACATCATCAAATGTCCCCGCCTATGCAAAGTTTTTGAAGGATCTTTGCACAATCAAGAAGGGCTAGGCATTGAGAAGAAGGCATTTCTAACTGAGCAAGTCAGTGCCATAATCCAAAGCAAGAACCCAGTCAAATACAAGGATCCAGGATCTCCCACAATTTCAGTTAACATTGGTGGGACTTGCATAGACAACTACTTCGATCTAGAGCTGTTGTGAACCCACGCCATACTCTGCAGTATAAATGCTAGGTTGGGAGAGCTTAACCTACCAACATCACTCAACACAACGATTTATGAAGATCCCAAGGGGATAGTTGAGGATGTGTTATGAAGGTAGACAAATTCTACTATCCAGTAGATTTTGTAGTGCCTCACATCAGCCAATAGCAATGAGCCTAATCATACCAATCATCCGGAACACCATTTCTGGCCACCGCCAATGCACCAACAATTGCCGAAATGGGGGTCATAACTTAATATTGTAAATATGACATTGAGCTAAATATTTCACTTTGAACAACAAGCATGGTTAAAGAAACTGAAAATCAAGTGATCATGAAGTGTGTTCAAGGTCAGAAATGCGTGGAAGCTTAATGTCCAAGAATTGCGTAAAGCCAACTAAGGTGCAAATAGTGCTTGTGACAGTACAAGAAATAATTAGTTGTAATTGCTCAAGATAAATTCGATCAGTGTGAACCAATTCGACCATGGGAAAGCAAACATCAAAGCTGCTGCACAAACAACTGCAAGGGTTGAGGAGATTCTCCTCTTCGACCCTCCATGAGTACTCTGACATTGACTTGTTCGTGTTCTTAAAAACCGACCATAGTCAATTTTTGCTTTTAAGTTTAATTTAGTCAATTCCTATAATTTTAACTATTTTTAATAAGTTACCAAATTTAAGATTTTCTATTTTTATGAATTTTGTAATTATATTATTTTATCTTAATATTAAAATTGTAGATATACTTTAATATGATAATTTTATTTTTAATATTATTATTATAATTTTAACACCTGGAAATCTGATTCATAGTGAAGCGGTTTGGCTAAATTTCGCTACAATGGCGAAACGGACCCTTCCAGCTACCTTTAGGCTTATAAAATGAGGGGAAGGGGTTGGCTATCCACCTCATCTCCTCCTCCCCAGCCTCTCTCTAAGAGCCCCGCCGGCGCCGAGCCCCACACATCCACTTCACAGCCACTGTGCTCGAGCCTTGTTTCCACTCGAGCCGTCGCCACCCGAGCCCGCACCGCCGCACTGCTCAAGACCCTACCACCGTCATCGTGGACTACCAAAGACAAATACTACCACCGCCGGGCCGTGCACCGAGTCACCGCGCCACTGTGAGCCACCGCCCCGTGTCAATGGGAGCCCCGGTCTGCCTGCGGTCCCACCGTAGTGACTCGGCCAGCAGCTGAGCCACAGATCAGCCTCAGAAGGTCTCCCCGTTTCACGACCAACTGAGCCCTACCTCGCGCCTTTCAGACTATAAGAGTTCGCACCTCGAGGCGGGTCCCGCCTGTGACTCCTGGTCGTTCGCACTCCCCGAGCCATGAGGACAGACCAGTTCCAGCCTCCGGCCCAGATCCCGCACTGCCTAGTCCCTACTGGCCCCCGAGGAGCCCTCAGTGGGTCAGGAGGTACTGCACACCCAGACGGGTCCCGGCCCTCACCAATGCCTCGGGCCTGAGATCCGTGAGGCCCGCCTGCTGGCTCGCACTTCAGCCCGGTGAGTCATCCTCATCCGTGACTCACCGCCTCCGCACCACGCCGAAGAAGCAGGCGACCTCTTCGCCGGCTTATCGCGCCCCAGATCGAGGCCGTTATTTGTCTGGCACCCTATCTCGGGAACGCCGCGCTTCATCCCAGAGACTTCCATGGAGTCATTCTACGACGCTCCGACACCGATGGTCGACCCAAATTTAGGACTCGATGCTACTCGATCGGAGCACCACTCTCCGCCGCCTATCCATGACGCGAGGCGCTTTTGATACCCCTGGTGGTTCTGGCGCTCTACCATTCGATGACCTCCTGGAGCCTAGTCCACTCGAAATTTCCGCCCACTATGACGATCGCCTGCTGCTTGTGAGCTGTTGCATATTTCAAAGAAATTACTAGTCTGTAGGATACCAAGTAGCCAATTCAAAGGTTATCGAGACTCGGCCTCACCCGCCTCAACGGGAGATAGTCCGCATTCTTACCCGAGACACCACAATAGCTAATGCTCTTCAGAGGCGCCCCGCCTCGATGTCGCCGATCGATCACTTGTTCAGACTGAAATTTCTCCTACTGTAAAGACTACGTACAACAGAGTGGCCATCCCGGAGGCTCTTAACGGATCTCCGAGGGATACTGGGCTTAGTCCTCCTCCGAGCCGCGATGACCTCCTCATGCATTTTGGAAGACAAGGTCCACCGCATAGCCCTCCCGCCCGAAATGAGTCTCCCACTCGCCGCTGCCACGACTTCAGCCATGTCCCAGCACATGGGCCTGCAGAGCCCCTGACGAAAGCGGGACATCTCGATGCCCTGTGTCCCGCCGATGGAGCGAGCGATGGTCATGCCCATATCTTTTCTCCAGCCAGATCTAGGAGGAGGCACCCTGATCGAGGCCGAGACCCCACAGACGTATAGTCACACCTCGAGCCCGAAAGGGAGAGTGAGTCCAGCCCACATATGTCTCCTCCATCTCCTCCTCCACATGCTACTTCCGCAGCCGCAGCTAATACTCCTGGCCCATCTTATACAAAGACAAAGATTCTCCGTGAGCACATACACGTCGTCTCGAGAGCTAGTCGCTATGGATGCCGGAGGTTCTTCGCCACTACACAGCAAAGACAGACCTGTGAGTCACCCGAGCCGAGGCCACTGGGTCACACACCCATGCCGCAGCGCCAGATCATGACACATCTGGGCATTCCCGCGTTGCTCCCGACCAGAGACTGAGCCCACTACAAAGAACTCTTCAGATATGTCACAAGAAGAAAGAAAATAGTTAATAGACTCCACCACCACCACAGGAGCGAAAGTGTTTGGCTTCTTTTATGATTTTGTATGTAGCTTATCACTTCTTTATCAACTCGCCTACTAATTTGGTAGATCTATGTATTAGCCATAAGAGGCAAGTGATATTTTGTATGTTTAGCTTTGTTATGCATGTATTTCAGCTTATTTTGGCTATATCAAAGCTATATTGAAGGTTATATACGCATTACACTTTGCATATCACTTTGTGCCCCCACTTTGCGCATCCAATTCTTGCTTTCAATCGACAAATTGGAATTGCTTTTAATCGACAATCGAATCGCATTTTTATGGAAAATCGAAACCCGTTTGTCACCTTAATGTTAGAACAACTCCACGCATGATTCAGCTGTCAATTACATTCTAGCGCATTCAACTTGAATATTCCCTAGCTAATTCACACCGCACACCCGTATCACTAATAGGATGTGAAATTATATACCTTCTTCACTTCAGAAGCCGCTTTAGGCATGTCACACCCATGATAGGTTTATGTTATCCATATATGAAGACCAAACCAAATTTTCCAAAAAGGAAAGAAAAGAAAAAGAAAAGAAAGAAAAGAAGAAAAGAAAATAAAGTCAGTGGACACTTTGTCTTGAAACCCGAAAGCACTGGCCCGAGGGGTATATGGCGAAAAGCTCTCAAGGCCGATGCCCTAAGCCTTAATTGGTCAGGAGTCATCGACTCTTAGTGTTCGTTATACGCGGATGTGCAGAGTTTAACTAATCAGAGGTGCTTGATTTTCGAAGTCATTCTGAGTCCTGGGTGAAGCCTCAGAGAGTTTGTGGTCAATCCTTTTTGGCTTGATGCCCTAAACCTTAATTGGTTGGGAGTCATCGGACCCCGCACCTGATTCTTCAGCGGCTTCCGTTTTGAAAGATTGCACCCTACAATGAAGTCAAATAAAGAAAGAAAAGTGTAGCTATTCCTATATAGGTTATCTAAATGTTTTAAGGCCATGCCAAGAGCAGTCAGAGGGATAATTTTGTACTCTATTGGCCTAATCAAGTTACATTAAGAACCATTAGACTTGGTGTAAATTCGTGTCGGGAACCATGGATCCTATGTTGACCTCAAATTGTTCTCAGATGGTTTTGCCTCTCTCATGCTCCGCTTTTCAAACTTGGAATCAAATTCTTCATTTTAAAGGTAATGCTTATTTGTACATACACCTTTTTGAACCAGAACTTTTGAGAAAATCAATGATACATGTCCTTATCAAGCCAAAGATCGCTAAGTGGACTAGCAACGCGTTTGCAGGTGTGATTAAATACCAAAAGTTACTATTGAGCCCTATTCGAGATAGGTTTTGAGTGCTTTTTGCGCACTAATCGTATCAATTAAGCCAATTGAGGTGTTCAGGTCCACTTAGTATCACTTATGCCATTTCGAGGTTATTTTTGGTTATTTCGTTGGTGCTTCGCTACTCGAGCCTGATATCAAGATACGCGCTGAACTATGAAGATCAAACTATTTTTCAGCCATCACAAATACCAAGATGCAATAAAGAAATGAAGGCAAAATGTGAAAAAGTGATGCAGTAGAGGGTGTAGTAGGCAAAGAAGTGAAGAACAGGCAACCCAGGAAATTTCGCTATGATTGCGAAAATTTCACTGGATTAAAATTAATCATAGCGAAAAATTCCTGAACCTAAATGAACTCGGGGAAATTCCCGCTAGCCTAGCGAACCCTCGCCAGCTTAAAATCACTATGCCTAGCTTAAATTCCTCCATTTTCGCTATCTCTCACAAATTTCGCTAGCTAGCTTAAATTAACCCGTGCATAGCAAATTCAGGATTCGCTTATCTTCGTGCACTTCACCAGCCAGCGTAGCTCGACAGCTAGCCGAAATTTTCGCTATCCTAGCAAAATTCTCCCGCATACGGTAAATTCTCGCCCCTCGTTAATTTTGTAACACGCAAACGACCCCATTCGTGTATTACCTTCAGTTCAGATGAAAGCCAAAACTTTAGGCTTTCAGAGTTTCACACCTCGGGGTCAGACTATATAAACCCAACCATTTTTGTAACCCTAAGTAACTTTAATCTTTCAATACAATTCACGCAGCTTTCATTTTAGGGTTTGCTTTTCTCTCTTCTCTCTCCTCTTTCTTTCATTTTCTAGGCTGCCAAACACTCCCCTTGAGGATGACAACTCGCGGATGCTTCGCTGCTTCCATAAATTTGAAGATAAGGTGGCTAGCCTCGGGCTCACAAGGCTTACAGTGGTCCTCATGTTTTAAATGCTACTGTGCATCGTATTTATGGCTCCCACCTTTTCAAACTAGGGTCGAATATCATTTAATGTCATTACTTGGGCCAATACTACCATGTTTTAGGGTACAAAGGTATACTTATTGTTGGGATGCACCGATATTCTTTAGATGACCTTACTTGAGCCATCAAATGAGGTCGAGTGCTAGGGTTTTAAACCGAATGGGCCGTGAATGCTGTCGCCTATGTCGACTCAACAGAGTGGCTTTAGGTTAGGTTTTATATTAAACAAAGATCCCAAGCATAGCTGACTATAGGTTGCTTGCCATAATGCGAGGATTGATTCGTGCCACAGTAGGCTGAGCTAAAATCAACAAAATTTATATACACCTAAGTTCCTACTACTGCCGTAGTCAAGCCACCGCAAAGATGGTCTGGGGTCTAACACCTAGTGGGATGGGTTCATCCTAAAATGGTTTGCATCAGTGCACATGAATTAAGGCTTTATTCGACTCAGGATTTGTGTTTCAAAAAACAAAGGGGAATGGTTTGAACCGAGAATCTGTAAAAATTGAAAGTTAAAGGTGAGAAAGCACTTCGAAGATTCAGTCACTAACCAACTCGTAAGCTAGTGGCAAACAAGGTCCCTGTTTATCCTCGCTACATGACATGCAACCTATAGTCCATGGCATAACCGGATCTATATTTAACTAGCAAACCTCACCCTAACAACAACTCCTATTTGAGTCAACACAGTAGCATGCAGCTATGGCCCTTTTCGCTTTGAAACCCCAAAGATTAAAATATCATTTCGCAGGCTCAGAAGACCATCTAATGAACCACAAAGACATCTAGCAATAAGTATGCATCAGATCCCAAAGCATGGAGAGTATCACAACCAATAACATTCAAAGCCATTCAACCCTAATTCAGAAGATGAGGACCATAAATACAAAGCACTTGACTTTCAAGACAAGAGGACAACATGCATATGCCTCACCACTGCTTTCAGCTTCCTTCCTCTTCAAAGAAAGGAGGCTTAGCCAAGCATCTCTTGAGTTGTCATCCTCAAGAGGGGTGTTTGGCAGTCGGGAAAGTAAGGGAAAGAGGAGAGAGAAGAGAGGAAAATAAAACCCTAACTAAAATACGATACTTTATTTAAAAAAATGAAAACTTACAAAAATTCTTCGCTCCCAAATCATAAGCTAGGTTACAAACAAAGAGGCTTATATAAAGCCACCTCAAGGCATTTAAAATACCAAAACCCTACAAAATCGCTAAGTTAAAGGACAAGAGTAATACACCAAGTTTGAAGTCTACATTAATTACAAAACATGATCGAGGCATTAAATTCCGCTAGTCACACCTCGCTACCAGCTTAAATCACCATGTATACGAATGAAAATTTCACAGAGCCGTACCCCGCTTAGCTACGAAATTTCACAATTCCAGCTGAAATTGTCAGGAGAGCGAACCAGGTATTTTCGCTAAAAATTGGTGCCTAGCTTAAACCTGTGGGTGGTCTAGCTTAGTTTGGAGATTCTGCTGCCATAAATTTTCGCAACTTAGCTAAAATTTTCGCAACTCTAGCTTAAAATTCCTACTTGGCGATTCACTCCTCGTCTTCTACTCGCATCCAATTTTCTTCATTTGCTCTTCGCTTTTCATTGATTCTTAGGGTCGGGTTGATGGCCGACACTTGAGTTCAAACTCATGATTCATCATACATCCTAATATCAACTTCTAAAGTGCGCAAAACCCGCAAAACAAATCCAAAAAAATACCCTCTAAATGGCATAAGTGGTACTAAGAAGAATTGAACACTTCAATTGGTATGAATGACATGATTAATGCGCAAAAAGCACTCAAAACCTATCTAACATGTGGTTCAAAATTGCACTTTTCGGGCACCAATCACACCCCCAACCGAAACGCCATAGTCCCTAGCAATGCGGCAAAACTAACAGAGATGCATGTGGTGATTTTCAAAAAGGTTATGATTCAAAAAGGCGATGTGACATATAAATATCGCTTTAAATCGGAATAATTGATATCAAATTTGAAACCGATATAAAAGAATCAAACCATAAGAGAACAATTTTCAGGTCAAAACCGTTCCATGATTCTCAACTCAATTTCCACCTAAGTCTAATGGTTCTTTATGTAACCGATTAGCTTTCAATAAATTGTAAAATTTGTTCCCTCCCCCAACCTAGCACCGACATGGCCTTGTTGTCGAAAGCAACCTAGATAGGGCTAGTTACACTCTTTCTTTCTTTTTTATTCACAATGTAGGGTAAATGCTTAAAATTTATTTCACCAAAGTCCGTGTAACGGGGGTCCACCGATGACTCCCAACCAATCAAGGTTTAGGGCATCAAGCCAAAAGGATCAAAGACCACTAACTCTAAAGGCTTCACCCCGGACTCCAACTGACTTCGAAAATTGAGCACCTACAATTCGCTAAACTCTACCTATTCACCCATGTAACGAACACTAAGTCGATGACTCCCAACCAATTAAGGCTTAGTACTAAGTTTCAAAGGTTCTATATTCCTGACCGCGTTCTAGTTTCAAGGCAAAATTAATACTTTATTTTTCTTTTTCTTCTTTCTTTTTCGCTTTTCTTTCTTTCCTTTTTGGAAGACTTCATCGTCTTCAATCGTGGTAACACAAACCTATCCTAGGTTGCCAACATACCTAAGGCCGGCTATGCAAAGCGAAAGGAGGTATACAAATTCACAACCTATTGAAGCAATCTGGAGTGCAGTGTGTGAAATAGCATAGAGGGAGAAATTTTCAAGTTGAGCATGCAGGAATTCCTAACTGACCAAAAACTGAATCAAGCATGGGATTTGTTCTAACATAAAGGTGACAAAAAGTGATTCAATTTCTAACATAAAACAAGTCAATTGCTCACCTGGCAATTCAATAGTCTGGGCCAAGCACCAATTGCTCAATCAAGCAATTCCAATCGGTTCACTTCAAGCAATTCAATTGTTCAATTGAAAGAAAATCACTTACACTGAAAGGCACAAAACATGATATGCAAAAGTCTATGTATATATATCGAATAGCTTGGAGAGTAGCTAAAATGGCTAGTACATGCATATCAAAGCTAAGATATAGAAATATCACCGCCTACTTGCGGCTAATACATAAACTTAATCAAAATCGCAGAGGCGCTTGATAAAGCTGGTAACTACACAAAAATCAAAAAGAAACCTAACCACCTCACCGGGCCAGGGCGGTGGTGGGTTCAAGTCGCCGCCACGCTGTAACATCCAAATAGGTCAAAGATCGCGATGGCCTTCCGACAGAACATGAGGAAGACCTGTGGGTCAATACACATGTAAGATGGAATGGCACTGGGCCAACCTCTGATCTTGGGCTGCCTGAGTGGCTGCAAGTGAGCAGATAGAATCCATCACTCCAGCTATCTCTCTCGAGCTGGCATGGATGTAATCCATTAACGGTGCGTCGACAAGATGGGCTGAGTATCGCAGGGGCCACCATAGTATGTTATGAGATGAGACGAACGATATGGAACTGAAGTCCTCCAGACTTCTGCTCAGGCGTGCATATCATCCGCGCTGGCATCCTACTCCCGACCCTGGGCACTTCCCCGGGTCCTGTGGTCGTATGTGGAAACAGACAGGCATAGTCACAACCCGGTCTACTGACACTACATGTGGGCATCTAGCTCTCATCTCTAGCCTGGGCTCCTCTGGGAATCCCATTTGCTCGAGAACATAGCAAAGTAGTCTCGGCATTAGTAATGGAGCCGCCGTGCGTCCTTCCTCGATGGACCTCTCTCGAATCGCAATGTAGAGGCCATCACCACCGTAGGGCCGGAACCAAATTCCCCGAGATCCCAGCGCCCCGCATCGGCGCTCCTCCGCACACACGCCGCAGAGGGAATACCGGCACGTAATGTGGTCTACCAACAACATCCGAAAGGAGCTACCTCCCAGAAAATACCGACCACCAGCTGCCTCCGCCGCGTTCGAACCATCTCCCCGTGAGGTGGGCGGGCTCCACTTTCAGAATCTCCTCAAAGATCGCGCGACCCAGACGCAAGAAGCCCAATGCCGCGAAATGCTCCACGCTTAAGTACACCGGCGCCATCACCGAACCGAAGCTCATGTGGACCGGCCTCCTCCCCGACGCCATGGAGGGTAGAACAACCGCAAAGACTACTGATAATAATATCACAGGAGTCATGAGCTGCGAGTGAATACCCTCGATCAACCTCATGTAATTCCCTGCATCTGTGGTCACCAGCGGACGCCGAGTACGACTCCCGATGGAACGTCGCACGGAGTCGCACATTCCCGGACGGGTTCCCACAACAATGGCCACCGAACCCGGAGGTCGGGCGCATAGCCGAGGTGATGATGCTCGCCCCGGTGAGCCGACACCGGTGACGGAGGCCGAGAAGATGATGACTACTCGCGCCCGGCCGGCGCCCGCTCGAGGGCCGGCCCTCCCTAACTCTCCTCCGGCACGTGAAGGCCCGAGGTCCCATCCGTGTCTCGATAGCTGCCAATCCCGCAGGCTCCTCCGCATCGCCGGACTGCGGATGCAGCTTAACCGACTCCGAGTCGGCCTCTCCTCAGCGTGTCAATCTCACCGAGGTCAAGATCTGACCTACCTCGAAAGTACCGAACCATACCGATATCGAAAATAAAGTAACGGAAAAGGCTCGACTAATCGGAAATGTAGCCGGTGCTCTCTCAGATAAACGAGGCACTCAAGGCAAACAAAACCAGGCTCATCGACTATACCGAATCATTGACTAGCCAAACAAGGCTCAATAGCTGATCAAACGCTGGGACAGGGCACCAAAAAGTTGAACCGAGGGCACGACAGTGATGGCTTAGGCAGAAAAAAACCAGGGCTCGCGCGCATCACGCTGAATCTCGCCGTGGACCGACCGAATCCAAAGGTACGGCCATCGAATCAAGCTCGTGAGAGTGCAGAATGTGGCTCCCAAGAAGAAGCCATCGATGACTGAAAGCACATGGCTCTATGATACTAACCGAGATGACAAGTGGCAAAGGACTGTGGCAAGGATGCAAGCAGGCGTAGGCCGGGCGCTATGTCCGGCAGTGGAGCAACCTAAGAATGGCACCTGGGCACGGCAGCATCGGAGCCTGGCTTCACGATGGGAGAATATGAAGTGGCATTTTTGGAAAGCCCCTCGTTTATATAGAACGAAAATGGGCACCGGCGGGTCTCGCACTCAAATTCGCTATACTTACGACTCCGCCCCGCTAGTCTTCCCCCGAAATCCAAAAAAAATTTAAATTAAATATTACTTTACTATAAAATTATTATTATAAAATTTACTATATGAATTATAAATAAAATTTAACAAACAATACTATACTATAAACAAAGTACTAAATATTAAAAATTACTAAATTAAAAAGTTTGCTAAAAATAATTGAAATTAACTAAAATTTACTAACTTAAACAAAAGAAACATGGTGAACTCCGCAGAATTCTAAGCATGGAAACACCGAATCGCCAAAATCTCAACATTACTCAAGGGGGTCAAGGAGACGATCTCCAACCCATGTATTAGCTTCGGCCGGCTCCATGGTTTCGTGACCAATCGTTGATGTGGTCCTTGCCGATGGCTTTAGAATTGGATCAATTGCTTGGTAGCTGTGTTTGGTCAAGTAAGACCAATATCTCTTCATCTTCAAGGGGACACTTCGCACTTCCCGGGTACTTTGTTTTCCGCACACCGACCAATCGAAACAACTTCATCGTAAATTTGATTTCCGCTTCTAAAGAACTCATGTTTCCGATGTTCAAATGAAAGATGTTCAACTCAAAGTCATGTTACCAAAGGTTAGTCGCATGACTCCATTCCCAAGAATTACATCAGGCCACTGGCAAGAAATGGTCTTCCTAAGATGATCTAGACATGATTGGGTTCACTTACAATTGGCTCAAGTCAAGCACCACAAAAATCTACTGATAGTAGAATTTTGTCTATCTCTCACAAGGACATCCTCAACTATCCCCAGTGGATTTTCACCGACTCCATCTACCAATGAGAGTGTGATACCGTAGGTCAGGGTTCACTAAGACCTAATTGCTTGTATACCGAATACAGCACAGGTCTCACACTAAATTCCCAAATCAAGCACGATTTCTCTATGCAATTCCCACCAATATTGACTGACATTGTGGAGATCCCGGATCCTCAGATTTGACAGTATTTCGGCTTGGATTAAGCGGCAGAATCGACTTGTTCGAGAAATGCCTTCTTCTCAATGCCTAACTTTTCTTAATTGTGCAAAGATCTTTCAAATTTTACAAGGTGCACTTGTTTAATGATGTCCAAAAGAGAGGCCGACTTTCACCGCCTTTAGACTTCTAAGATACCCGCTTGCTGAGATGCCTTCTTCTTACCTCTAAGTGCTTGTGGAAATGGAGGTGGTATACGGTATTTCATTGAATGCTCCTTTAGGAGAATATGCTCAGACTGCAATTCTTCTCCCTGCTTGGATTCTTCAACAGGTTTTGGCATAGGCTGATCAACCTCTTTTCCACTCCTCAGGGTAATTATAGCCTTAACTTCATCCATTCCCGAGGTGTTGGATGACCCGACCTCATGGATTCCCTTGGAGTTTAGGCTTGTTTGTGATGGAAACCTCCCTCTTTCCCATACCTCAAAGCCAACTTGTTGATCTTGATTGAATCTTGTATGTTGTCAATTTTAAGTTTGAGATTTGCTCTCGACCATTATTCTTATTCGAGTGTATTTTGTGATATCAATCCTTTGTGCCAGTTGCACATTGATTCCTTTTGTTCCTCAACAAAATTGCCTACCACCTTACTCAAAATTTAATATGGCTTGTTCTCTTGGAGAAGAGGATGGTGGTTGTTGTGTTAATGAGGGGTACGAGGCGAGGTTGGCACTGAGAGTACACATAAAGCGGGGGGGTTGGGTCTCCATGAGAGGTTAGGGTGATTCCTCCAATTGGAATTATAGTATTGCCATATGGAGCATTGGATTCTTGTGGCTTGAATTATCTACGGTGTTGCACATTAGGCATCAAATCCTTCGCTGCGGGGCCGTGGGACATGGTTCTCACCCCGGATACCGCAGGGGTTGGAAATTGGTGCAGGGATTGACTTGTGCAGTGTTTTCAGTCACTGCATGCACTTCATGGAGCCTTTTTCCTTCAAGCTCCTCCACTTTCCTAGCCAGGGTTGAGATTTTTGACTTCATCTCTATGTCCTCTGGCAGTGTATAAATTCCTCCCCTGGGGTTGACTGGTGGTATCATCCTACCCATTTCTCTAGGGTTAGGCATCCAAACCCTTAGAAGTTTCAGCCAGCGTAATTTAAAATCCATGGCTTCATCGGGATGTTTGCTTAAGTCTCTCCCCATATTAGTTTCAGAGGCGCCTCGTGGCGGGGTATACCACCATAGAAGTGGTTCACTAACATCCATGTCGAACCATGGTGGGGGCATGCACTAATGGTCTCCATAAACCTTTCCCAACACTGATAAAATCTCTCACCATCATGAGCTGCAAAAGTATAAATTTGTCTTTTCAAATTGTTGGTCTTATGAGCATTGAAGAACTTCAGCCGGGGAATTTTTGCGACTCATTGATTTCTTATGGATCTAGGCCTTAGTGGTACAGCCAAATCTTGGCCTTGTCCTTTAGGGTCGATGGAAATGCTTTTAGCTTCAGCAAATCCATGTAATCTTACCTTCCTTAAAGGTTGTGCATACTTCCTCAAAATCCCTAATATGAGTGTATGGATTTTCATTTTCCATACCATGATATGTGGGGAGTAGGGGTGCCAAGTAGGGCCTCACTGCTACATCTTCAGCAGGAGGAATGATACAGGATGGAGCACTAACTCTAGGAGGGTTGATATGATCCCTCATGGTTCTATAAGCATTTGGATTCATGGGGGTTCCTGGTTGACTCTGTTGTTCTTCAGGTATGGGATCCATGGGCATCGGTGTGTGCAACGACTTCAGATAGGTCGAGGTTGTGTGCGATTCTATGCGGAGTCTTCACGGTTCCTCTTGTCGGCCTTTGCATGCACAACTGTTACACAAACTGAGACCTGCAAAGAGCACAAACCGACTATGAAAAGGTTAGGGTTAGCTAAAATAAAGCGGCTGTATATATAAAAAAAGCAAAAACGGTCTGCGATTCACGCAAAGTGATGAAAACTTGCGGGTTACTACAGCCCCGGAGTTACAAGAGTTAAAGATTACCTTCACTTTGTGATGTTGATCACAAGTACACTTCTTATCATTCGTAGTTTGGCACCATCCTGTGGCAACCATTTGATTAATTTTACGGTGGGCAGAGCTAAAATCAACAAAATTTACCATACACCTAAGTTCCTACTCTTTAGTAGTCAAGAAACTCACTATGATATAGTAGTCTAGGGTGAACACGGGATAGGTTTCATCCTAAAATGTTGCATCAGTGCATGAAGGTAAGGCTTTTTATTTGGACTACGTAGTTGTGTGTTTCAAAACTTGATGGGGTGGTTTGAAGCGAGAATTGTAAAAATTGAAAGTTAAAGGTGAGAAAGTTAACTTTGAGATTAGGTCACTAGCGAGTAGCTAGGGAAAACAAGTGTCCTCGGGTTTTATCCTCGCGTTTATGACATGCAACGCATAGTCCATATGCTTAGGATCTATATTTAACTAGCAAACCTCACCCACAACAACAACTCCTATTTGATCGACACGGTAGCATGCGGTATGGCCACTTTTTCGAGTTTTGAAACCACAGCATTAAATATCATTTCGAGCTCGTAAAGACCATCTAATGAACCACGGTACATCTAGCAATAAGTAGCCCTTTGTATCCTAAAGCATGGAAGTATTAGCCAAATCGATAACATTAAGCTATTGACACAATTTGAGAGAAGATAGGGACGCCATCAGTGCCTGTGAGCTTTCGGTACAAGAGGACAACATGCATATGCCCTTACGAGCTAGCTTCCTTCCTCTTCAAGAAGGAGAGCAGCGAAGCATCTCTTGAGTTGTACTCTTCATCCTCGAGAGGGGGTGTTTAATTTAGGAAAGTAAGGGAAGAGGAGAGAGAAGAGAGGAAAATAAAGTACAACTAAAATGTGCTATTTACAAAAATGAAAACTTACAAAAAATCTTCTCTCCCCCAAATTGTTGCTTAGGGTTACAAAACAAGAGGGGCTTATATAGGCCACCTCAAGGCATGAAAATACCAAAAACCCTACAAAATTGGCTAAGTTAAAGGACAGAGAGTAATACACAGAAGTTTGAAGTCGGTTGGCATTAATTGGAAACTATGTGAGGCATTAAATTCGCTAAATTTGAAGAATTTCGCTAGCTAAGCGAGGAAATCTACCATCTTTATAAGCGAAAATGGAAAATTCGCTAAGCCGAATAATTTCGCTAGCTAAGCGAAATTTAAGCTAACAACGAGAATTGTTGAGTAAGCCAATCGGGTATTTATTAAAAATGGTGCCTAGCGAAATGGGGTGGTCGAAATTTGGAGATTTCGTAAGGTTCTGAGAATTTTTAAGCTAAGGTTGCGAAATTTCGCAATCCTATGAAAATTTCGCAACTCTAGCGAAAATTCCTGCTTTGTTGATCTTCACTCCTGTCTTCTCTTTGTCAATTTTCTTCATTTTAGCCGGTTTTCATTGATTCTTAGGGGTTGATGGGCGACACTTGAGGTTGAGCTTCATGATTCATCATACATCCAGAGCATTGAACTACAAAGTGCGCAAAGGCACCAAAACAACCAAAAAAATACCCTCTAAATGGCATAAGTGGTACTAAGAAGACTTGAACACTTGATTGGTATGAATGACATGATTAATGCATGGCCTCAAAACCTATCTAATATAGGGTTAAATTGCACTTTTTGGAGCCTTGTCAAGGATATAACCGAGGACATTCCCCTTAACCCCCATGTTATCAAGCTAGTGACCTAAACC